>CAXAMN010006669.1:1260130-1402715 GCA_963970005.1 Durusdinium trenchii
TCATCATCATCATCATCATCATCATCATCATCATCATCATCATCATCATCATCATCATCCGCTAGGCTTCGGAAGATTGGATCAATATGCTCACTGAATGAAAGATGATGGACCCTTGAAGGGCCAACGAAAAACCAACCTCGCACCAACCCCCTCCCCGGCCTTGGCCACGTTGGGCGCCTGCACCGGGACGCTCAGCGACTCGCGACTCGCATGCGTGGCGGGCCATGTCCAGTGTTTCCTTGGTCCACCGAGACGTTTTTGGGGCCATGGATGCCATAGATCTCTTGTTCACGATCTTCCAAAGGAGCTATCTCCCCCCCGCTTGGTCATTGGGTGATACTGGGTGCAGGACAGCGCGTCATCTGCGAGTACGACTTTCTGGAATTCGGTGCCTACCGGATACACAAGAACACTCGATGTGCCTTTAGACCCTCAAGAGCACAGCCGTTCATTGATATCGGATCCGTGCAGTATATGCCACTTGGCTGACGGTCGGCTGACCCGGCCCAAAGACGACGGTTGTTTTCGAAGGTCGCCGGGTGAGGAAGAACCCCTTGCGGCAAGATGAACTGAAACCTCAGTGCCTCCTTTGTGCTTCTTGTGGGAGGACTTGCAAAGAGCGAACACTTTCGAAGACATGTAAAGGGATTGTTTTTAAAGAGGGTGGAGGTTTGGGAGAAGAATTGACATGGCTGCTAAACATGTTCCCCTCCACTGAACAATCATGCACTGTTCGGAGATGTGTGATGTGTCCACTTCAAGGTGATTCAGCGGTTTGCCGAGGCTAACAGACTCCGGTGTCAGACTCCGGTGTCGACTTTCGCCTGAGGTACCACCAGGTGAGCAGTGAGAACTCCTACACCCAAAGTCAAGCCCGGAAGAAGGGCTTTCAGCGCCGCGGCCATTTGGGACAGCCGCAGATGCAGCTTTTGGAACGGTTTGATGTTTTGGTGGGTGCACTCATCTTCCGAGGCGCCGCTGCAATCGGTTCCGATTCGGTCGAACCATCTCAACCCTCCGGCCGCTGTGCCTAGTGGGAAGTGCTCAGGCTCCCAACCAAATCAGAGGTGCGCCAAAGGGGGGAACCTCTTCCTTTCCGGGCCCTGATTGCTTTGCCTCTCTCCATTCCCCAGAAAACACGGGGTGCCAACACTAACACCTTTGGAGACCCAGACATTTTGGGAGCCCTAATTTATTTGAGGATCGGGTGGCTCCATCGAGTTTCCCGAATTGGCCACCCCAGTGAGCATGCCCAGCCCCGATGAGCAGTGTAAGCGGTGTTTTTTAGACATGACACAACTAGTCAGGCTCCAAACAGGGAGACATGACATGACATGGCCAAACTTCCCCACCAAGAATCTGTTCCCCAATTGTTGTGCATGTCTATGCTCCCATCAGTCCGGGATTAATCACGCCAAGAACAGCCAACGACTATTAAATTTAAGAACACTCACCCATGTTTCCATAAACTATAATATGTTGTAAAATGTTGCAAAGCAACGAGGGAAAGCACTGTAGGCGTTGTTCATGTGCTGCTTTCGAAAAATGTTGACTGATTGCCCAAATCCGCCACGCTTGCAGCGTGATCTGCCCTGTTTGCTGTTCGTGATGGCGTGAAACCTTCATGTTATCACCATGCTGGGGGGGCCATGTGATTCTTCCGACCTCCATCCCCATTCCCCCCCTTTGGAACCCATATTGGGGCTGAGAAACACCAGTCCCGTCCCGCCCGCAGGTCGCCCGCCTCCCAGGTACATCGGCCTCCTCGAGCGACAGGAGCTCCTCGACTACATCGAGCACGGGATTCGCAGCGGCGAAAGGATCGTCCCCGAGGCGCGCGTGCGCGCGCGCGCGGCGTTCCCGGGGTTGACGGGGTTGGTGGGAACCTGTTTGTGCCTCGTAGGCTGGCGGGAGCCACCGGTCGAATGAAGCAGCATGTAGAGATGGTCTACATTGAGTCTACATGTTTGCATGTGAACATTGGAAAAGCCGTTGCGATTGGGATTCCGAGACTCTTGAAGGCACGGTTGGTCGCTAGGGATTGATCCATGAGACCGCATCCTCTGGGACGGTTGTGTAAGGCACCGACCTGTTGGCTTTGGTATAGGGTGGTACTAAATATTCTAAACTTACTGTATATCATGTGTTATATCAATAGCCCTAGCTGCCTGAGCTCTTCTAATACATAAGAGTTACTGTAGTTAGAGAAAGTTATATACATAAATGCGTGATTCTCAGGAGAAACATGAAGCAACCCAGCTTCCTCCCAGATTAAGAACCCCCATCGTCTTTGACACCAGGTGTTGATCGTCGTCGATTCTTCCGCTCGTCCCACCAGGTCTTGGAGGGTTCCAAGCGGCCGAAGACGGAGCGATCCGGGGAGACGCCCATGGCGCCCCACAAGAGGCCACTCGGAGAGACCTGGGAGAGGCGAAGACCTGGGTGAGGCACCCACCTGGGGTGGCGGCTGCGGCTGTGGGTGTTCTTCATGAAAGTCTTCACGTTCCAAACCGAAGAAATTCAGGTTTGGCGAACTCTTTGTGTGCGGAAGGGGCGAACTCTTTGTGTGGGATCTTGACGAGTTCAATCCCAAGAGAGAAAGTCCAATCTGGCCTCCGAAAGGAAGCATTCTATGTGCTATGAGATCTGATGTATTCTGATGTGATCTAGCTTCAGCTAGCTGAAGGCTAGCGTCGGACATACCGAACCAACTCCTTCCCCCGGGTCCACCGGACGGGTCCGGACCGGCGAGGAAGTTCGAAGAGATCTCCGTGGAGTTCGAGGGCAAGCGCCGGCGGAAGGAGGGGCGCAAGCAGGGCTGACACAGGGGAACATGTGGAAAGAGGAGGAAAGAGGGACTATTAGGTAATCCAAATGATCCAAACCATGTAGCAATGTAGCGTCCTCTAAGCCAAGACCTGCATGTGTTATCAAAGCTTCGGACTTGGATTAGATTTATACCTCGTGCGTCCTCATGCTTAGGTGTGGCTTGGTGTGAGAGGTAGGAGAACATCGTTGATCACTCAGTGTACCGGTTGTGGTTTGATGTTGTGGACAGTAGCAGGAGAACTTTCACGACTCTCAGAAGAGGCCTGAGAAACACAAGGAATGTATACCTTGACCATTGAAGTCACCCATCGACTACCTTGGGTGTGTCCGAACTTACCTGTAACAGGCAGTAGACAATGATCACTATTTTAAAGCAAGGCCTTTACTAACGATCATCATCCACGGTTACTGGCAACAGGATAGACCCATAGACCACCCTACACTGCTTAGTCTACTACTAGACTGGACCTCCCTTACTACATGGTCGATTCGTAGAGGTTCTGGATGATCAGATGGTGATGTCGTGCCTGGGGTTACCAAGTTGGGCGGGTCTTCAGATGTTTTGGGGGTGTTGGAAACCGGTGCGTTGTCTTCGATGGCAAAACCTCACAACGTAAGACTGGTTCATGTTGGAAGGCTGTGCCATCGCAACATTGGAAACCACAGGAAACCACGATATATACGGACCCCTTGCAGACATGAGTGACATGAGTTGACATGAGTTGACTGTGTCATCTTGAAGCACTCAGAGAGAGACAGAGAGAGAGGGTCTAAAAGCGATGGCCTCCACCCTAGTAGCATGCAGTGGCGATGGCCTCCAACCTACTAGAGATTGCCTCCAACCTAAAAGCGTTGATTCTTCGGATGGCCTCCTTTTCGTCTCCCGAAATGGTTTGACCACTGCGCGGGTGCTAGGACTCCTTCGAGATCTCGTACTCCGAGTACTGCTTGCAGGCGTGACGCTTGCCAGCTTGGCCGTGACTCCCAAGTGGAAAACTGCCGCATGTGGTGGTTGTGGTTCCTGTTTGATGTTTTTTTTTGTGGTTCTGCTTACTGGCTGCTTCGTTGTTGGCCGTTGGTTGTTTGTTGTTGCAATGTTGGTTTTTGTCGTTATTGTAGTCTCACACCAACCTGAGGAGAAACCATTGCAACTGTACAAGACAAGCCACGCAATTAGTTCACATTATATTGTATGGTTACATGACGCCTGAAGATACATCATCAAGATCCCTTAATTTGTCTATATCAAACCTCTTTTCAAGTTCCGGCTCCACCCGACGCTCCTGCTCCCGGTGCCACAGGCGCGTCCCTTGCACGACTTAACCTCGACGGTTCGGACGGTGGGGAAGACGTTGCCCATGGCGGTGGCGACCCTGAAGATCGCGCAGCAGGAGCTTCGGAGCCTTGGCGCCGGCGGAGTTCGGCACGCCGTGAACGGCCGTTCACGGCGCGAGAAGGGCACAGAGTTTCGGGGGGTGATGGATGTTCGGCGCGCCGGGTAGGTTTGGAAGCGTTCGAGCTCAGTGTTTTTTCAGGGAGTGAATGACAAGCATGACCTGCAGTGGATGATGTGCACAGTCATGTCATCATTTGTCCACAGATCGTGAGGTTTTAGAATGTTTTAGATGGGTTTCGTTTGTTTCGTGTGGTCGAGATGTTTAGACTTTTTGACCGAATGGCAATGATGATGGAAATGGTCTCCGAGTCAAAAAAGGGGGACTCCATGGAGCTACATTCCTGGATCAATCTGGTCAAGCTAGGACCACTGAACACTGGACGGGTGTCGAAAGAAGACGCACGCGATGCGTGACGGTCGTGCGCCGTGGGCTATGCGCGAGGCTTGAGATAAACACCCTCAGCTGTTTGGGACGGATGTTAGCGCTGCATGTTTGTTTCGAAGTCCTCAATGACTAGGCCATTGGGCCATGCTCTGTCCTCATGCATTAGTGGGACAATGTGGGGCACTAAGTCTTCGCAATCCACTTCTTGTCCGAGGTCCTGGCAACGATGCCCAAACATCGGTGGTGTTTTTCTCTGCCGGATTTGGCCGGGCCTTTTTTCTAGTCCTTGGGCGCTCCCTAAACCCGCTTACCTCACCCACCCCGCGGTTGCTGGTGTCACAGAAGGAGAGGTCCCGGGGAAGACCCCCTGTTGATGCTCCGCGCCACCGGATCGGCATATCCATCAGCTCAGGCAGTGGAGCAAGGTGGAAGAGTTCTCCAAGCAACAGCAGCCGCTGGGCGGATGAAAGAAGGACGAAGCTTGCGATCCAAGCTGCCTCCAAGCTGCTAGCAACGGGAATCATGACCTTGATCACTGCTTTTGCGGGACAATTTCTTGTATATAGACCATCTCCCATCAGTCCTTTTTTTCTTTTCTCGCGAGGCATGTCGACCAGCCACATGAGGCATGTCGACCATCGGTCTCTCGTACGACCAGGGCGGTTGAGGGAACCGCTGGGCATCCCATCAGGCGCAGGCCGAAAAAAGCGGCCTTTCGCGCAAGAGTTGCTGAAGATGACGGATCAGAAAGCTGGCACCTACCCCATTGATGCTCGGCCAAACGTTGGTGTTTGGAAGAACCTGCAGGCTTGTGCAGCAGCACGTGTGTGGCATGGAGTCTGCCAAAGAATGGGCATGTGGGAAGGTGGGAGCGGCCTTTTGCACCTGGATGCTACTCTTCAACAGGGGGTTTACATGGTTTACTGTGTTTGTTCATTTTGAGAGGTGAACTTGAATGCCTGCAACGGCACATGTCTGGAATCCATCGGAATCCATCTCCTCTTAATGGGCGCGCGACATTGTATGGTACACTCACTTGAGAAAGCAGTTTTTTCTTTCTCAGGTTCACACGTACATATTCTGATTGCATAGTTCCAACGCCAACCCAACCCGTCGAATACAGACAAGGGTGACAAGGGGGGTGGTTTGTGACTGACCTTGGATGCAGGTCTCGTGCGCGTGCCAGAGGTGGAAGAGGTTTTACCATCCAAACGGGAGGGGGGGGTTTTATTCATCACGAGTCTACATTCCTCTGGCTTCCTTGAGCTCCCACTGGCTTCCTTGAGCTCCTTGAGCTCAGATCCTGGTGCCCAACAATAAGAATGCGCCGGTGAACATGCTCAACGTGAAGGAGCAAACGTGGAGCAAACGTGTGGTGGGGCAGGAGCTTGGGAAAGCTTACATGCTAATTACGACTATACAATACTATATATACACGTATTTAATCTTCCAACTTAAACCTCAAAGCCATTCAGAACCTGAGTTGCTTTTGCGTTTGGGCTTTTCGGGGCGCTTTGTTCTTATGTTAAGAGCATTCACCATGATGAACATTTGACGAGTCCGCAATCAACTCGTTCAAACGGGTTTTGTAGATGCCGAGCTCGCCTCGCCGAATGATGCCGAATGCAGTCACCTCCAACGAGGAGTTGATCAGCTCACACTTCGAAGAGTCGATCGGCTTCGAAGAGTCGATCGGCTTCTCCTGGAGTGTGTGAGAAGGATATCAAGTGGCTTTGTCCTACTAATGCCTGTATATCACATAGTATCACTATTTTTGAACAAGGCCTTTACTAAAGTATCATCATCCACTTTTACTGGTAATGGGATAGACCCAAGATATCAACATCCAGGAACAAGTCTTCAAGAAAAGCCACAAGAAACAAACCAACGAACCGCTGTTTTTACCTTCCCACTCACACCTGTAACACTAGTGAGATATATATATATATATATGTATACTGTATACATGGTTCTGTTTATTGACCTACCCATTCAGTGGATAACCTTTAACCTTTTTTTGGGGCAGTTTCCCCACTAGAGAGGTCGAACAGGTGAGAAAAGGTTAACCTGTTTTTGCCAGGGACACTGAGGGGGTCAGATTATTGAGGACAGGACATGGTTCCTTTCAAGTCACGACCTTCGTTTCCATCCCTTTCGCCCGGTGCCCGGTCCGTGTGCTTGGACCCGCGCGCGCGCGTCCCCGCAGGACTTGCTGCAGGACGGCAAGTTCCAACGGCCGGACCGGAACACGAACTTCGATGCTCAACGTCAGGCAGTTCGGATGGGAAGTCCGGATCGAAGTCGGGCGCCTGTGTTTTTGGTCGGCGACTCAATGTATTAGCAGTAGTTGGAAAAACTCAGTGGGCAGCCAAGATTAGGGATTTAAGGGGGCTCTATGATGTGGCACTTCGGTGAAGAAGAACTTGAAACACAGGATGTCGTTTAATCTGAAGGACCTTAGGACCTTAGGACAAGTGGGCATCCCAGTGATGTGTGTGTGTGTGCGGATGATTGTGAAATCGCTCATCTCAAGAGTTTTTTCAATTCCAGTATGTTAAATTCAATTGCCATGTGCGCTGTGCAAAACCGAGAGGACAGTCCTCTCGGTTTTGCTCTCAGTGTCGTACAGTTTGCCGACCAAACGCTTGGGAGCTTCGGACGGGCCATTCGATACACTCCCCTCAAAGCGCTTGGCTCAAATCCTGCAGAGTATTTGTGGCCAAGCCCTGCAGAGCATTTGGATCCAGCCATTTTCGGTAGATCGTGCTACTACTAGTGACTATAGTCATGCTACTACCTCAGCCTCGCGGGCGCGGGCAAACGGCAATCGGATGCCGCACTTTCTGCTCCAAATGATGGAACACATAATGCTATATATTATGAAGCCCTGCGTTTATAAATATGGGGAAAGAGAGGGCAATGGCCACACCTCATTGCAGGTTGCGCACAAACAGTCCCCTTGCTTTCCTCCAGATTTGACCATTAGCAGCCTGCAGCAGCACATTGTGTGGTTCCAAGCTAGGCACTCCAGAACGAAACAGCTGGTAAACACACCTCAGATAGACCATCCCCTTGGTTCTTAGATGATTCTTGGCATGTTCACTAGAAACCCGGAGTAGGCAAGTAATAAGTAATCACATGGTCCAACTTCCTATCCCGCTTGTTCTCCAAAAAAGAAGATCCCTTCTTTATCTTCCTTCGACCTCTTCCCCCATCCATCCATCCGCCCGGCTCCCGGTTCCACCGGCTTCCGCTTCTCGCTGCGCGGCGAGGCGTCGGTGCTGGTCACGCGAACCCTCCACGGTGAGAAGTGGACCTTCGAGATCCGCGATTCCGTCGCTCACTTCGGCCGCCCGGCGCCGCGATGAGTTCAGTGACCATCGGTGAGAGCCGAAGTGATCCTCCTGTCATCCGAACAGGGCTGGGGTGGAGCTGGAGGGATGAATTCAGGGACTTCGAAGATTTGTTTGGTGTTCTGACAGAGGATATTTATCATTTTTTTTAAAATATGCATCATGAATCATCATGAGTGATTGAATTGTTGGCTTTACTGACTTGACAGGTTTGTTGGAAAGCCAGGGCGGCCGGTGCGACAGACAACATGCAACAAATATCAAGAAGTCTTTGTGCAGAAAAAGGTCCTGAAAATCCATAACGGACGGGGTGATGTTCATGGGAGGTGGGCGTGAGAACTGGAAGGCTCTTCCAGGTCATAAGCCTCTTCCAGGTGGTGACAGAGTTCTATTTTGTGTTTGCAGCTGGGCCCTAGGTCGCCCAGCCAGCCAGACATTTGTTTGTGTGTGGAAGTGGTGCATGGTGGCACGGGCATCCCTACGAAGAGGTGGGTGAGCTCAAGATCATTTGCGTGCCATTCCCTGCAACACCGTTTTCATGGGCAGATCCCGGATCATAGAAAAGCAGGCGGCTAAAAATAATGGGATGTTCTCTAGGACCTAGGGTGACCTAGGTCAATGATTGATCAACAGGACATGTTCTCCGCTTTTGTTCTTATTGGTTTCTTTGTTTCGGTGGCTGAAAAAAAGCCAGATCCAGCGAGCTGAATGTCGCGCATGTACCGAGTGCCAACCTGTGCCAATTCCGGGACCCAGCTAGACCGAACAGAACCCAGGAACACATGGCCAAAAGCAAAAGTACTAAATCCAGATGGAGAAAAAGAAACACATGAAAACAACACAGAGAAACACATACAAACACACACACACACACACATATATATATATATGTATATATATATATATATATACATTAAATATATATATATATGTACACAACCCATGAAACACACCAAACAGATCAAGACATGGAACAACTTTGTGTTTTTTGTTTTTTTCTATTGGCCTTTTCGGACCGCTGGACAGAGCGTTCGATGTTCGGTGGGGTGTCCCGGTTCAACGAACGCGTTGGTGAGGTGAGTTGGACTGGCATCGTGTGGTGGCGGTGATCAGCGATGGGCATGAGTGGCAGTTTCACGGCGGCTCGCTTCGGAGAGGTGGAAGAGAGAGGGGCGAGCACGAGCACGGGCCGACCAAAACAGGTGGAGAAGGTGATGGGTTAGCCGTGTTTTGTGGAACTATGTAACATAGTATATATGAATACGTGTCATCCACTTTTATCCATATGGGTTTGGGTGGATGGTTGGTGCGATGAAGGTGGTGAAGAGGTGAATGCAGCTTTCATCCACTTCCCCCAGTAGTGCAAGCCCTTAGAATTCTTCATATGAGGGGATGCTCACTTATGCAGTGCTTCAATTTCTTGGACATTCCTGAATTCTAGGTGGAATTCTATCCTTACCAAGTCAAGGCTCGATTAAGCTCGATTATATAGATTCCCGGATGGTTCCGGTGACGGCGATGCTTGGAAGTACATACTCACGGGACTCTTGAACTATGAAATCATGAACATCATGCGTACATTGCGACGGATTGGTCATGAGTCACCTAACCACAATGGTGCGAGTAAATCTTTTGCGATGGCGCGACTGCGACCATTCTCACACGCAACACAAATTGACAAACGCCAGAACGGTGCACACATGTGCACAAGTTTGTGATTGATCATGCAAGCATGCAAGCATGTTCTCACCATGCAGTTGTTCAAGATACCAAAGCACTGCAACACAAGGACCTCCAAAGATGGCATGTCTCCCTTCATCTTCCCCAACAGTCACAGCCGTGGTCACCGGACTCAGGATGGCCTTTCCCCAGCGTCGTTGACCTTCTGGCGACCATCAAGGCGCCGGGTCCGGTGCGTTCTACGCGTGCCCCCGGGCGCCGGTCCTCGTGGGATCCGGAAGAGAAGCGGAGGGTACTGCCGGTTCTGGGTGAGGCGGTGAGGCGGTGGAGCTTCAATCCGGGGGGGTTGGACATGGCCTTCACTGTGAGTCCGGAAAACGGCCAAGCAGGCATTTCTTTCAGGGAGGCCCACAGAGGATGGACTCAGCTGATGTTGATGAGTCAAACCAATAGGGTATGTGCCATCAGGACGAGTATGCGGAAGGCTGTTCGTGCACGCAGAACCCGGTTTGTAGAAGGAGGTGCGTCGTGGCATTGCGTGGCTGCTTTGGCTTCGCGCAGAACTTCGCAGAGATTCGTAGAATGCCCTCGCCTTTGCTGTTGCCTTTGCAGAAGTTCGTTGAATGGGCCGATGGGGTTCGAGGAAGTCTGTGTGAATGCCGTTCTGCAACTTTCAGTGAACCCTGTTTGAAGTCATGAAAAATCCTCATGACCTCCTCATGACCAATCCTCTTTCTTCCGTTTCCTGCCGTTTGCCCTTGGGCACCTGGCGGATTCGCAGGGATTCTACTTCCGCGAGAGGGACCGGTTCATCGAGATGCCGAGCCACGTGGACAAGTGGCCAGCGGCTCCATTTGCAAAGCGCGTTCCGAGCGGCCGTGAGCGGTAGGCGTCAAATTCAGAGTGGACCCATTCCGAGTTAAAGCCAAGGGCCAAAAGCGTTTTCGATACGATTTTCTCAAAAGAGATCAGTGACTGGATCAGTGCATATCAAGGCTAAGTTAGTTGTATGCAGTTCACTTGAAATTCTTTGGGACCCATTTTCGCATTCACATGATATTGGCCCGCACGCCGCTTTTTGTTCCACTCAGGTGACAGTCTTAGACTTAGTGCCCTTGAACCTACAGCATCGCTATGCACAAGTGCGGGACATCTTTTGGAACGAGGTCGCACCGCCTCGCGTGCGACGCGTCGGGCGCGATGTGTGTGGTAGAGGGGAGCTGGAAGAGGGGAGGCGACCAGGCCTAGGCTTCAAGGTCGGCCCTGGTTTTTTCTAAAAGATCACCAATGGAAAGCAGGGCATGAGGTGAAACCATTTGCTAAGCTAAGCATGCTATCAATTGCTTGTGTGTCGCCTTAGATGAGTTGAGAGAGCTCGGTGAACCGGGCTGGCGAGTGCTTTTTCACATCAGCATCAGTTGTTTCGACTACTTTTAATGATATGTCAAGTTTTTTCTATCCAATTATATGCCTGTAGCAGTCGGCAAAAAACATATTGTTTGAAGAAAGGCCTGTAACCATCATCATCCACTGTTACTGAAAATAGGATAGACCATGATAGACCTAATTGATATGTGTGTTGGTCGTTCCCCTGTTGTGGCCTGCCAGGGCCCACCAGGTTGATCAGGGCGACTTCGTCCAAATTGGCTCGTCATGTTGACTGCGCGCAGCATGGCACCACCCACATGAAATGTTTCTTACATTCCTCGGGCAACCTGTTTAGGGACATCCTCCCTCCATGAACGAGCGCCTGTATGTGCCCTGTTTTCGTGTTTTGCAGCCTGTCTCCTCCCACATTCGCCCGGCGGAACAACC
This sequence comes from Durusdinium trenchii, assembly GCA_963970005.1. Classification (NCBI taxonomy): domain Eukaryota; class Dinophyceae; order Suessiales; family Symbiodiniaceae; genus Durusdinium; species Durusdinium trenchii. Next base: position 1,271,592 of record CAXAMN010006669.1, read on the forward strand.
CACGACCCGCCCGAATCCGCCCCCTCGAACCTCTCCTCTCCACATCGCCTCCGCGCAGGTGGAACGCTTCATCGCCTCCGCGCGGGCGAAACATTTCAACTTCAAAGATGCTCGGCACCCGCAAGTTCGCCGCAGCGGACATGGGACGTGGGACATGCACGTGGGACGACGCAGCCATAGATGCATTCTTTGAAACATGGAACCCCAAACTCACTGGGTTGTAGAAGAAAATGGTGTTCCATGGGTGATTCTCAGGTTCCATGTTAATTTGCAGGGGGGGTAGTTGCTATTGTCACTATATCGTCAACATTATATATACTAATACACTGTATCCTCTTTGGGGAGCATGATGCAGATTCCCACCACTTTGCTCTTCGGTGAACTAACTTGGGTGACAATTCTGGTCATGAGCGCGCATTCCAAGTTGTAAACATACCCAGACACTCCATGGGACTGCCATATATGCCTACATTGACCCCCAAAACCACCCCAAATATAATATATTAAATATGGCAGTCCCATGGAGTGTTTGGGTATTGGTGTTTCCTGGCGTCCGGATGTTGGGAAGATTTCAAACGACGAAGCCAGCTAGATGCTCGGAAAGACATGCTCACTGGTAGCATGGGGCGATGTTCAGAGATTGGAAAGAACCTTAACGTCCGAAACCCTTTGGGTTCTGGAAATGACACTGCAGGGTTTTTGCTTAGCTGTTTTTTTGGGGGGGGCTTTGCCTCATGCAACGCACACACACACAGATGCTCAAGTGCAGCGGCTCGACCCTGCGGAAATGCTCCCCAAAAAGAACACATGTTCCCAGGGACACTTCAGGTGATGACGTGGGCTTCGGTGTGTTCACTTCAGACTCGTGATCTCCACTGTTTGGCGTTGCACGTGCTACTTCAGGACGCTGGTCTTGGAGTGAGCGTGCGGACGGTTCAACTCAGAGCGCCGGTCCTTTAGCCAGTGCTGACCCTGGCTTCCAGCCTTCCATGTCTACATGGGCCGAAGAGTTCATGAAAACAGTATGCGTTCTCGCTTTTTTCGAGTCTCAAACCGTTTGGTACAAGGTTCACGAGCACTGATGCCCTTGCACCTGGTGCTGAACAAAACCCCGTGAAGCTTCCTCTTATTCTTTGGAAGGCCAGGGCCAAACCGCTGGGACTGACTAGCGGGGGCGAAGCCCGACGAGAATGATTCGTCGGTTTCCTCCGGAACGGACGAATGCTGCTGGAAACAGAAAAAGGACGAGATGTCCGCCCACCGTTCGTCCACGTCATTTCTTTAGCATGAAGGGAGCCAGTGCAGGACCGTCCAGGATGGGTTGATAAACCAAAATGATACGCGTGGTTGACCTTTGGACTTGTTTGTGGCATCCTGTGGGAATCCTTTGGCAAAGGCTCGGGCTCTCTTCAACCGAACTACTAGCAACCAAGTTCATTCCTTTGGCCAGCCCCATCTTCAAGTGCAGGGGGTCATGCTTGCGTTCGGACCTGGCAGCCTCGGCCCTGCATATGGGTTGCATATGGTTGCGGCGAAAACCGATCCGGGGGATGTTTGATCCCTCCCAAGTCTACACCCCCCTGGAGTCATTTCTTTTTCGTGGCCGGATGGACTCGTTCCGATTCCACAAGGATAAATGCCTTCCCGTCGACATGTCTCGTATGTTCCCCATCCCATCAGGTTTTTGCCTTCCCAGAATGCTTTTCCCTGCCGATTGTTCTGTGATTTCTTTTGGGGGGGTTGAAGCCCAGACACATTTTCCATGCACTTGCCGCACATGAACCCTGCAACCCTCCAAAGAAACATGAGACACAAAAGCGTGGACCAGCATGGTATCTCAGAATTAGAAAGATTGATGATGTAGCTGGTCGATGTTGTTGTTGGGGTGGTGGGCTGTTGCTTGTTGGTTGCTTGTTGTTTTGGTGTAGTGCAGCCAAGCACGGGACTGAGGGAAGGTTAGTTTATATAAAAGAAGGAGCAGGAGGAGGTGGAGCAGGAGAAGCCCGCCCCTCCCCCCGCAATCCAAGCCTTTCAGGGAAGAGAACGAACGAAAACGGGAAGGGAAAAGACTCCGGGAACCCACCAAACAAGGTCCCTTGGGAAAGGAACATGTATTGGGACGGGAACGGCTGATGGGAAAACAAGACCCGTGGGTGGGAAAGTAGCAATCTGGCACCAGCTAAAAGCTGGAACCCGTTTTTTTTAATAGACCCAGAACTGCCAATGACTCATTTTACATCTTTCTACTCCACGTGGTAGTCATAATGCGCCACTACCAATACCACTACCATAGGGGTAAAATGAAGCATTTGGACAATGGGACTCTGGAAGTCGACCCGGCCTGAGGTGTGTGCCTGGAGCTCCCCCGATGGTGGTCCGTGGGGATGGCCCAAGAGATCCACGAGCCGAGCGCAGCCAGTGGGACGAGAACAGTGAGAAGCAAAGTGCGATATGTTCTTAATGAATTACCTAGACGCTCCATGGGACTGGTATAGGACTGCCGATCAGTTGGGGTGGTGCCAGAGGGGTCAATGTAGGCATATATGACATACATGGAGTGTATGGGTTATAATAATATACAATATCTATTATAAGTATATATATATATAGTTCATGACTCATGTTGCATATCAGTATGCAAACCTGTTGGCCATATGTCAGGGGTTTGCTTCATGTATCCTACGGACAACATGTGGAGCCTCAGAAAGATTCTTGGCGCAGGCGGTCTGACCTTTTTGATCTTTTTGACCGCATATATAATATACATTCATGAATGAGAGGTGTCTTGATCTTTTATGATCTTGATGGATCTTCATAGGCGTTTGTATATTCATGCATTGTTCCGCTCAGCAAGTGAGCAACCAGAAAGGTTTCGAGTACTTCCTGGCCCTTTCGTAGATGCTTGATAGCAGACCTCCAGCAAAGGATTCAAAGCACATGAGCTGAATTAAGCTGACATAAATGTCAATGGGACGTAGGCTGGCCATCGCCGATCAGTTGCTGGTGTCCTTGCTAGGATACACTCATCCCCCGTTCCAGTATCGCTCATGTTCCAGTTGACTCAGGTGTTGAGCTGACAGTGTGGATTCGACGTCATGTAGTCCATGATGCCCATCCCGAACCACAGAAGAACATGAACGAGAATCTTTTCCCTGGTGGGACCAACAGCAAAAAATGTCTACGACCGTTATAACGCAAGATGCTAAGTTGTTTTGCTGACACTTCCTGCAGCATGCAGCATGTGGTGGCGTGGTAGCAGGGTGCTGGCGCCGTTCAGGCTTGTCCTCCTGGGTGTCCACCCCGCGAAGTTTGGCGTGGGGGTGCCCACGACATCAACAGGGCAGGAAGGTCAGGAAAACATACCAATAATTGGCCTATTGAATATTGGCACACAACTCTCAAGACTCAAGAAGGCCTTTTGCTTCGAAGCGCTCGCCCACAGAAGAAACCACGGATGACGGTCGTTTTGGATAGCTTCTGGCGAGTGTAGGAGTTTGACTTCGGGCAAGTTGTTGGTGAGTTTCGGGCACATCTCTAGGTTCGCAGGTTCGCAACATTCATTGAGTTTCGGCGCGGCCCACTCCACATTTGGCTGTGTTTCTTACGGGACGTTGAGGTTTTCAGGAAAGCGTCGCTCACGGCCAGTGAAAACCTCGCTCGGTCAGGTGAGGTCGGGTGAGTGGAAACGTGTCGCTCTGTGGCACGCTCCGGTCAGCCCGTGGGTTTTTGGTGGTTGGATGCTGCTGTTTTTTTTCCTTTTCCCTACGGATCCTAGTACCACCTGGACCCTCCAAACCCACCCCAAACACTTTCTGAGAAAACACTTGGATCCCTAGGGTCTTTTATGGTCTGGGGTCGTTTAAGGGTCGTTTTATCGCCTCAATTGGCTTTGACATGTTTGGAAACTAAGATGCGTAAGATCAAAGTGAGCCAAAGCGACAAGCGTAGGAAACATGATCGGGTTTTGTTCGATTTTTTGGTTTGCGCATTTCTGTTTGCTCGGATCTGAACGCCACAAAGACATGTTTTCTGCGGAATCTGTATCTGAAAGGGCTTAATACATTTTCTTACTTTCCATTTGGCTCCTCCATCAATCGACGGACAGGGGAGGTATGTTTATCATACCTGTGGCCTGCGGAGGTCAAATTTCCCATTTATCATGGTCACAGGTCAACATGTTGAGGAGTACTGTATATACATAGGTATTATATATATATATATATATTTTTTTTTTAATATATCATATTTCAACTTTTAACACATTGATAATAACGATATCTTTGGACCTGTGGCCTGGGCAAGGAGAGATGAGCCGGTCTGTGCGCGGCTTAGAACCATAGGACGACTGAAATCGATGCCGGACCAAGAGAGGTGCTTACAGACCCTTGTTATTTGTTTTTTGTTTCCGGATACTGTATTTCATGTGTAAAGGTTTGTACTGAACGAATTCTTCGCCAACACGGGGTGCTATATCAAGAACTTAGAGAGAGAAAGCGATTGAGAGATAGAACCCCCCCGAACTTTTCAGTGGACTGGGGACCTTGCTGAACCGGAACCACTGTTCAAGGGAACGTTCGCTTGAATTCATCCAGGGACCCCGCGGGGCCCATGTAGTACATCCTATAGTAATTCACTGTAATTCACAAAAAAAAAAGTCCCATGAAACATCAAACTCCTATTCTCAGGGCTTCTATGAGCCAGCTTTCGGCTCTTTTGCAGCTAAGCCCAATGGTCATCGTCATCAACACATATCACTGAATAGATTTTGTTCAATCGGATTTCCTCAGGCACTGAACATTGCAGCGGATTGTTCTTCGTGTGGCAGTAAGAGTATAATTACGAGATGTATATAGTACAAGACATATAAGACGTATAGCCAGGCTTTACAGTATCTACTTTTTTCAGAGAGGGTGCATGGCAATAGCTTGTTGGGTAGGATTCGTGTCATGGTTGGATGGCATGAAGCTTCCCTCCGTATCTTCCTTCATCTTCTTTCACCACATCATTCATGGTCTTCAGTTTCTCATGACAGCTGGAAGCTCAGAGGCTTTTCGTTCGAAGAACAGAGTCATCCGGTGCTGCCCCAGGTGTGGCGGGCCCACAGGTGTCGAACTGGTCTCCGCCGGGAGCCCTGTCCACCGGCGGACGGTGGTCGGATGAAACAGCGTCGGACAGCGTTGCTTCAGCACGCGGTGGACCGTTTCTTTGGGTTTTTGGTGCTCAGTGTGCTCATCAACCATCATCAACCATCATACCACTCAAGCATTGTAATTAGTCATTTGTGGTCCATGTAAAGAACCCATTATGTCCCATTCACATCAGATTTTGATTGTAAGGACCCCGGCCTTCAGAGAGTTGTGGTTTTGATATGTTTTGATCGCATCCGATGTAGTGTTTTTTTTGTGGTGAATACCCACCCTTCAGAAGGCCCACAGAAGTTCGGGCCACTGGAACTCGCTTCTGTGGCAAAGAGACCGCTTCTCTTTTTCCATGAATCATAGAAGCACTATATAGCCGCTGACATTGAAAGTATGTTCCTGCCCCCGCCCACCTAAGAACCATCCTGTCGCGTTTCGACGGTTTTTTACACTGTTTGGTTGTCCTGTCTTAATGTCAAAAGAGATATCCCCGATTTGAGGTCGTAAGGGTGATTTGGTCCGCCAGGAGCCAGGAGACGTCAAGAGTTGGTGCCAAAAGCTCCACGTTGACGTGCGAGTTTCACAGCCAGGCTTCGTATCAAACTCCCAATGCCCACAATTTCTGGTCGCATTTTCAGCGGCTTCGTCGTTGGTGTCCAACATCGACGGCGCGAATCTCGGTGGTTTGCCCACTTGAGGCCTGAAATGGGTATGGCGACATGGCCGGCCTGGTGCTGAGATTTCGGAGAGGGTGGCCATGTGTCAAGACATGGGGTTGCGGTTGATGTGGGTTGCGGTTGGCATATTTTCAGGTGGTGCAGGATTGGTTCCGTGCCACATTTGAACAAGTGTTGGCTTAGAAGGAAACGATTACTGTACAAGACTCTTTTACCTGCCTGTACCTTCTAATCGGGTGAGCCTTCCAGAAGACAGGGATCCAACATCCATGAGGGGCGTACCAAAACATATGGGAGTTGTCATTCTATGATGAACTAATATTGATCAACCACCATATACCACAACATAGACATAGACTAAATTCTTCCAAAACCCCTCCTCCATGAACCATCCACAGAACTCCCGTCGCCAGAAGCGTTGATTCTTTCGAGGCGCCAGCAGCGTCGATACGCCTGGGGGTGCCCAGATCCGGCATCGATCCTTGCAGCGGTTTCTTTGTGGGAAGTCTAACACCGGCAGTACCGGTGTTGTGACATCAATTGGTTTGCGGGACTCGTCTGCCGGTGGGGACTTCTTCCGCGCAAGTCGGCCGGGTGACTTGAAGTCGCGGCACCCAGGGACGGTCGAAGAACGGAAGACTAGCATCAGTTCGAGGCATCCGTTCGAGGCAGAAACCCAACAACTCGGGGCATCGGGGGCCGTTGAACATCAACTCATTTGGGACTAAGAACGATTCCTTTGGGTGTGATTTATGAATTCATGATACATCAATATGCATCATGTGTTGATTAAATATGACATAAAGTTGGGTCACAGCTGGTTGAACTGTGACTCCGTGAAGCACTGGGCCTCCATTGGGTAACACGAGAATGCGTCGATCCAGGGCCCAGACATGCCACTGGTCGATCCCAGAGGCCTAAACCCACATCAACGTGGTCGGCTCAAGCAGGAGCAAAACGAGGCAACACGAGGCACAACGAAGGCGACGAACGGAGCGATCGGACGCGAACCGAACGGAGCAAAGGGCGTTTCTACTAGGAACAAGAAGCTACAAACGTAACAAAGGGCATCGCTACTAGTGCCTAGAAAACGGATTGGCCGCACGTGCCAGCTGTTGATCGCTGAGGTAGTCCGCGCAACACTGTGAGCACGCCTCGGGAGGAGTCCCCGGTGCGTCACCCCACAGACCCGGCGGGGTGCCCGGGGACAGCGACTGAGAGGATGATCTTTGGGTCGTGTTAGTATGTTGTTTGTCAGCTTAACTTGGTCAACCAATTGTAACACAAGATGCATGTTTAATCATGTTTGCAACAGTGTTTGTAACATATATATATATATATTTTATTTTGCATATATATATACTGTATATTTATAAATATAATATATAAATATAGTGTATATATAAGATGTAGTATATATGTAGGCACGCATGTCGCTTTAATGCGCATGCTGATGCCTCAATGGGTGTTATTGGACCATACTTAGCTCCTTTAAACAAAGTCGGCTTTTGGATGGTAGAAGTTACAAACTCACTTTACTCGGTCTAAGACAATGTAATTCAGGATGTAAGCTAAGCTTATCACTATGCTGTAGCTGAGGGGGGTTATCTCTTGGCACTCGCAACCCGCAAAACCTGTGGCTGGAAGCAGGGCAGTACCGGATTTGTTCTGACCATGAGAGATGTCAATTGAGATGGCACAAGGCAGAAAAAGAGCTTGGGAATTGTTTTTGAAGATTGATCAGTGGGTCGCCCCCCCCCCATGTGGAGACAGCTGCGGCACCTCAAGTGGATGTTGGCCCGCCCCCCCGCATCTTCTCCTCGCGCGCGCCGAGGCTGAGCGCGCGGCGCTGCGCCGGGATGCATGGGACGGGCGGGCAGATGGGCAAAGGAGAAGCAAGCGATATCCTTTTAGGGCTCCTGGCCTACCTCCGTTTCGAAGATGGTTGGTGTGGGTGCCAGGGGGGTCCTTCCTCGGAGTCTAACCACTTTCTGAAGATATGGTTGGAGCTCTAGGGATCAACCAATTCATATCATGCCTAATGGTGTCGGATAGTGATTATGCCGAGCTCACCTGCAGGATGGTAGTACTGTATAACTACTATATGTACTGTAACTGGTTTTGATAGGCCACCAGGTAGATTTTCCTTGGTGTTTCTGTGGTGATACGTGCCAATCTATGGGTTTGGGCCTGGGCACAAAGGCAATGCCCAGGTCCAGGGCCTGCACGGATGCATACCAGGTAAACCCTGCACATTGGGTGGATCAGCAATGTTTGATGAGGATCAAACATGTGTTTGTCTCGTTTGTTTGGTCTAACCTTGAGGGCACCTGACATTCAAGTGCAAGTGCCTCACGGAACACAAGAGAGCCATGTCAAAAATAAGGCCTTTCACCGAACCATCACCTCATGGCAAAGACATCGATTTGGCAGGTGGTTCGCCTCTTTTCGGGACATCCTTGCATGACTTCACGTATACGTTGCGGGACGACTCGAAATAGGCGCTTCATCAAAGATTTGCTTATCTACAATGTGCCAACACAAATGCATCCAAACTTAAACAAAAAAAACAGTGCAGGCAGACCCCGTGGGAGACCCTATAGTAGGCAGCCAGAAATCAAACCTGTATACCTTTTAGCCTATAGATGCTATAGTCAGTAGGTGTTGCTCGCCCATCTTGCTCCGGGATCGACTGGACCTTTGAAGCCTGTATAAAAGTGTGTGCAATTTGCGCTCCCAAAGATTGAGCAGATCTTTCAGGATTGATATGATAGAATACCCCTTCAGCTTGTACACCGTATGTTAGAATATGTTACCTGGTCTATAGATATGTGGATCATTGGGCATCCATTGACACTGGGTAGCTGCTCTCTTTTTCAGCGGCTTTTCAAGGGGCCAAGCTCCGGATCTTGCCCAGTCCGAAGGGCCCGGGGGCCCCTGGCACGATCCGAAGGGCCAGGGTCCGCGGAAGTGGAGCTGGTGAAGCGACCCCAGTGACCCCAGCAGATCCTCTGAGAGTCTCGTCGTTGGCTCATGTTTGACCCAAGAGTGGGTCACTCCTTCCTTTTGAGTGGTGGGTGATCACTTCTCCCAGTTTGCGGTCCAAAAGAGTCATCGAGAGAAACCTTGAAGCAATGAGGTGGTTGTTGCAGAGCTTTGGATCTCCCAGTTGCTTGAGCTGACCTGAGAGGTCATTCCATCCATTCCTATCCCACGTGGCGCGTGCCATCCTTCCAAACTTTAGGGGATAGGATATTATAAGTAGGATTTTCGCTGGTGTTGCTTGGGCAGGTTGGGTGCATCCTTTTTTCTTCTCGAAGAAAATCAATCACAGCCGTCTAAGACAATACCACATATATCCACATAACATGATCTGCAGATGATGCCCTGCTTGTGGGTTCAATTCTTGGACTTGGGAAGGACGGCACTCCATATCACTCCATGCCCCTCCCAGGCCGGCCGGAGGCTGAAGTGCCCAACCGCTCGGTGAGCCCGCGCAGCCGGAAAGGAGGCCGCACCACCGTCGCGCCGAGCCTCAGTGGAACGGGTTTGAGGAACGAACGGCGGCAGGTGTACCTACATGGAATTGGTTTGAGGGTCCAAGTAGGCAAGTATTCCATAGAGTCTGAGTCTATGGGGATGGTTTGAGACGTGCCGGATTGAATTAGCCAGTAAGTCGGTTGTTTTCGGCGTTCCTGAAGCTCTCCAGCTGCACACTTTGGGGCCTCCAGATGTTGTAACCAGACGCGGCCGTGCCGTTGAGGCCAGCACTGCAAGCACCAAGCAGGTTAGGTATAATTATATAGAACGCTTCAGCAAACTGGTACGCCACTCTCACATCGTTGTGTTGTTCAAACCGTTCAACGGCGGTTGACGCCCCACAGGACGCCCCACAGTGCAGCGGATGCAATCGCCAAGGTCCGATGCGCCGATGGTGTCACAGTTCTGAGTGGTTTGGATATGGAACGCACACAATTCAGCACTGGTTCATTTTAAAAGGGGACCTCCTCGTACTTGTCACTGTACTTGGTTCCTAACATAGCAACAACCGACCAGGTGGGTACAGGCGAGAAGCGTTATTTTCCTGCAAAGTGGTGGAACAACATTCCAAATGATTGCAGTTTCGTTATTTGTTGAAAGCCCGCTGGATGCTCTGGGTAAGGAAGAGAGGCCCAGAGAGAGAAGATGTGCTTTCTACAGATGTGATGTCTTAAACGGGAAGGGGGGGTCATGTTCGCCCAGTGCAGACACTGCGGTGTTTGCCGAGGCCAGAACTGCCAACGATGGGGGGTCACCTATATATCAACCACGATCTATCATTGAGGGATGACTCGATGACGTCAAAACAACATCGATAGTTTGGACATCATACAACATTAACCATTACCATCCATTACCTGCCATTATTGCTATTGCATGTTATTTCCATGACCTGGTAGCAACATGATATACCTCCTCCCATCCGAAGGACTGTTTTTGTCAAGTTGCTAGTCAGATGGGGTTGATCCTGGCTGTTCGTCACGTCCAGGTCGGCCCTGCGGCGTAGCGCCAGCAGCAGTGGCTACTCCGGCGTGCCATCCAGCTACTCTGCGAGCGTCCCGGCCGGGGGCCTCCTGTGGTCGAGTCATGGGAAGTGATGACCTGATCTACTACGCCTACGCCCGATCAGCAGAGGCAAGTCCTCCCTGGCTCCCTTCGGCCAAAGGATCATCAATGTCATCAAGTGAGGGATTTGTCCAACAACTCCCGTGAACCCATTCGAGGCCGGCGATCCACGCACAAGTGAACCAAAAGGGGCGAAACACGCCATCGACATATGCAGCAGAATGTTGAACCATCCAATTGCGATTAACCTGTTTTAACTGTTTAACATAATAAGTCAATTCAATTAAACAAATCACATCGATTCTGTCTCAGTTACGTAACTACTCAACAGAACAGACCTACCAAGCTCACTTCGCATGTCTCAGCTGAATCGCGACATGTCCTCAGTTCATGTCGGACACGAAGCGGAGGCTCTTTGAGACCACTCCGAGGTCATGGAACCTCCGGACAGCATGGGACACATGCATGTGCCAAGGTTGGGTGTGTCCCGTGTAGAGCCGTGGGTCAACAAGAAAACATCTAGAGAATGGCCTGCAAATGAAGCATCATCCACTGAGTCACTGTTACTGGTAATAGGAAAGACCATGAGCCGGATCCCCGTTTCAGCCATCTAAAGACCCGTGTGCTCGAAGATCCCCTGCCCATGTGTGGATCTCTTATGCTGAGGCCTCCCAGCCTCAGCGGTGACCTGAGTCTGAGTGGAGCTGTTACGGGAGGATGAATGCTGCAGCGACCTGTAGATGCACACAATGATGTACAACTGATGATGTAGTCGATGTGGCCAAGTAGCGGTGAGATCAACCACGGTATTTTGTTGGGGGGGGTGATATCGTGGCTTGGGCTGGTGCAAAGAAGATCTTGACAGAAGAGTTGAAGTGCTCATGGCGGTCTATTACAAGAAGGTCGTGACATACAGCACTTGCTGTGAATAGTGGCAGTGACCCAGTCCTACCAGCAATCGTGAATGCATGTGATATGGAGAGTATGGAAGCAGTTTCAATCATTGGCTGCCCCACCCTAACTCAGGGGAACTACAGCGCTCTTGAGGCAAAGCTGGAAACCGTTTCAAGTGTCTTTTTGCATGCACCTCTTCTCCTCCACATGCGCCCGCTCGTCACCGAGGGACACCAGTCAAAGCGTCACCGCTGGAGCCTGATCGAAAGCGGTTTCGCTCGAGGAGCGGTTTGCTGATGCCTAGCTTCGCATGGTTGGATGCCAAATCCATGATATCACCGTCTCATGCCGTTTCATAAATTGGAGGTTTTATGAGGTGTTCCAATTCTACGGAGAAATCCGGAGAATTGGTGCTTACATAGATTCTACATGATTCATCATGATTCTATTAATATTGTAAATGGTGTTGAAGATGATGCACTCAACTAAAAAACAATTCGAGCACGGATCCCATGACTGCCTCAACCTTCTGGTGAATACTTGTGTTTTGTCTAGGTTCCTTAAGCAAATCCCTTGAACCAAGATACAAGTATAGGCATAGTAAAGACCTCATGGACATGAGCCATGTCCGATGGCCATCCACGTTCGGACCATCGAACGCACCGATGGGTCCGAGCGGTCGGTCCGTCGACCGGTCGACCGAGGCCCCGGCGAGCGTGCTAGTCACGGCCTGAGAGGGACAGAGACAGAGACAACAAGGTGAAACCTGCTACCAAGTTGTTAAGACCCTCTCACAGTTAACCACCTATAGTCACCTTAAGTTGTTAAAGGTGAAACCAAGTTAAAGGTGAAACCAAGGTGACCCAAGGTCTTTGTCTCTCACCTTGTTAAGACCCAAGACACCAGGTTTGACGGGTGTAAACCTGCTAGTCCCGACCCAAGGGTTTCAACCCGACCCAAGGGCTTTAGCAGGCGTTTTTTGAACGCCCGACTTGCTCAGGTTTGGGCCAGAAAAGCACCTGTTTGATTTTGTAAGCTCTTCCATCAACCATATCACCCGCGGATGGGGATTCCGACCTCGCCAGCTGGGAGAACCACCAGGCCGCGGGCTGTTGATACAACAGTGAGGGTTGGTTGGAGCAATGGGGTGTCTCTATTGAATAATTTCCAGCCAACTATTTCAATTCAGGTTCCACGTTCAGCAGATCTCAAGATATGTCAAGATCCTCCGTGATTTTCCACTCCCTGACAATCCTTTGGCCATGGCCGGGTTTGGACTCTCGCAGTGCCAGACGCCGAAGAGGGGTCTGGCATGCCTGAGGTCTCAAACCCCTATAGGTTTTGAGAGACCAAGGGCTGTTTGGAGTTTTTGGCAGTATGAGAGACAGAAACAAACCACCTTGGCTTGTAGGTCTCCAAACCACCTTCCAGGTCTCACCTTCCAAGCGTATTTCGAGACCGGGCGCACCGGGCCCTGAGCCCTGCAGCGCCCAGCTGTCCTGCTGCAGTGCAAAGCACACCTTGGGCAACGGTACACGGGAAGAATCGCTTAAATCATGCTTTATATAAACCCAGTGGGCCAGTGAGGCAATACAAGAGCGGATCAAGATTCCGGTGGTTGATCAAAAGCTCCATCAAACAGGGCAGCCTCCTAGCAGGATTTAATTAGACCCTTGGTATTCTCGACGCCCCAAGGACTACATATCCAGTGGAAAATGCTCGGCACAGTGCAGCCATGCGTTGGACACCCTTTCGCGCACCCTTTAGGAGCGGAGCGCGCAACCTTTCGTCCGCGAGGAGCGCGAGCTGGGGGCGATTCAGCGCAAGGCAGCCGAGAGGGAGGACCCACCAGCACGGGCCGGCGGGGGCGAGCGTCGGGGCGAGCGTGGGGGAGGGTGGCGAGGCCATGACTTCCGTGGGAGACCGAGGTGGACATTGAGAAGGCCCGTGGTCGAACAGTACTGTAGGAGCAACATGGTGCAACTAATTGATTCAGGATTTTTCAATTGAAGGACAACGCCGGACAGACTGAACGTCCTAGACTCACATGTTTTTTTTAATTCTTGGATGAGAAGAACTCTGCAAAAAAAGCTCTCAGGGTTCGCTGGAATATATCTCCAGTCAGTTTGGGCGAACAAGACTTCTCATGCATTCAAATTCATCAAGCCAGTTCCAAAGCAACAGAGTGACATTTCAACAGGCAAGTAAGAGAGAGAGAGAGAGCGAGCATTTGAGAGAGGGATGTTCGTAGCCACCAGCGACTCCGACATGCCTGACTCGGCCCCGGCCGGGCCCCGGACGCCTTTGCTTGGCCGCTTGGGCTCAATGAGTTCATTTGGCCGAAAACAAAGCACAGAAGCGCCAGGAGCTGTGCTTTAGCATGTGGCCCAGTCAAACAGGACCAGAGAATGAGATGGATAGGTTAAACTATGAAGAGATATGGAGAGATGAATCTGAGCAGCGATGAATCATTAGCGCAAAGACGTGGTAGCTGTATGTATTCACTATTTTTCACTGCAGGAGGATTTTTAGTTTAGTCCCACCACGGGGTGTGCATCAACGAATTTAGTCCCAGAGATTCCCGGAATTCGCCATGAGCGTACGATGATTCGCCATGAGCGTACGATGGGCTATGTCAGTGACAGGTGCTTCGAGCATGTTGAGGATTATATCCACTGGATGTCCCAGCCAAGCCGCGTGGTCTACGTGGAATGGCGGAAAGTGCGGCATGAGAGCCTTGCATGGCGCGCATCCGTCCGTTCTTGATGTTCCAGACCATGTTGCGCTCCCCCCCAGAGCCACACCTACCGACCAGGATCTGGGGGACACTCCGGCTAGGGCCGAACCGCTAGTGGGGAAAAACAACAAGCAGTTGATGAATCGTCCGCAAGTGGGCAGGCTGGGAACCGCCAGTGTACACTTGTAAGGGGCATGTAATGGCTGTGTGCAATGGGTAAAACAACCGGGGGGGGCCGACCGCTTGAGGTCGAGAATGAACCGGTCGGTGAGTTCCAGGTCAACCTACCCAGTTCCGGGTCTCCCCCCCTGCCACCCAGCAGTTCTGTCACACCAGGAGTCGAACAGTTCTGTCCACACCAGCGCACTCAGCACGAAGAGTTGCTTGCGGAACCGCCAGGGCGTTCGTTTTTCGCCTCCGAGGTCGGCAGGTCTGTCTCTACGAAAAACGCGCGTGAGAGACAGAACTGGGTATCTGGAGCATTTGAATATACGTCTTAAGAGGTAGATGGAGGAGGGCACAGCCATCACAAGAGGCTCTTCACTTTCAAAACAGTGCACTCGACTTGTCTCTTTGAGGAAGAGTCGTGGATTGACCTCGCATTCTTGGCTGGAAGTCCGCTTGTTGGATGACCGCCGCTTGCGGATGGAGATCTACGCAGACAGAGGCTACACCGAGTGACTGAGGCTGAGGAAGCGGAATGGGGTTGGGGTAGAGCTGGGTGGGAGATGTGAATACTTGATGGTGGTTTAGGGCTAAGATGGGCTAAGTGCATGAGTTGAAGAGGTCATGAAGAGAGTTGGGTGGAATCATGAAGAGATTTGTCCTCATCAAGTTTCGGTACATGGTCCATCATAATTGATCCAATTCAATGCGAGTCCCATTTAATCCACCATTGCCGTGGAGGATTTTCACCACATATCGCACATATTGGTTGGGCTCAGCATCATATCATCCACATTCATCCACCATCACCTGGCATATGAGTTCACTGCCACATCTCTCATAACATGGTGAAATGGTTTGGAACCTAACCCTCATTCAATCAGCCGTGGTAATGGGCACATGCCGTGACATGCCCATTCCACATCCTCAGCCCAGGCAATGCTTCGACCCCCGAGCCGTCAGCGCGCCCGGTGCGGGCACCGCGGGGCTACGCTTCTTCGACCCAGACAGCACCATCTACGACGGCCGCTGCGCGGGCGAGACGGAGCTGCGGCGGGCGCTCACGGCGGAGACGCTGCGGGAGGCGGGACGCTGCGGGCGGGTGAGATGGGCGGGTTGAAAAGACAAGGGGAGGGGGTAAAGATGGGGCAAACTGAAGGGAACAGGTGCGGTGAATGCGTGGCTTCCTCGGCATGGGTTTTGTGCTGCTCTTGGACAAAAGTTCGAGGGTTCCAACTTGTTTCATCAGGGTCGCCAAGGCTATGGCTATGATTAGAATGGCTAGGCCAGAAAGAGCACTGACGGTGACAGTCCCTGAATTCTTGTTAGTCACTGACAGTGACAGTCCCTGAGTAGAGTACTTCAGCAGTTAAGTTAGTCAATGTTTGTCAGTCCTGGTGCGTACCCATGTCATACCGCTATCAGTTGTTCTTTGGGAGCTGGCGAATTGTTTGGTCGGACATTTGTTGTTTGGTCCATGTTGATCCCAATCCTCAACCATACTCTGAAGGAAGCGAAGAGCTTGGCGCGGAGGCCATACTCATTGAGTGAGTTCAATTGCAACCCGGATGCAGTAAACCTTCCTGGGAACTCTTGGCATGAATGCCAAGATATGCCAAGTGTGTCTTGTACAACATGGTGTGCCGCCACTCCATCATGCGTTGTCCAAACTGTGTGCCAACGGTCCTCAGTGAGCTAAATGTTTGGAAGCCTCATTTAACAAGGACCGAGAACATCGTGACAATTGGCTGGCCAAGTTGCTGGTCCATTCCTCAGTGGCATTCCCCACTTCCACATTGATTTTGGAATATGTTGGACAGATCGTAGGCCATGACCCGTCTTGGAAATAGGCCGCGCGGCAGGCCACGCAAAGCGCAGCTTTTGAATCATGTTGACCAGCTTTATCCACCTTTATATATGCCCAAGGCCCTGAACTGGCATCGTTGTACGGGTGCGACTTACAGCATCAAAAAAACAGTGAATTCTTGGAGATCCCAACTAATGTAGACTCTTGATATCTAGGCCCCCCCATAGGAAGAGGCTTTTCGGTTTGATTGGGATGGGGCTATTGATCAAGAGTCTGCATTGAAAGATTTTGGAGCTGTCCCAGGTCATCACTTCGTGCTGGAGCTTTGGAACAGCATGGTGGTGGACTCCTTGCAATCCAAACACTTCCCAGATCGAACCAAGCACCTCGGTCTTTGACCTGGAGGAAGACGAGGGTGTCTAAAAATAAATGGGACGCTTCCCACTCCTTCCGTTCGGATGGTGTGGTGAAATGCAAATATTTCTTTAATAGGGCGGCGGCAAAGTATGTTGAACTCGTTGGTCAGCAGCAGCTCTCAATACGAAAATGAGAAATTCATAGACTTTCCGTAAGCATGCACAATTGATCTAATCAATCGATCCTCCAGATGCTCCAGGAGTTAGTTGGGTGTTTTTGAAATAGAGCTGCCGCTGAAGAAACCGACTGGCGGACTCAGGCTGGGCTTGCTGTGGGGCGTGGAGGAGATGATGGGCCACTGGCTTCAAGGCCCCCTTCGTGGCGTCCAGTAGAGCGGCCTTCGGTTCGGGGCAGTCAGTGTCCGGGTTCAGTTCTTGGGACCGGCGAGGCCAGAAGTTGTGCTCCTAGTAGTGAGGCCAGGAGCCCTCCTACCCGGTCCTACCCTAGGAACCTCTAATCAGTGAATCAGGTGAGGAGTTCACCTTTGAAGACTTCATCACCTCTGACTCTTTTTGGGTTCAGGCTTTCGCAGTGTGACATGCTTATCATGCTTGTAGGTGGCCATTCCTGGGGATCGCCACCGTTGGGTCCCTTGTTGCGGCCGTCACGGAGGCCGTCACGGAGATTGAACATGTGGAGAGTTTCTAGAGGGAATTGTCAACCAACTGACCACTAGAATAAGGATGCAGATGGCACAGACCTTGAGTTCTATGCCATTTATGCCCCTCCCCAGCCAATGATATAGACGCGGTCGTTGGTGCGCTTGGCGAGGCGCTTCCTCCTTAGCTTCTGTGGGCGCCCCGACTTCGGGCGCTGCACAGAGGGCGCCACCCACCATACCTGTGCGGGCGGATGTATTTTTGCTGGAGACCACTGGGCAGATGAGGTTGGCCGAGATGCCACAGTCGATCGAGACAGCAGGTGGCTGGGGCAAAGGTTAAGAGGAACTTTGGTTGGGAACATGTTTTTTAGATTTTGGGTTTTGTAGGTCACTCGTTCTAGATTCTATAGACTTCACATGATTGAATTATATAATTCATTATTTGTTTTACTATGTTTTGCTCAGTAACCCAGGTCTCATCACATGAATTTAATCACAGGTCCATTGGAAGGTTGGGCCGCCAATCCTAAAAGATCATTTTGGAGCCAGCACTGTAGGGCTCAAAGCAAAAGTCTTGAGGGGTATCGGCTCGGCGGTATCAGTGTCGGTACATGGCAGTGGGATATAGGGAGCAATTGGCTTTGCAATGAAGCTCAAAGCCCATAGAGGTCTCTAAATAGATCAATGCCAATGGGAGGACTGTTACATGTCATCACAAACTATTTACACACGATCATATGGTATCATTGTATCTTTGTTGTCGCTATGTGTCACTCGACATGTTTAGGCAACAGTCCCACTGCCTGCTGGGCCGCCCGGCAGCTGCCGGGCGTGGAGGAAGCAGCGATGCGGGTGGTGGAGCTGATACGGACCTTTGACATCTTGGAGCTGAACAAGCGACTCGAGTTGGAACCTTGGACCATCTTGGACTACTGCTTTGGCTTGGATTCTTCTGATTTATATTAGGAAGCTCCCGTTTTGAGATGTTGCTTTTTCAGAGTGCCCAGTGCGCACCCCAAAAAGAAGATCGAACAAGGTTATAAAGTGCTCGTTCCCCTCAAAGTCTTCTGGGAACGTACTGGACACCCTTGGTGCCCGGCCTCCTCAACAGCCTCATTTTACAGTCACCTGTCGCCACTGCTTTGGCTTTGGGAAAGAAGACGGATCATTGGAAATCTGTTCCTTTTCATTTTTCTTTGGTTTTACATGTTTTAAATAGCAGTGGCCTCCACCCTAATACTTGTAGCGATGTTACTGGATCTAGAGGGGAAAATTCATGATCTTCCCAACCAGGATGTATGTTGCTTTTGTTCGGATTCCCCAAATCTGATATGCCCATCGCAGAACTATTATCTCAAATCCGGAAGGACATCCCAAAGACGGCTTTTGGTGGATCCAGGACTTGCCTAAGACCACCTTCAGCGTCTTCGCCTCCTTCGCCTCCACCTCGTCCTCATCGGTGGGAACCTCGTGGGAGCACTGCTTCGTTCTTCTGCGCGGCAGGGAGCTCCGCTTGGCCGTGCACAGCGTGGGACTGGGGCGCCAATTCCTGCTTCTGAGTGGCGATGCCTTGCGCAACCAGGACGCGCGTTCGGGATGAGGGGTGACGGACATCGGCAGAGCACGGCAGCGCTGAGACGGTTGGTGATTCATCAACCCCCCAGTTTTTCCATGCTAGTCCTACATGAATGGAACAAGTGGGGTGTTGAAGTGGTTTCAAGGTGCCTGGGTTTGGACGCAAGTGTGTTCGGGATTGAACTTGACGTCAGGCTTGTGGGTTGTGTGCAACATGTCTGCCTCAGTACTGAAGTTGTGAGATCAAAGCTCAAAATATGGTTTAAAAAGTATATTTTTTTCGATTTGGGCCTGTGAATGCCAAGGGCTCAGTTGATTTGAAGTTGGAATATAGCTTTTGGGTAAAGACCCACGAGCAATACTATTCCATATAATGCGTATTAATATGATCTCAGTCAGATATGACGGGAAGTGTCATTCCTATTCCTATTCCATACCCACCGACGGGCCAACTGACCCTTGTTGAAGAGAACCTTCGCCAGGAAGAGCACTGGCAGTGGCGAAGGGAAGAGCACAGGTTGTCTCCAACAGAGAGAGCCTTTCAGTCTCTTGCTGCAGCATTGATGAGGGGAATCTTTTCCTTTTTTCGCTGTTTGTATAAACATGAAGGGGGACGAGGGCTGTTGGAACAAAGAACTTCTTTTGTAACCCCTTTTTGGTTGGTGCGGATTTAGGCAGACAGAGAAGGCTCTCCTTGGTGTCCGGTGCTTTTGGCCTAACCGGAGCGGTATACGGGTGTTCGAGGGTATGAATCAGAGACTAACATCCTGTTTTTTTCACAGTTTTTCCTTCTTTATGCACCACCAAAATCCACAGAATGCCTCTTCCAAAGTTGCAAAAGCTATAGAGACCACCCACCGCCAGATCTTTAATCCGACCTCTCAATCGAAAGGCCTGTTTGGGTGGGCGAGCACCACCAAGTTAACCAGAACCCCCTATCAATGTAACCCAGTTCAATGGTTTCTCATGGGTTTCTTCTGAACCTCCATCCGTCCAATTGTTTGTTACATATGACTCATATGATACTGGTATGTTTTTCATTGCTTTTCTATGTTTTTTCTCAGAGGCTCTCAACACACACCGTTCACGCAGGGTGTTGTCCTACCAGCCGAAAGCCTTGTGACCCTCTCACCATTTATCCTCCATGGCGCACGTTGCCCAGGCTCCAGGAGCCCTTCCGCCAAGCGCTTCGCCGCAGCGCATGGCACGCACTGCCCACGGCCGAAAGCGATTTCAAGGACCTGTCATAGGCGAGGAAGAAAAACATGTGATCAGTTTGATCCGTGGATAGATAGATTGATGGATGGATAGATAGATTGATTTGAACGATCAAAGCGTTTGTTTCTCTTCACTTATGAGTCTTATGAGTCTTAAAGCTCATGTATTACAATTGTTGTCTTTTACAACAGATGCAGCTGCAGACCTGCAGGTTTTCATGAACAGGGAATCTTCGGGGAGACTTACTGCTTCGAGCGTACCTCAAGAAGAGCTGTTTTGAATCACCTGGAATCACCTGCGTCACCTGTGGTAATCTCAGGAATCACCTGAATTTGATTTCCTGCCAGGTTTCCACCTGAACACAGCAGTTTTCGCGCTTATGGCGGTTCTCGCCACTTCGCCGGGAAGCGGCGGTTCAGGGGCGACCGTCCGAGAGCTGCATCGTGCCAAAATGTGCCTGCATTCGTGCGGAGTGGAGAAGTCGCTGGGATTCTCCTGGTCGAGCGGCCATGATTTGTTGTTGCTTGAGATGGTCAATACCCCAAGAATTTGGATCATTCTTTTGACGCGCACGCATGCGAAGGTATCGAAACCCACCCAAGCAGTGGGGCACGATGAGTGGTAGTGGTGGCGTGGTGGCAGTAGCAGTAGCAGTAGGAGCAGGAGCAGGAGCAGGAGTAGTAGCAGTAGTAGTAGTTGTTGTTTTTGTTGGTGTCGTTGTTGTTGTTGTGGTTGTTGTTGTCGTTGTTGTTGTATTGCTATTATTACTATTTTGTTTTAGTAGTAGTAGAAGTCGTAGCGTAGTCGTAGTCGTAGTCGTAGTAGTCGTCGTGGTAGTATACGTATATAGTCGTAGTTGTAGTCGTAGTCGTAGTAGTAGTAGTAGTAGTCGTAGTAGTCGTAGTAGTAGTAGTAGTAGGAGTAGGAGTAGGAGCACTAGTAGCAGCAGCAGAGGCAGCGGCAGTGGTCCTGGTAGTTTGTTGTATTTGCTGCTGTAGTTGCAGTTGCACTAGTTGTAGTGTGGCAGCAGCAGCAGCAGCAGCAGTAGTAGTAGCAGTAGTAGCAGTAGTAGTAGTAGTAGTAGTAGTAATTGTTGTTGTTGCTGCTCATATTTTTGCTCATGTTCTTGTTTCACGTGGGCCTGCGTTTAGTAGTGTATATAGTCATTGTTGGGACTCGGAAATGCTGCAAAGGATCAGAACATGAATGGGGGGCGGTGTGCCGGTGGGGGAGACCAATGGAGCAAAATGGTCTATCAAACCGACCCTGAAGAGTTTTAGGAACTTGCCAAGAGCGCTTTCGACTTGCCAAGTTTGTTCCAGAAGGCCTCATCGATGAAACGACGGATGTGCTTATATGCAGTGCCTTCACCTGAAATGCATGGTGCAAAAGCAGGCGTGGCTGGTGCAAAAGCCAAAAGAAATTTGAGACTGCTCTTGGTAATCAAGATTGGGGACAGTCCAACGCCTAACACAGAAGACAGTTTCCTAACCAAGTTCCAGAGCAGATCCGGATCTCCAGGAGGCCAAATCCACATGGAGGGGACTTGGAGGCCACATCACCCGAGATTAATCGCGCCAGGACCTCCGATCGGAGAACGCCCGCTTGCAGCAACAACTGTCCAAGGCAACAAAAGATGCATCGGGCGGGCTGTATACCTGTGAAGAGAGTAGGGAAGTGAGTTATGCAATCCGACCGTTTGTCAAACATGTAGTATGTGCTTCGCGCTTTTGAGGGGATGTATTTGTTCGAGTGCAAAAGGGGCATCAAGGTTCTGTTTGGGCACGGAATTGATGCATTGCTGTATATTACTAAGTAAACCGACCACACTGTTTCGCAGCTTTGGTCGGATCAGGGGGGCGGCAGAGGGGAACCCCAATCTCTACCAGGAACCAAACTGAACCCTGTTTTGATAGGAAAAGGCCATATGTTGGGTGGTTGGTGGTCCAAAATAGAGGTCATTCAGGTTCTAGGTGTATATATATATACTGTATATATACTATACCAGGACCCTCCTGGCCAGGCTGTTTGGAGGCCCTCAAAAAAGGTGGTTTCTGGACACCGGTTGTCACCAGGAAACACATGTTGGATATTGGCCTGAAACATTCAGAACCCTATGACGTCTCCATTTCACCCTTTGACCGTTCCCCTGTCCAGTCTGGGTCTCCTACCCTTCAGGCACGCAATGCCATCACACAGCTGAAGAAGCAGTTGGACGATGCGACTGTGGGGAACTTGGATGCTGGGGTGGTGGCTCCTTTGGATGTGCAACCCCCGGAGAGCAGAGGTTTGCATGATATTGCGTATGGTGACTGGCTGAATGTAGGCCTCTTCGAACCACTCCTCATCTCAGTGACCCTCGTCATCCTCAACCTCGCGGACCTTGCCTTTCTTGCCTTCCCTCGCTTTGGATCGTTTTGGCGCCCAATTGACCTAGGGAGGGGGGTGCATGGCTGGGTGAGAAAAGTGATGAAGAGTGTAATGCTTCTTTGGGGGCGACCAGGGGAAGTTGGTTGAATTCTGTTGACTTTGAATGACTTTGACTGGCTTAACCTTTGATGCCTGTATGGGAGTCCGATTTCTGCCCAAATCTTCGTGATTGAAACCGTTCCTGGTTCATTCGACTCAAAGCCTGGGCTGGGTTCGACTCCCTTTAACTCATGGGGACGTTGCGTCGACTCCTGGGGCGTGCATGGCCGGTTCGCGGTTCTCGCGTTGTTCAGGCGGCACGAGACAGAGAGAGGCGGGGAGTCGCGTGAGGCCGGCGAGGCCGTGTGAGCACAGGAGGCGCACCTTCAGGACGTAGATGTCAAGGTGCGTTTCAAGACGTTAGTGTTAAATATGTTTGGTTCCCGAAAGCTAGGAGTAAGCTAGGGCTAGCTACCAGCGGCTGGATCGGGCACTTTGTTCAGCATGGCACATGAAAACAGGATATCACCATATATATATATATACATATATATATATATCACCCCTTCACTACCCAACCCCGTTTCGATCCTTATACAGTGTTGCTTTGAGGGAGGTATATACTTTATAACTTTCTAACTATTCTTCAACACTCTACGGCATGGCGAAGACCAAGCGCTTGAATCCCAATATAATGGCCGGCCATTTGGGTCGGATATGCTGGACTTCTGACTCTCAACGCACGAGGAATTTCAGCGTTTGAGCTCTGAACTGGCCTGCCTTTGAGCCATACAAGTTCAATCTTGTACTCTTTAAGTAAAGAACGCGAAGCATCATGTGGGCCTTCTTTCACCTGAAACGTCCAGCATCCAGGCTTCGAGCGGAAAGTGGGGGTGCCAATCTCCCCAGGTGGAGGGACCTAAGTTGGTTTCGATCCTCTTAATCTTCTTGGATTTGAATGGTGTGTTGCTCTCACGACTTTTCAACTATGTAGTTCCAGTTCAGGAGCAAAAAATACGTTCTAGATTCTAGAGGCACAGAAATCGACAACCCTGGTTGCGCCAATGGAATAGGGGATGTATGATACATGCGTTGGTGGCTGCTTGCCTGGGAGGAAGATGATGGCATGGCCAGGTTTGCAAGAAGATGTAAGAAGCATTTGTCATATGGAGAAGAAGGGGCCATTGAAATCCAAACATGCAATTTTTGCAGCGTTTGAGCAGTGTCAACTCATAAACTCCCATAGAACATCACAGAACCCAGCCCATCCCCTGTCTGTCGACCGACAGGGCCAACGCCTCGCCGGCACAGACCGTGCCCGAGGCCTTCAAAACGTGGCTCGAGAGCTACAGCGGCGCCTCGAAGAGGAGTGCGCCAAGGCTGGTCCGATGGAACCGATGGGATCGAAGTGTGTCAAGCCGATGTCTATAGTAACAAGTGCATCGCTAGTAACAAGTGCCTTACTAGTAGAAACAAGAAGCTAGTAGAAACAACAAGCTAATAGCTTCTTGTTCTTAGTAAGGCCAGGAGCCCCGTTCGTAGCGTCCGATCGCTCCTAGTAGCAAGGCCAGGAGCCCCTAGGCCCAGACACTCCATCAGATTCTTTTAAACATACTGTAGACCTCCCATGATTTACCTAGATAGGGGTGGTTGAAATGGGGTCAATGTAGGGAAACCTGCAGCCTCAATGTAGGCATATAAGATCATATAAGTTATAACATATAACTATGACTATGACATTCCATACACGGCTGATGGTCTGGGTTTTCTTGTGTTGCTGACATTTGCCAGTGCTTGTTTTACCTGTTGTGGTGGTGGTTGCACTCTCCTTGGGAAGAAAATTGCACTCTCCATAGCTGCTATGGATAGGGTGGTGATTCTTGAGAAGGGCACCCAGAAAAGGTATGCGCAAACCTTTCGGCACCTTTCAACTCTAAAAGAGCAGGTTTGCTATTCCTTCAGCCGACAGGGGTGATCCACTCCCCCTCTCTCTCCAGACTCCTTGGCGTCGCTACTGCGGGTGGTCGCGACGACTTCGACCGAAGCCAGGCCAATGTCCTGCAGAAAACCATTTCAAACGCAATTAGTTTGCCACTCAGTTGGGCCAGGTTGCAGCAATCAGGTCACTGGAGTTCATTTGGAACAAGCTGTAGTTGAGTTGCATTGACATGAACTTCCATATATACTTGATTCTTTGCACCCACAGCTGCCGTTGTCATCTAGGCCCTTGTAGCCACCCTTGTTTGATCGTTTTGGATGGTTTTCACCGTTCGGTCAGGCTGGTTCCCGACTGAGGTCAAAATGCATCCAGCAACGGCTTCCAGGCACCGACGGCGTGGCCGCGTGGCTAAGACGAAAGCGGCGGTCGAAGATGATGGCCGATGGCCCCTCAGAGGGGTAGCTTCTGGCATTTGGGGGGACACAACGGAACACATACACGCACGTAGACAAGCAGCTTTCCGCACCCGAGACCATGGTTCTGGTTCTACCAGCCGCTCAATCCGGCCTGGCTTAGGCCAAAGGTCCAAGTCTGCAAGCGTTTTGCAGATCGAGACTTAGACCAGAGGCCAACATGTCTACCCAGCTGAGTTGTACAAAGGTGGCGCATTCCGCGTAGCCTTGAAATGATTGAATCCGAATCCGACAACTGCTGCATTCCTCCACATCCTTGTTGTCCCTACTTGTCGGATTCAGAATCATACAAAACATATACTGTTTCCATACAGAATAGGGGCCGGGAAGGGGCAGGCCCTGTCAAGATCGTCCATGAACGAGTATACCAAAAACATCCCCAAAACAGTGGCAGTTCACAGGCTCGAGGAAGTGATCTGAGAGATCCTGACCGCTTTTATAGGTTAGGGCCTAACCAAGTATAGGGGATTGAGAGTAAATGGCCCAGACCCCAAGAGGTGGTTTATATGAACTGAACCTCCATCTAAAAAAATACATGTTGGGGGTTGTGCCATCTACTCTGAAACTATTTTAAAGGCTACATATATAAGTTCTCACATATTTCTTAATATAGATCATTTCTTGCAAGGCTGTTCCAACGTCTCGCGATGTCCAAGTCGCCATGGAGCGCGAGTGCGAGGGCGAGGAGTGGGAGAAGAGTGAGGCTGGAGTGGAGATGTGGGGAGGAGCCTCAGAAAGACGCTGAAGTGCATAATAAACATGTGAGATAAGGCAGCTACACTTTGACACACCTAAACTCATGGACCTGATAGTTCCCTACCTTTGAGGAAACGGTCGAAGTCTTCTGAGGTGGCAAAATTGCCAAGTGAGTCAGAGCGCAGTTGTTTCTCTACATTCGGCAGGCTACTGTTTGCACGAAGGTTGGGAGGATGAGCAGAGATTTTTTGAACTTGGCCTTCCCTCCCATACCTGGCGCGTATCAGAATGGAAGACCTCCCAACCACTGGTTCTTTTTACGGTTCTTTGTCTATAGTCCTTCTTCCCGGGGGTTCTTTTTGGGGGTCTCCGTATTCCAATACACATCTATGTGACGAGAAGGGTGACGAGAGCGACGCCAGGTGGAGGAGCAAGCCGTCCAGAGGGCCATTGCCTTTGCCATGCGTGATCCCGATCTCTCGCGCCTTGGCCATGCAGGACGGGGAGAGAGAGAGAGAGAGGTGAAGTTCCGATACCTTGCGGCGCATGATTCAGGAGCTTCATGTTTTTTTGTGGCCAGGTGGCTGCCAGGTGGGGCCTAATTTAGGGTGTTTTGATCAGATGCAGCACATGGAGTCGCTTGGGTGTTTTCAGGCTTTTGTCGCAGAGAAACCCTAAGGCCCTAAGGAAAAGTGCTTGTTCAATTTGTATGGAGTTGTCGTGCGGCAATCATTGTATCGGGAAGGTTGACAAGCCGACAAGCCTATTATATTCAACATTGTAGCACAAATCATGGAACATTCTGCACAAATATCAGACAAGCAGCGTTTTCTTTTAGACAGGGAATGATAGAGATACAGAGGCACGATAGATATAAGATTGAGCTTCAGTTTTTGTTTAGACAGAGATCAATCCATGAGTCACAACCAAGTCAACTGGAGGCAAGGGGACTACTACGACCTTTGCTCGCGCTTGCCGCTACACTACTGGGCCTATGAATGGGTCTCCCCTAAGCCCGGCGCACCTGGGCGAAGAAAGGAGCCATGCTTCGAAGGAGCCATGCTTCGCCGAGGAGCCCCCAACAGAAACGAATTGAAGATCCAGGACGCCACGATCCACGCATATCTACACACCTGTTCCAGTATGTTCCAATCAACACTACGTATATACTCGCCCATTGATAGGTTATGATAGATCATCCCCATTTGGCTGATGGCTTAGTAATCTTCAGTATTGCTCCAGCGGGCGCATCTTTTGCGGAGCTCAGCCACCAAGGAGCCTGGCCTGAATAGATCCATTCACAAGCTCAGCTGGCTCGACTGTGTGAGTGTTTCACCCCACCCTCAAATCAATCAACCATGATGTTCAAATCGATGCAGACTCAACTCCTGCATCTCATGGATCGAACGACTCGTCTCGTCTCGTCTCGTCTCCTCCCGCCTCGACCGACCACGGCTTCTCCGGTCGCCGAGCACCGAGCACCGAGCGCCTCAGGTCTTGGGGAACTGCTGTTTGGTGCCCAAGATCGGTGCCTCGGTGCGGCGACGTTGACACGACCCGGCAGATGGGACCAGTCCTCGGACCAGTCGCTGCGGTAGAGGGAATAGGCACTTGCTTTTTTTCAGTGCCATGGAGTGGTTGGATCATGATGTGGGGTCAAGAGTGAAGCACATGCACTGGAAAACCTATAGGGGTTTTCCATAACTTCCAGGAGTGGATCTTTGCAGAATAGATATTGCTGAACACGGCGCTTCATGTGCAGACTGGCTAAGTTAGAGGGAAATAAGGGGTTAATAGAGGCAAATGCATCTACATGACGTCATGCCATTATCTATTGACTATTTGTATCAATTTCTGGCGTTTGCATTGAACACACTGTGGCCAACGACTTTTCACATTTTTGAAGCACGTTTGCTCTAGGATTCTGTGTTTTTCGGACGGTTTTTTCTGTTGCGATGGTCGGACTCACTGTGTTTCCCTCGACGATTTCTATTGACATGGCCCAGGGGCCATGGGTTTACTCGGCCGCTGCCTCCACGAGCTCTTGGACGAAGCACCGAGCAGCTCGTCTGTGCTGAGCATTGGAAGCAGCTCGGCCGAGACATCCGCTGTGACCGCCGCGCGTGGCGGATGTCATCCGCGGCGGTTGGGGGGGGAAGCTGGGAACTCTGATTGACTTTGTTGTGACATTTCTTGTGAGAACACTCTGGGTTCATGACCCCAAGAATCACCAAAGAGTTGATTTTACATGAATCCTGTAATTACCTATCAAGCTCCAGCGCAGCTCCAGTGGAGCTGGCTTAAGCACTTAGCCGGTTCGCCGAGAATCGCAGGAGACCCCCACAAGGATGGCCATGTCCATGTGCCACACAAGTAGCTATTTGTATAGGTAGTATAGGTATTGCATGGAGAGAGATAGAGAGAGAGAGAGAAAGAGATAGAGAGAGAGAGAGAGAGTGAGTGAGAGAGAGAGAGAGAGGGGGAGAGAGAGAGAGAGGGGCGAGAGAGAGAGAGAGCTTTCAATAATTTGATGAACCTCCCAGATTCCACTGCTGCAAAATCCACAGACAAATGATTTGTTTTTTTTTTGAATGGCCTCATTCTGACCTGCACATTTCCTGACTTGTCAGGTGGAGCTGGATTGCTGGAATGGTTGCTGTGTCCTCGCTTCCAGGCCCCCCCCTCACGTGAGCAGTTTCACCGCCAAACACCCGGAAACCTGGTCGAGGGCTGTGGACCATCCGTTTCGATCGTGGCCCGAGAATAGTTGATAGTTTGACCACAAGATAGTTCGATAACTGATTCTGATGGTTTGACCACTACTTGTTCAGTTCTGATAGTAGGTTCTTTCATCACTATTCTTGACCGGTGTCACATGGTCACGATGTTCTACTAGTATAGTATTTTGACCACTAAAACAGCTTCTTTCATGTTCCTTCTCAAGTCGCAGAACGAACGCCGGCTCCGCTCCACGTCCGGTGCCGGGGGTCCGTCTTCCCCGATCGCCGGCCAGAGGTGAAGGTCGTCTCGTCGTCTCGTCAGGTGGTGTTTTGGGAAGACGGAGAAGGCACCAGATGTTTCGTGAACCCGAGAGGGAAAAAGAAACGCCGGTGTCGCAGGTGTCGATCTCGGCATCGAAAGCGCGATAGATTTGGTTCCCAATGATGTGACTCATCGGGCGACAACTCTCATGGCAGCCAGAGCGGCTAAGAAAGACTGGTGCTTGGCAAGGTTATAGCAAGGATATAGGATGGATAGGTATCTATCATGGGGGTCCCTCAATTCCTCATTCGCTAAACGAAGCGAAGCGACAAGTGAGCTCGGCACCCGGTCTTTAGAGCGGACCCTGCTGAGTCAGTGTGAGTCAGCTGAGCTCCAGGTGATTTGTGTGGACTACTTCTACGAGCTGTCGGATGGAGGCGTTTCAGCTGGGTGAGTTGTATGCGCCAAGTGCGAAATCGCATGGTCTCGCAGTTTGGCAGCTGGAGCCCGGGGAGAGGATGTATATAGGAATCATGTTTTTGTCCGACGAGTTTTGTCCATGGATATGGTTTTTGTTTTCTCTTCGGTGTGAGGTCTGAAGCTCTTGGTCACGGCGCCGGAGCGGCTCCGTGACGTCAATCCCATTCCACACCCCAACAACCGCGCGGGTTTACGCCACGCCCGGGCGCGCGGTGTTGGGCATCGTGGTTTCGTGAATCGGGGGAGAAAAAAACGCAACAACACCGCGGTTCGGCATGAGGTGAAGTTGATCCGTGGGTCCTTCCACAGCTGCACAGTCACATTCGTGAGGAGGCTGACGGCTCCTTGGCCTTTGTGCCTTGGCGAGGTTGGATTGGAGGTTGGTGGCGAAGCTGGGAGAGAGAACCTCAAGCAATTCACAGACCTGGGATCGCCTGCAAGGCCGCAAGGCATTCATAAAAAAGTAAAAAGCAAGCAAAAAGTAAAACAAGTGCCAGCACAAGAATGCCTGCATGCAGTTCAATGTTGATCACATGTCATGACCGTCGGAACACACCTCGGATGGGTTCAGCAACAAGGATGCGGATTTAGCACGTTACACTTGGTGAGAACGCAAATGACAGGTTAGTTTGATGCTGGCATAGCTGGCACCACTATAATTGCGCTTGTTGTATGACTATATGATAGGTATGATATGTTACCATAGAAATCATGTGCTATAGTTATGTAAGATGTTAAATGGTAACATGGTAACTACCAGGACCACGGAAAAGGGTGGTTTATGGACACCCCTGACTATGTATGTTCCATCAAATAACCACCCCTTCCGTGGTGCTGGTAGTATTACATAGTATATTATATATATTATATAACTTTAAATATTCGCTCATTCCCGGATGCTTGCAACCCTACTTTGCTGTGCAAGTTCATCCTTCTTGCAAGTCCCCTTCATAGCCATAGCCAACCCGTCTTCGTTGCTTTCATCGGTTCACCACCTCTCCTGTCTTCGACGAAGGCGAGCCCCGAGAAAGCCACTTGGCACAGTCGGAGGGGATGATCGGATGAGGGATGTGAATGCAGAGGAAGATCATCAGTATACTCCAAAAAGATCGGAAGATCAGGCACTCCTGAGCATTCTTGGGGCAGTTCACTGGTGGCATTTGGTGGCTATGGCATTATGGAATTATCATGAACATTGATTCATGCGATTCAGTGTGAGCAGGAAGCACACTTTCTTGGTATATAAGAACGTGGGAAGGGCAGATGAGCAATGAGCACGCAATTTAGCCAGCCTGGTAGTGGTTTTCAGCACAGTTTTCACCATGGAGCAGCCAAGATGAACCTTTGAAATTCACACGTCGGCTCCTTGCTCCACAACTGCTCAGCCCTTGAATTGGTTTTGGTACATTCCATGTGCATCCTGCTTCCTCACCCACCCACACGGGTGAACCCCAAAAAGGGTGGAGAGGCAGTTCAAAAACACCAGCTGCGTACGACAAGTGCTCTGAATGACTCTGAATGACTTGGCTTCTGAATGACTCGGTCCCCTCCATCACGGGTGTCTTCCACAGGTGCTGTCGGGCGGCGCTGGCGCTGGCGCACCAGTGGTGGTACTGTGCAGCTGGCCTCAGCTGCTTGGGGCACAAGGTAGGCTTGTGATTATCATTCAACCCCCCGAGGTGGAAGAGGTCTTACCCTCCAAATGGGTGATTTGTTTTTTGTAATTAATCAATCAAGAGTTGACATGGGTCCGGGCAAGGACTGGGTCAGGTTGATCACCTCTCAGGTGGACTTTCGGCTTTTTCGGCGAAACGGCCAGCAGAGTGAGGTTGTCGGTCCCAGAGCTGCGGGCCTATGCGGAGCACTTCAAGATTCTAGGTTTGGTCGTCCTTTCTGGTGAGAATTGTGACCGGTCAGCACGGCGAGTCGGCGGGCGGCTGAACTTGGGCGCTTTCGGGCGGAACTTGGGAGGGCGAGTCTGTCTTCCCAAGGGCCCAGGGTCACAAAGATGAATTCAAGAAAGCCTTGGATCCGCTCCAAACATTTAGAAGGGAAAGCGTTGGATCTGCTCCAAACATTTAGAAGGGAAAGCGTTGGATCTGCTCCAACGATTGGATGCGGTGTTTTTTCCCGTTTCGGCGTAGCGGATGGGTTCCCGCTTCTAGTCTGGGGGTTTGGGATCTGGACCTGTGTTCGCCTCGCGGACTTGGTTTGGTCGCGCAGTTGCCAAAGAGTCTCCCTGTTGGCTGCCCTTGGGGGAAGTTTTTTGGAACAGATTTCTATGGGACAGGTGTTTGATTCCATTTTTGTTAGGGGGGATCACTATATAATGTCCCTTGCTTTGGTGGAGTTGTAACGTAGGACCATGTAGGACCACCTCGCTCACTGCCCGTCCATCTTCCGAGGCCATCCTGCACCAGAGGTGGCAGCAGATGCGGTGGGCTGCGACCTTCTGAAAAGGCAGGACGTGGAGGCGCGGCCAGCGGCGCCAGCGGTCCGGAGATTCGAAGATCACACCGTTGGTGCCCTGCCAGTCTGAGGAATGCTTGAGATAACCAAGGATTTGTTCAAATGATATCGGCTTCTGATCTAGTTGAAATATTGAGATCAATTGAGCGTGTTTACGAGTTGAAGGATGTTGACAGAAGTGGCATGATGTTTGATGATGTTTGATTCACTGGGACCTGCTTCAGAAGGGGTGTTTTCTTAGCCCCCACAGGCCAATGTGTAGTGCCACCACCTGGGACAGTGCTCAAAGCTGTTGAAGGGAGCTAGTCACTTGGCGCCAGAGAGGACAATTCAGAACTTCCAGCGGGCGGCATCATGCCCGTCCAGCGGGAAAGCATGTAAGCGAGGCAAAAAGGTGTCCATATGTGTCCTTCTCACACAAGCTTCTCTCCATGACTCAACATTCCCCTCACATCTCCTGACGGTGTGGCTTGTTCGCTAAGGCGTTGTGGATCCAACGAGCATTAGAAGTGTTGTTCAATGTTGTTCACAAATCATTTGGGGGGTTGTTTGGTTGGGTGTGAGGTCACTGGTTTGTGATGGTTCGTGTGGGGTAGGTTGCCAAGATTTGAACGGCCTGTTGTCCCTCGGATTTGGCTGATTCACCTTGCTGGCTGCAGAGGTGGAGTGCCTCTCGCAGCCTTGTTGCTTGTGGAGCTTCGCTGCAGCAAAAAGTGCATAGCATTGATAGACCCTGGGTTCAGTGGGGGATGTATACTATGTGGCCGGCGAACAGCGCTGGAATGGATAGAATTGATATTGATTATGCAGACATATCTATATATATTTTTAAACATATATATATATATAGGCTCTAGACATCTCCAGCACAGACATATTCTGAGACATCGATTGAAAGCCGATCATGTGCGTATGGATTCAGGAATCCCTGTCTTGAACAAGTTGTGCGGGAAAAAAAGGAGCAGCAAGGTGTTCCTTCTCTGTGTGATTGAAAGATAGGTTGGTAACACTATGTAACAAGTAATAGCCTGATCAGATTCGTCATATTCAATTCCCAGCACCTTGAAAGGGGTCACCAATGGAAGCCCCTACACTACTAAGGGACCTCCATTGGATACCCCTTGAAGGTCCAGGTCTGTATATCCATATAACTGTTTCCTGCTGAGTCCCCTGGCGGACCACCCGCCCTCTTCAGGGCGGACCATCCCACTCCTTCGGCTCCGCTTGGTCACTCACTGACCCTCGGTGCAAAACCCTAGGCCCTAGGCTTCCGTTCGACCACTTCAAGACATGGGAGGGACTTGTACAACTGGTTTGGTGTTGAAAGCCTTGAGTAAAACAATGCCCAGACACTCCATGGGACTGCCATAGTTACATAAGATTGAATCATATTGACCCCATTTCAACCTCCCCAACTGATCGGTAAATATGCCAGTCAGACAGGTCGTGTTTGGGATATGGTTCGGGCCTTGGGCCAGGGAGGCGATCGCATAGGCTCGCAGAGCTCTGACCCACTTGGGTCAGATCGAACTTGCAGAGGTCAATCGAAGTCGCTTGGTGAAGTGTGGTATTTTTATTTGCCCAGACATGTCTAGCATAAATACTTGGTAGCTACTGTACGTATCCTTTCTCACTGCAGTCCTTTTTAGACTAATAGCTTTAAATCTTGGATTCAAAAACGTGCTCACACCTCACCCCGCCTCCCCGAAAGTCACCCACCGGCCGCCACGGCGCGGCGGTTTTTCGCCTCGGTGGGTCGGTGGGCGACGTCCAGGGCGAGTTGATGACGGGGAAAAACTCCAGTGAGAGGCGGTCCGGGTGTGATTTCACCGGGGATGTTCTGCTTGGGGCGAGGGATGGAAAGGAGGGGGCAGGGGGTTCCCCCCCGAAAGCCAAAAAGAAGGCTCTTTGGTGCAAATCAATGAAAGTGCGGTTAGGAAGATGGTTTTGCTCGGTGGTCTGTCAATTTCTATATATTTCTATGATGTATTGGAAGGTCGATGAAAGCAAGTTCTTTTGTGATGAGAATGACGAGAGTCATGGTGTTGGCGGAGTAAAGGCCTTCTCCGGAGCCGAGAAGTGGCGTTGGGACATGGTTGCAGCCAAGTGGCTTTGGGATCTGGGCTTTGGGATGATAGGCTATTGGGATGAGATGTTTTGGATATTTTGGGATGTTTGATGGAGCTATGGCACGACTTGCGAATTTGATGAGAGGGGCGTAGGGCAGCAGGATTCAGACCAATGACCGACAGCGAAGCATGGGCGCAACCTGCAGGCGAAGGGGGCGCGATGGCGTCGGCTCTCTCGTGGAGAAGGCGGATGGTATGTGCCTAGATGTTCCTACGTAGGCGAGTTCATCATATTTGAATATATAAGGTATAATACACATGTTGATTGGCAAAAAAATGTGACTGAGTAATTTGTGGAACCCTGGGCCACCCGTCCTGTACAAATACGATCAATTTGCCGACTATCTCCAAGACAGGAAGGCATTCCACGACGGAAAGAGATTGGACCAACTGGCGGCCGGTCATGGCAAGGGGAGACCTTGTTTTTCCCACGGAAAGCATGAACAGAATAGACGACCAGCCATGGTCAACCTACCATCTACGGGTTTTGACTGACAGCCATGTCTTGTTCTTTTTCTATTGGTCATTTCTTTGTTGCCACCAGGGCATCGATGAGATCCTGGAGAAGAAAGAGGACAAAGATGACGAGTTGAAACACAGGCGAAGATGGACCATGTGTTGCCCAAAGTGGTTTTTGGGGGACGGTTGCAGAGAGCGCCTGGTCAGCGCCTTTGGTGCGACCGGGTGCGGATGTGGAAGACTTTGGCCCCCACCAACCAGCTCCATGTTCAATTTGGTCGCAGGATGAGAAACAAGCAACTTAAGGTACAGGAAGCCCAGGTCGGCAGGTGCAATTTGCCTGCAGGTTGCCAGTCCACATGTGTGGACCCTGGCCCGATCTGAAGCCAAATTCGTGTTTTTTGCTTTCGGGGGGTTTTTCTCTAATGCAAGCTTTCTTGGTCCTTTTGCATGGACCCGGCCTAGCATGCACTTGCTCGCAAGCGGGGTGAATGATTAGCTTTGTTGGAGCCAAAGAATCAATCTTCAGGGTTGGTATGCCCAGACACTCCATGTATGCCATATATATACCTACATTGACCCCTCAAACCACCCCAATGCATATATGGCAGTCCCATGGAGTGTTTGGGTATGGGTTGGTG
This sequence comes from Durusdinium trenchii, assembly GCA_963970005.1. Lineage (NCBI taxonomy): Eukaryota > Dinophyceae > Suessiales > Symbiodiniaceae > Durusdinium > Durusdinium trenchii. The sequence continues at coordinate 1,306,103 of CAXAMN010006669.1, forward strand.
GAATTCAGATTGTTGTGATTTTCTTACTGATGTGGAGCCAATGGTCTATGATGGTCTTCAGGATTGAGAGCGTGGTAGAGGCAATTCAAAACGTTTGTGTGCATTTGGGTGTGCCTATAGGGTTGACAATGCTCAAATCATCCCAAATCCAACAACAGTCAAAAGCAAGACTTCAAAACTAGCAACTTCCTGGAGATGAAGATGCCAACCATGATCACCGCATCTACGAATATAGTGACGAAGTTGAAGATTATTCATGTGTACTGCCTTGGCCCTGACCCCGCTGCCATGCCACACCGGGCATGTCGCATGTCGCCACCTGTAATTCACCAGGCGCCGGCCATTCACTGGCAAGCCCGGGAGCTCGGGGGCCGTCCGGTCGACTGTAGGAGCCCGTTCTGTGAGAGACACATGGCGTGGTTCAAGCGAAAAGGTTCGACACAAAACCACAGGTTCGTCATCCCAATAGCTAAATTCATGTTTCAAGCCCCTCACATTGCTTTGTCGATGCAGTGGTCAACAACTGCTGGCTGCACCGGTGTAAAACAAACACCAAAACCACACACACGCACGTACGCCCGCCCGCCCACACGCCCGCGCGCGCGCGCATCTTTTTCAAGGGATCATGTCATGTTTTGGTGCAGACCAGTGCTGAGCCTTTCTTCCAGACGTGTGACTTCAACAGAAATGGCCCATGCCCAGTATTGTATGCCTACCAAGTTAGTGGACAACCTTGGGGATTGGTTTCCCCACAAAGCAAGAACAGGCACAGGTGGAAAAGGTGTAACTTCGATTTTCCCGAAAACGGTTTCCCCAGTCAGGACTTGCATGTGCTTGCCCGTTGTTTCCATGTGCTTGGCCCGAACTACAGGTCTCCTGCTTTCCCTTCCCCGGGGGCCGGGCATCACCGAGGCTGGGCTTAGAGCCTTTGCCTGAAGAAGGTGAGCCCGACGACTCTGAGGCTCGGACGGCCGGAGGGTCGCGTGGGATGCGCGGTTTGGTTGCTTGGTGAGGGCGGTTTGGTTGATGGTGAATTCGCATGCTGGAAATCGTGGTGCGGAAGATTCTCATATTTTGGCATATTTTGGCTTTCCAGGTCCCCAATCTATAAATCGAACATGGATAGGGCAGGGTAAGTGTATCTATAGGGTGTTGTTTTTTTTGGGGGGGCCGGAAATTTGGAAATGTTTTATAGCGTGCCCCAAGAAGTTATATACAAATATATATACACATATAGGTGACTGGTGACTCTTGCAGTCGACCCCCTTTTGGGTTTGACCCCCTTTTGGGTTTGGGATGCTCCTTGTCGATCATTCGCAGACCCAACGCATGTCCTGTTCATGTGTTGATCCTGTTATTTGGCGCCACTCAAACTCACCACCAGTCTCAAGAATCACCCAAGAATCGCCCTGCACATTCAGCATCAACATGCATCAAGCAATCATCCTCAAGGTGAGATTTGCCGAAACATCCTTCTAAAGAGGACCATCTTGGCCCACCATGGCGGTCGTAATGGCTCAAGAAGCTTCCGATCTCCCGCCATGCCCGCGGCGGTCTTCCCACGTGCTTCCAGGCGGGCAAATTGAACAGACACGCTGTGGCTCCAATAATTTTGGATCGCAAAAAGGGAAACAATAGAATATAACATATTAAATATACCCTGGGAGTCCAGTCGAGTATAAAAAGAATGGTCTGACTAGGGGTACCTGAAAGGAGATGTATCGTCTTTTTGGACTTTTAAGGTATATGCAGGTGTTGGTGGGACAGTCGTGCTTGCATACGGAACAACCATGAGCCGTCGCTTGGTAAAGTCAGAACTGCAGGCGACGCCACGGTGGTTTGAGCATCGAAAAAGACAATAATCTTTGGATGAACTGCTTGGAAAAAGATGTGAAAACTCATCTATTGCAAACACATCGTGGTTTTCTCGTGGCATTTGATTGCTTGTGCATGTCAAACTCACAACAATCTGTTTGCTTTTATACGTTTTCAGTTACGAACTGCCAACTCTTCGGATGCTACAGGTGGAACTGCAACCAATCAGTCGCGCATCCCAGATCTCAGTGGATCCACTCCGTTGCAGGTTCGGAGCCTTGCCATTGGCCCTTGGGGCCCTTGCACTGCTCACACCGTGTTCAGCGCCCTGGACGCTGGGTGGAGCGTTGAGTGGCGCTCGGACACCCAGCCAGGCTCACCGCCCACTGCTGCGGTGGGTGAGTTCCAAGATCAATACCTGGAGCGTTCATGCCACGGATGGCAGGGAGACGGGTGCACAGGGCCATTGGAGTGTGAATCCTACACACAGTGGTGTGATGTCATACACCGAACAGTACTGGGAGGAGAGCTATGGCCCTGTGAATGCTGGCGTGTGCGCTGGCACCGAGCTTCAAGGATGTGGGACAACTGATGTTTACTCAGGACCCTACCTGGAACTGGAGTGCTGGAACTTTCGATTTGGCTTCGAGGCAGGTTTCAGCAGTGATGGGCCCTATATGGGATGCTATGTAGCAGTTGCTCACGATCATGACGATTACCCCACTGAAAACTAACAAACTGACCCTGAAAACCACTGGTTTGTAGATGTTTGTAGAGGAAAACAGTCTTTAAGGGTGCCATTCGACCCGGGTCCATGTTGGTTTTCGGGAGTGTAAGGATCCGAAGAAGATGCAGGAGTTTCACCTTTGGCTTGATTTTGACAGCGAACCACTAGGCTGTAGCATCGTAGCTGTACATAGTTTGTGCATAAATATGTGGGAGGCTGATTGGTCCTTATGGGCACAATCACGAAAATGTATATATACCGAGACTTTGGGGCTTGAAAACTCAAGCAGCCGGTAGAACTAAGGAAAGCGGCCAGAGAAAGGGCGATGAATTCTTGCCTTGCAGTGGCGAGAGAAAGGGCGACAACGCATGCAGGTGTTTTGCCATACAGGAGCCATGCTGTTGATAAAGCCCAGCGTGACGAAGAGAATTGGAGTCTCCGATGTACAACCATCCTGGAGATGTGGGGCTTTATCGGGTTCAATTGATCAGCAACAACTACATCACATCATTTTGTGTAATTCTTGGACTCCAGTCCAATTTGGGTTTGGGCGCTGCGCTGCGAGGTTTGCCTGGCATACGCATGACGCATGGACGTTGGTGATTGTAGCGGTAGCGGTCTCCTGCAAACGAGCTTGATCCTGTAATTCACAAGGATGTCGACTGCCTACCTCATTCCTGTAATGTGCCTTCCTTAAGTGAGGTGCGCTTGTGGCCAGCATCGTTGCGGGTGAACTCATGTTGTTTAGGACCAGATTGGTTTGCCAGGGGCATTCGGCCCATTTCTGCCCCATGGCCAAGAAAAGTTCCTTTGTAGAGCATGACCTGCACAGTATGATGGTTTCGGTTTCTACATGTTTCTACTGACACCTCACTTTGTCACTGGATTCTACTGTAACTATGGTGTTCTTCGGTCCAATGATGTCCAATTCATTGAGAAATGCCAGGCATGTTAGTGGAGCAGAACGGCCAGCATAGGGTACACTTCCCATCAACATCTTCCAACCGTCGCTGCTTCGTCAGGAAACAGTTCCCAGGCGCGCGCGGGGGCGACGTCGATGGGGAACGGCGGGTCCGTCTTCCTGTCTCATCCGACGGCAGATCCACCTTCGACGGGCGGGGTCTTCCTGATCTAAGAATACTGCGCAAACAGTAGGAAGAAGATGGAAGAAATCTACGTATTGCTTTTGGGGCGGATCTTCCTTTTTGAGGTGTGATCCAGCCAACAGCTGTTTTTTCAGTATTTGTGCAAAGACTGCATCTAGATGTGCTGTGGCACGGTGGTGGACAGAAGTGGGAACACCTCAGAAACCCTAACTCAAAGAGCTATATTAAGTCAATTTCCTCTTCCTGTTGCACACACCGAGATACCGAATGGGACGACTTTTTGAGTTAGCCCTTCTTAGCCTCTTTGCTGATTGGGCGGCACCTTTGTTTTCCCTTCAAAACTCCGTCGTCATTTGTCCTTTGCCTGGTTGGCATCCATTTGAGTGTATGCTTTGCTGGAGGACTCCGACGTAGAAAAGGATTCTGGACTGATCCAGCCGGTGCTGGCCAGTTCATTTGTGCATCGCATGATGCGCGACCATTGTTTCATGCATTTTATTTTCGGGTCAGCTGAGTACACCGACAGATGCTTTGCTGGACACGAGACAATGGAATCTGCAGATAGGAACAGATCAAGCTCAGAATGGCTCAGCAATTGAGATGGGACCGAGCTCTCCTAGATGGCTACATTTTTTTAGATGAAATAATTCAAAGACCCAGCATGGAGACTCTCTAAGAAAGATCAAAACAACACGTGCCACCCAACTTTGCTCCTTGCTAAACCCTCAATGATACTTTTTGTGGAGAAGTCATTAGATGTCATCTTCGTCCGTTCTTCGTCATCTTCGTCCCGTCACAAAAAAACCTTGCTTCGGTGACCACATCCTGGGACTTTCATGCATTGACCCACAAACTGTTCAATCTGTTTGGGCTACCATCCACGATTGCAGCTTCACAAGACCGGCCCCAGACATCCTCAGACCATATCGCCATATCCCCTGTTCAACCTGCCGCTGTGTGGATTAGTCGCGTCACCGTCGCGCCTCTCCACAAACCGCTGATGGAGTCGGTTGCCTCGCTGTGTGCTTGCGCCCTGAAGTCTGTGGCCACCGTCGCTTGCTGCGCCGCCTGTGGCGTTTATGCCCGGCGGCAAGGTTGCTTGGGCAGTGAATTTAAACCCAGCGGGGCTTGGCTGAACTTTTCACGTAACGGAAACCCTGTGTAGAGATGTTTAAACATCGTTGAAGAGGATAAGACTGATAAGCAAGATGTCAATCTCTGTGTGTGTCATGTTGTATCCGTTTAATTTGTTTGCCACTTGTTTTTTGTTATTTGCATGTGTGCCCGTCCAATCGTTATCAAATTCACGGGCAAGCAGGGGGAAAACGCGGAACTCTGAGGAACTCTGAGCACTGGTCTTCTGTTGGTTAAAATGGGCTACACTGGTTTCTGCGTAGATGGGGATCCATATTATAAAGAACACATCTATAAGAACACAGTGTGTTTGGATGGGGAGGGATGATGGTCCATATACCGACCTTAAGGGGGTCACTGGTGCCAAATCCGTTTGCTTCAGCTGTGCACATTGAGTGATTCTAAGCGGGCTACCGGGCTACCCGTGTTGGCAGTGCTTGGTGGAAAACGAAGGCAGCTCGGAGGGGTTCGGACCTGGGGTGAGGCCCCAAATGGAAGGTGAGTCCTTGTGCAACAACTGGATACAACTGCGTATTTTGTTGGCGGGAATGATTTAATCATATTTAGCCAAACTATTCTACAGTAGTTCCCACGTAGGTTCCCACTGTCCTTGCGTTCTTCTCCAGGAATCTTGGATGAGACCTCCGAGAAATTCCTGGACAAGACTCCTGGCAATGACAGGTGGAAGCGTGCGGAGCAGGCAGCACATGGAGGAAACGGATTAGTTTTGAATAGTTTTGATATCTTGAAGTACTACCCCCCTGCAGACTAACATGGACCCCAACTACGCCGTGGAAGACCATTGTCCTCGACAGCCGAGTAGTTTTGAGAGTCCATGTTAATCTGGAGGAGGGTATGAAGTATATAGTATAGAATAGTGAATATATAGTATATATGACACCATAAACACTATATTTAACGTGGAAATAGCACCTTCATCATGATGTGCTGAGGGCATCATGCTGTTCAATCCGTTGAATTCGAATTGTCCATTTGATCAATTCGGCAAGGTCATGCGAACAGTTTCCTGTGCTCTTGGAATTTGCAATGCATTTGTTGGGGAATTCTGACATACCCACCTGCATGGTAGGGCTTCCGCGACATATTGGGACAACACGCTTATGGGTGCTCCAAAGCTCTAGGTGCTTCAGCTGCTCGCTTTTTCTGCCTAACTCATGAAGTTGATTGAAGTCAGCATTTGGCACCACGGCGGGGTTTGTGAGCGAGCCGAGGTTTGTTTCATCCGTGTGCATGCCTTGCCTTATCTTGAGGAAGGTGCGCTTTGGGCTTCAATGGGCCTTCGGAGAGAAAGGTCTGCTTGGAATAGAAGCTGTTGCTATTCCACACACCGTTCAGCGGTCATGCAGATTCATGGAGTTTGCTAGAAGTGTTGCGGGCAGCATGGTTTGGTGGGATATTTGCCAGCATATACCCACCAAATACTCTCGTATCTCTAGCACGCATATTCATGTTCATTTCAGGGAGGGGGGCACTCATGTTTCGCAAGGCACTTTTCGCCCACTCCAGCACTTTTAGAATTTCCCACCTGTGGCTCGACCCGCGAGGTGCCTCCATTGATTACATTGAAGGAGTTGGTTGCAATATGGCCACTGACTCTGGGCTGCCTTTGCACCGTCGTGCGCCTTGGGCAGCAACCCCCCCAAACGTATGAGTCCACGCACGACGGTGGATATCAGGAGTGACAAGCATGAACTGATCTGTTTCTTTTCACACATCTTCAACCCCCTGCTTTCGCCACACGTTTTTTTCTCAAAGTGGGGGACTGGAGCACTAGTGGCCGTCCTTGTTACTAGTAGCGATGCCCTTAGCTACCAGTAGCTTCATTGTTACTAGTAGTAAGGCACCTTGTTAAATCTCGTTATTACTAATTATGCACATCGGATCCCAAAGACTCATGACTCTTTTTGAAGGTGTTCGCCATGCTCCAGCTTGTGCCCTGAAACCGAATCGATTGATGCATGTAAACTCCCAAGATACTCGAAAAGTGAGTGGAGCAGCCAGAGTATCATCTGTCATGCTTCGGAAATGGCCAGCCTGGGTCCAGCCTGGTCTCCACGTCCACAGGTCCAGGTGTTTATTCTGCATGTTACAAGCTGAGTTTGTAGCCAGGTGCGGGCTGCTGGCCGGCGCTTTAGCCGCCTGGGCGCTGAAGATCCGTGTCTTGTTTCGGAGTCCTTGAAAAGGTTCGAAAGGTGGATCAACATATAGGAGGGAAGGATATGCAGAAGGCTCTAAAAGTCCAAGACTGGGAGACTTCCGCCGCCCCAGATTTGCACCTCCCAGCCTGCACCCAGACTACACGGCCAGCGTCGATCTGATCCCCTGCACTGGCAGGTCCGCGGTGCAACATGATGCAAGACAGGTATATGGACCCCTTGGATGCTCTAGAATAGCCTGGCAGCCAGGCATCCAAGGTTGGACACCTGGCTTCCAGCACCACCAAACGTAACATAAAAAAACATCCCGCTGAGATTTGTAGCATAAATCGATGTCAGAGCGAAACATGCGGTTTTCACGAAAACGAGCAGAATTCATATTTTAACATGCGGTCTTTGCCTCTCAGCCATTTTGGCTTTCCCATCATCTTCGGGGACCCTTCCCAGGCAGGTTGTTGTGCACGCTGTGAGTGCACTGCTTCCTCTGGCACCACTGCCTCAGCTTCCGGCAGGCTGGCATGGACCGTCGGTGCTGACTTTGGGAAGGAGGCCGGGTAGCTATTGCAAACATTCAGCCATGACCACATCAACAAATCAACAGTTAAGATGCACATGCACACCACCATCGTCGTGAGTGCCTGCAGGTGTGCAAACCTCTTTGTAGGGGAGAACAAGGAGGCCGGACCAGCAACGATCGGGAGGTCAGTGTTTGTGGGAACTTGCAAGCAGCTTTACATGTGGCTGCTGCAGCATTTTGCTCGTTTTTTTTGATGCTCTCCCTGGATAGTGTTCCCTCTAGCTATGGCAGCAGCAATCGCTACTGAGTGGGAGAAAATGCCTTGGTTGGTTCAGCTCGGGGTAAATGGTGACCTGGTTTACTACGTCGACAAAAAAACAAGATGCTCCACTTTGTCGCCGGGACGTCGTCAACAATGCCGAATTGTTGGGACCCCTTTTGCTACACCTTGGCAACTTGCATTTAAATATTTAATTACAATACTGCCATTGTTTCAGTTGAAGTATTTAACATGATTTAAATATTCATGATATCAAACAGATATACTTGTAGCAAAGAACACTTCAGCTGACTTAGGCACAAGACCATGCATCCAAGACATTGTGAAGGTGGTCGATGACTTTTTTTTGGAGAGTGCGTCCCAGAGGCAAGCCACCAGTTGATGGAATCTCGAATGCCCTAGTATAGGTTGTGGCAGCTTGCATGTGCATAGTACTGAAAACATAAGTCAGGGTGAGTCCCATCATGATCCGGCCCAGGAGCGACCGTGAAGATGCACGCGTGGGCTTTGCGGACCCTGGTAACACAGTTTTCACGTGCTGCCAAACGCCCGCACATCCCGAGAGAAGCTGCCATGAGAAGCCTCTACGTTCAAGCTGGCATTCCTTTGCCAGAGGGTAACTTGACATCACAGGGCTGGTACTAAGTTGCAAATGTTGAAGATTACCAGGTACCACGTGCAGTTCATGCTTAAACATATCTCCCTACCGATGTAGACAGACCTATATATAAGAGACCTCAATATATGTACGTCGACTTCCAGCCACTGCCGGCCACAGGTATTGATGCCTGCGAGGGTGAGGATGAAGGTGAGGGTTGGGAGGAGGCGGAGGAGGAAGTTCTGGACGATGACCCAGAGTTAACACATGAGGCAGGGCTAGCTGAATGTGTGGCCCATCCCCAAAACCCTGGACCCACTCTTTCTTTGCGCCACGGTGCCCACAGGTATCAGGCGAAGCGCAACCTCCTCGTGAAGATCCTGCAGCGCCGAAGGAGGCTCCCCAGAAGTTGCCATCTGGATCGATGACCAGTTTCTTGGTTTACCACGGTGTGATTTCTGAGATCTTACTGCATATCTTCTGTTTGTTTCATGTGCCCAGGTTTGGGGGGGCAGAACCCATCTTTGAGCCGGCCATCGCCCATAACAACTCCAGTTGCCCGAGGTTTTGATATTTCAAAAAATGTTCAAAAGAATCAAAAGATGTCAAAAGCATGTTTGGATCGCCGGCCATGATTGGTACGCAAACCTTTCAATTGCCCTTGCAGGTGCATCTCCACCAACTATCACTCCCGACAAGTTGGAGCAGCCTTCAAAACAAAATCTTCATCGACTTCGGAAGTGTACAGACGGCTTTGATTGCGTCTCATGTGGGGCCTTTGCGGTGGACGTGGGGGATTTGAAGGCTGTTCCATGTGTGCGTTCTTCGGATATCAAGTCACTTGAAGCTGAAAGGAAACGATTAGAACAGCTGCAGCAACTTCAAACACTCCAGCATGAGCTGCATGGTTTGCTGGAAACGAAGCGCTTTCTGGAGTCCTCCACATCTTCATCCTCTCTCAGCCCACACCTTAGATACAAATCAGTACTAGCTGCATTACATACACGATTGGACACGCCTTCATATGCATGAGTACGTATGCACATGCGCGAATGAAATCAGGCATCGACAATGTGGACACGCAACCTATGTCACCAGAGCTGGGCCTCCGCCGTTCGGCATCAGTCGAATCTTTCGCTCGCACAGCCTCTTTGGGTAGCATCTGGGCACGCACCCCTGACATTGAGAAGGGGAGAGCAGAGGATCCAAACATGAAGAGGCCAGAGCCGGAGCCGGTAGTGACGGAGTCACTGACGGAGTCTTCCGCGGCAGAAGTGAAGCAGTCATCATTGCTTCCAAAGCCTGCCTCCAACCCAATCGGTGAGGAGGATGAGAAAGGGAAAGGAGTGAGGGGCGGAGGAGACATCCGCGACCTCCAAACCTCGAACGGAAAGGAGTGTGGCGCTGCTTCAGTGGAGAAGGCTGGGGAACCTCAGGCTGGGCTGGAGGCAGCGGGGGAGGAGGGCATGGTGGCAAAGAAGGGGGGTGAGGGGAATGGCAAGGAGGAAGGCGGCGAAGGGAGTGGGACCAGAAAGGTACCAGTTGTAGAAGTCGCCATCACAGGTGACCAGAAGGGGGGACGGGCTTGGCGAAGGAGTAACACCAGAGGCTGAGGGAAAGTCAAAAGAAGAATCAAAGGAAGAATCCAATGAAGAGAGACGATCGAATGAAAAGGAGAAGGAAAAGCCTGAAGCCAGTGAAGAAAGGACTACAGGAGACAGCAAGAAGGAGAAAGAGGTACCATCTAGCGCCAAGTCCACCCATCCAGTCGTGGTGCCACCAGAATGTCTAGAAGCAATAGGTCCCGTCTCACCAAAAGAGCAATTGCCGCCAAGCACCAAGAAAGGCAAAGGGAAGGGCAGGGGCAGGGGCAGGGGGAAGGGAAATAAGGGCAATGGCCGTGGGAAAGGTAAGGCCAAAGCAGCGCCAAAAGCGAAGCCAAAAGGAAAAGCAAAGGCGAAAGCATCCTCTCGAAAGCGTTCGAGTCCAGCAGTTGCAAATGATCCTGCAGAGGATGATGAGATCGAAGAAAAAGAAGAAGTCGAAGAAGACCAAGAGAAAGACACCGCCGCTGCAGCGGAGAAAACAAAAAAGAAGCCTGGGAAGAACGCAGTGAAAGAAAAGGCAGCCAAAGCCAAGAAAGCGCCCAAGCCTCGGAAAGGCCAAGGGAAGACGAAAGAAAACAAGAAGAAGGCAGACCTTGGCAAGAAGAAGCGTGGGCATGCCGCTGACAATGCCGATTCTGATGAAGCCGCGGCCGCAGCCGCCCACAAGAAGAAGCTTTCCAGGAAAAGCGCTGCCTATCACGCCGCAGCGAAGCAGGCCAAGATTGATGGCTATTCGCCCGAAGAGTGTAAGGAGATTGGACGCACCGCAACCTGGCTGCCTATAAAGATGTGTGCGTTCTGAAACTCATATATCATTCATGCCAGTGTGTCATGTCCGAGGCATACAAGACTACTGACTGAAATTGGCCAGTACATGCCAGCTAGTACTACTTGATGAGCTGTGGCTGGTGGGGGGTACTGACAATCAGTACTTGATATGCACCATGCAATCAACCAGCTATGCATTTTAACAGGTCATGCTTTGGCCGCATGCACTTTGCAGAGATAGAACCTTGCGTTGCTTAGGAAGCGTTGCAGGGAACCTCCCATACCGTGTGGCAAAGCTTTGGTGAAAAGCTGATCTCGAGTGCTTATATATGCACAACATACATGTACTGCGTTGCAACCGCCATCTAACCACAGATGGCCTTCCCAACGCCCGCCAAAGCCATGCCAAGTGCCAGGCTGAAGATGAAGCGGTGCCCAACTTGGCGGGCCCGGGCCAAGCTTCAGGGTGCCCAGCCCGCGCGTCCTGCGCAGCATCAGTCATACATGTCACGTGTACGTGTGGCGTTCCATGGGCACATGTTCAACTCATAGCGGCCTTCAAAGAAAATATTGGCTCGTGAGTAGACTCTCGGATAGACATGCCGCTGACTGCACCAGTGCTAAATTTAATGCAGCTTGGGGCGCCCAAGGCTTCTTGTCAAAAAACATGTTTCCTGTGCGTGTGCTCAAGCATGAGCCCTACATATATTATCGATCGGATCGCTGCCGCCTAGGTTCTGATAGCTACTGCCTGAACCTCATCGTGCACATACATATGCAGACATTGTTCTTGACTAATAGCATGATAGGGCTTTCTACTGCGTGCTCAGGTCCTCTTACTCTCATGGTGCGACTTCAAGGAGCAAGGGGGTCCAATTGACTTCTTTGAAGTGTTCTCCGGAGCTGCCGCAACAACCAAAGAGTGGTGGTAAACCCAAACATGCAAACATAATATATATATATAACAAGTCCACCTCTCCTGGCTATAAGGCACAAAAGGGGATTCTTTTGCGCAAGCTTTGACTATGAGTATGACAGCAAAGCCATGGACTACTTGGGCGCAGCTGGTTTTTTGTTCCTCGATCACACCAACTTAACCCCAGAAAGGCCACCGACCAACCAAGCCCACGCTAGTACCTGCCCAGGCTTTGTCTTCACACTGTGATGCAAGAGCGCGAGAACGCGGTCAATGTCCTGGCCCCGATTTGTTCATCATGGGGCCTGCCGGCAAGGCACACGTCGATGCGATCGTACTTCAACTGGCAGGGCCATCAGGGGTATGGCTTCGTAAAATCGGCCAATATTATGGTGAGCCGGTTTCCTGGTATAATCCAAGTCAAGTCCTGCCTATTCCACAACTGTTCTTTCACATAGTCTGCGATCGTATACAGCATCTGAGGATGATCTTGCACTGTTATTTGATACTGGCTATGAGAAGTATTTTCATCATCGAGAATCCCGTTGCGAGTATCATCAGTCGCCACTACCGCTTCGAACTGTTGACCAATTTGGTATCATATGTGTTTTGACACGCAGTTCAAGATTGCGACCATGTCCAGCCAGGTGGTCTAGATCATAGATCCACCTGCCTTAGCCAAGGTCTTCCGCGTTTCTTTCTGGATGGGCCTCTTGGGCAGTTCCACTCCCAAACGGACGATCGTCTATTCAAACGACCCTTTCATCAAAGCCTTGGACCTTGGAAAGCTAGCCAAAGGCTCCAAAAAGAAGACCACTTCACGTATCTAAGCAAGCATTAAGGACAGCCTATAATTTTGCGTGAGTGTTGGGTGGGTAAACGTTCCCGTTCTGCACACCAGGTAGCTACGTGGATGCCCAGGGACGCAAGCGTTTTCAGGGAAAGAAACATGAAATGAAAGCGAGCCAGTGTCTTTCCTCATGTTGGCACTGTGCATGTCTATAGCTGCTGTGAAAACCCTATATACATGTGTATATATATATATATGATTCTATTGGCCCAGGAATTATCCCAGAGGCTTTGGAAAGAAGCTTATAGAGGCCTATGTGGAGTCCAGTCGTCACCCGTTTCGTGCTGACCTACGCAGGAAGTTCAAGTTGCCTTGTTTGGATGAGATCAAGGCCTTTGCGGCGTATCCCTGCAATCTTGACCAATGGGAGGATGCAAAGATGTCTGAGGTGTTTGATTACATATGGTCTTACAGAAACCTTCGCATCCCTGAAGCATGGTTGCCAGCCATGACCATGTTCAGAGAGGAGTATATGGAGGTCAGAAAAAAGGTCCCTTGATGGTGAACTCAAGTTATGTGGCTTTGGGTCTTTGGGTCTTGTGTTGGAGCTTTTACCTGGCCACAGTGCCCAGCCAGGTAAAAGCTCCAGCCATTTAAGTGGGAACCATGGATCGAAACGGCCGAGGACCCAATTCCGAGTTCATCATACATGAACCCGGATCTGTGAGAAGCTTTGGGCCTCAGTGTGCATACCAATTTGATCATCCGATCGCGTCCGATCGGAGTTGCTTCGGGGGTGGAGGAAAAAAACGCGCAGAAATCAAAAGTCAAACGCGCGCAAAAACCCGCAAAACGAGCGCAAAAACCCGCAAAAAGCGCGCAAATCCAATTTTCGTAACAAATCGAATTTCGATCGGACTCGCTCACGTTTGTCAAACGCAGATTTGGGTCGAAGTTTGCAGTTGATAGTGTTCGGATTCATCATGGACAACCGGACGTCCAGCTGTGCGACACTTCACTATGGTACAGGGCTGGTTCGCTCCCAGTGTGACGGGACCCCGCGAGATAAAGATGATAAAGTGGACATCGATGCTTTGATTGAGGCTCATTGCCTGCATTCATATGAACATGGAACAGCGCATGCTACAACAGATCGTGCTCATGAGAAATTTTCCCCGCGACCTTTTCAGCTTTTTTGCTAACGCCCGATGCCCCAGGCGACAAAACTCCGGATCGCTGGCGCAGAGCGGGCCTTGAAGATGCAGTCGGCACCACTGGCGTCGTCGGGGGCCTTGAAAGACGACACGTTGCAGGAACCAGGTGGGCTCCAAAGCGGGGGATTTTGACATGGGGTGAGGTTGCATCACTGTTCATGTGATATAGCTGTATGTGGCGTAAGATAATATGTTTGCTGCCAGGCGATATTCTGACAGCTCGAGCTGATGGCCAGTTCCTATCGGGTCAACATGATCTGACGTCACCAACGGCTCGAATGAAGTCTGCAGAGTCACTTCTAATGGTTTCCCCTACTCAACCCAGGTATTCGTCGTCGCTGGGTGCTGACTGGCCACATGACCGCCAGCCGGACTTCAGCCCAGGTGGCTCCCAAGTGGAGCAGACCCAAATCGCTGACAGTGGTCAGCAGCTTGTCACTTCACCCGCAGTTGTCCCTCCACCCGGGGCAACTGAAGGAAAACCCTCGCCGGCGCCATCCCACCAACGTCCAGCCGGTGGTGCGTCGGAGAAGTACGACAGTACGTACTACAGGATTGCATATATGACATGTGTGTGGCTGTATATGTTTTCCCACTTCTCTGGGCCCCATCTTGGCTGTACCTTGTTTTCAGGATGCGGAGGTATTTCACGAAGCGCAACAAAAAGACTGGACGTCCTGTTGCTTCAGATGAGGCCATGAAGCTTTGGCAAAGTGATGAAGGTCGTAGCTAGGCACCAACAAGGAACCCTGTGGAAAGCGTGGCCATGTTTTGTTTAATAGTTATATGCTTGTGGTCACCCGAGGTGATAAACTTCGGAAGCTGCTACTCGAGCATGGAAATTTCGATAAGGTTGAGGTTGAGGTTACCAAATGGATGAAGCGGAGCTTGGATGTAGGCAAGAAGGGCATGTGGTGTACGCGTACTTACCTCATCAACCAGCACCACTGGACCAAGCACAGTTCTCAGCTGCACCACACTTTGTAGACCAATCAAAATCAACCTTATACAAATATATTTATAAATTATATATATTTTTTTTGATGGACCCTAACTAAAGCAAATGTGCGACCACGCCTTCCAATGGGGGCGTGAGCGGGGGAAAGTAAGAGTAAACCCCATCCACCGAGAAGAGGAGGTCTTGATCGTGCTTGAGGATTACTTCTCCCACACAGAACAAAATGGTCATACGCAAGCGCAGTCCGCAACCTTTCACCTCGATGACTTTTGGTGGCATACAAATAGAAAACCTTGAGTTTTTGGTTATAATACGCTCGATATATATATATATATATATATCGTTGACGCTCCGTCCCGCGCGCCTAGGACCCGGATGGCCACCTCCTCAACAGCGAAGAGGTGCCGACCAAATTGCAGGGGCTTGTACCAAGCCTGGAAGGAGAGAACCCGGAGCCAACGGCCGTCCCGGGTTCTTTCAGGTTCCTGCCCCAGCGCACTTTCGATCCCACCAAGTTTTCTTTGAGTGTTGGCTTGTTTGGCAGGACCATTAGACCATGACCTATATAGAGTTGCTGCTATTTAGGCTGGTGTTCCCGACGATCCAGCAGAATACGAGCATTCTGGCAGTTCTTCCTTCTTGGTTGGAAACCCTTGGTCGAAAGATTGATTCTGCTGAGTCTGAGAAGGCTGGGTGTCCTTTTTTTACATGTAGAAAGTTGTTTGACCAATATATTGCTATAATATATAACCGGCTTGCCAATTTGGAGCAAGGCGAAATTACTGGCGAAGAAGAACGACCGTGCAACCTTGAGCCTGAGTTTATTTGAAAACACATGCATGAACGTTTTCGTGTATGAAAGACATGCGTGATGTTCTATAGTTGGAGCTTAGAATGATACCGTGCATCCCAGGGCTGCCACACAAATTGGAAATCTTCTGAAGAGCCTCAATGATGGATATGAAGGATTGAGCAAATTGCAAGCTGATGCCGCCGTCGGAAAGCCTACGCCTCATTTTTATAAGTCGAAATGTTTCGACTTAATTTCAACAGGAAAATTCTTTTTGTCACGCCCGAGGCTTGATGAGGCAGCGGTCAAGGCAAAGACCGTAGAGATCACCAAATTGGATGTGGCCTTAAACAATGCTATCGTCCGGGCCAAGACTCCAGTTTGCACATGACCCCCTCAACTTGAATGCACAGTTGATAGGTACTGTACTGCCCTTCCCTGTATGCGGCCCCCCCTGCTCTGAGGAACCTGAAGACGGTTCCCAAGATTCCTGACTCGAAGGGCTTGAAGGGTTCCAAGCCGCCTGGGGCAAGCGCGGGAAAAGCTAAGGCCAAGGGAAAAGCCAAGGCCAAGGCTACTACCAGAAAGAGGAAGGTCGCCGAACCTTCAGAGTAGATCTTTGACCCAGCTAGCATTTTGTTTCTGGGCTTCGTATGACCATGTGACCACGCCGTGATAGGGGAATGTTGCGACGTGGGTTTGCGCAAGTCGGCAAAAATCGCCAGCCGCTGTGCTTTTTTTGTTTGGCAACCGTCGAGACTTGCAAACATGCCCCTTCACTCGCCTTCACTATCTGCCCACGGCCCACGATCCACCCACAACTGCACGACGCAGGTGCCTTGAAAGAGCCGAAGAACACTCCAGGTTCTGGCCTGAGCGGATTGCCATGTCACTACGGAAAGCTGCATGTAATTGGATGTAGACTCCGGTCAGGTGATGAATCTGATAGATCTTCAGACACCCCGTCTGACCTAGCTGATGAGCTTTTCACCGGCTTTGAAGATGGAGCAACTCTGCTACACTTCGCTAGGTGTGCGTGCAATCCCGCAGTTTACATCATATAAAGGAATATATATATATATATACACGTATAGCTATTCGTTCAATGTACCATGACTTGCATTAGTTTTCTTAGGCAGAGTCTGCCTACAGGGTGGTCAGACTTGCGCGAGTGGCAAACAAAAGAATGCACAGTTTAGGCGGCTTGGATTTTGTATACTTATACGCTCAATGTTTTTTTAGGGGCTTGTGCCTGTTCAACAAAAATGATTGTGCATCCGCTTGCGCTGGCCTAGGTGTCTCTGATCCCAAGCTTGCTGCCATTGGTCGTGCCGGTCGTTCTTCGAAACCAAGTGGCTGCAAACACATATGCAGGAACTTTCACAAATACCTTGAGAGAGAGAAGCGCCTTTTGCAAGTGAACGTGAGAATGGTGAAGTTGAGGGTCCGTGTGCATCGGCCTCGTGTTGAAGAGCTTGATCTAGATTACCCTTTCATCGGCTTAGAGGACTGGGCAAAGTTCCTGTTGGAACACCACCCCAAGTTTCTTCTTGGAGGTTGGGACATCACAGAAAAGGATGACTACACTGAGATGTTTGCCCGTTTCTGGGAAAGGTACAAAGCCCTGGACGAGCACCACCCGATATTTTCCAGTTTCAGCGACTTCTCGCATTGCATACCGTACTGTGTGCATGGAGATGAAGGCAGGGGAAAATCCAAGACCCCAGTGCTTATCACGAGCTACCAAATGCTGATCGGATATAACGGCGAACAAGCAACAAACATGAATGGGCGCCTTGACTTGATCTGTTAAGTTTGATATACCATGCAAGCATTCTTTCAAGCTCGCACTTGTTCTACGTACTCAAGTGCATGTGTTTAATCTTCTACGCCCATCCGCTGTGAGGCACTCCTTTGGAACAAGATGGTTGTCATCCATGATGCCGTCCAAGAACTATGCCACCAACGACCAGACTATGGACGGCATTTCAAATCACATGCTCTTGGATCTGTCGAAGGTTTTTCACCAGGGTGTGACTGTGGCTAGTTTGCAATATCAGTTACCATGTTGCCCTAGGTCTTTCAGCCGATTTGAGCGCTGTGCATGTCCTATCAAGGTGGGCAACGACGACCTGGGCAAGGAGACGTTCTACTTTGTGTATGTGGCCTTAAAGGGCGACTGGCCTTACATTCGTAAGGCTTTGAACCTGAATACAGGGTTCACATCAACCCGCATTTGCCACCACTGCAGCACCCTAGATCCATAGTCGCACATTATATAATGGAGTCTTAATTTTTTGTAGACTTCTCAGTTTGCAAGTTTGCCTCGTGTTTTTTTCCAAGCTTTCATTCACTTGTGTGTGGCGGAGGATTGGTGGCGCCTGGGGAGGAGAGGATGTCTTCAAGCCTGGCCTGGACACGATGGAGAGCCACTTCCTTGGAAGGCCAAACGTTCCGTGCTACTTCAAGTTCCGGGTGCTGACCACCCGTCCAGGATACGGACAGATTTGGCCCACACTTGGGGGATCGGTGTGGGCAAGGAGTTTTGTGCAAGCGCGTTGCTAACCATTAGTGATCTTGGACTTGTGGGTGGCAACAGTTTAGAAGGAGATCTGGCAAGCATGTACCAAGAATTCCGGCTTTACTGCTACAACTCGAAGCAAACTTGCAAAATCAACGAGTTCTCCAAAAGGGCAGTGAAGATTGCAGCGTGCCTTGGATCAGTTAAGCTTGCCTTGTGTAATCTTCCATGGTTCCATTTTGTCATTGTTGCCTTGTCGGACTTTGACTTGAAAAGGGTAGATTTTGCCCAGGCGAAACCAGTATCCAAAGTTGCAAGGGCAGGGCCACGACTGCTTGGTTGTCAACAAGTGGCTGGATGTCTACCTTCAGAGATTCACTGACAGTGATGTTGTTTCCTGGCATGCACACACAGCAATGGACCGGCTGAAAGCAAATAAAACAATGTACGGAGGTTGCTTCTACTTCTAAGGGCATGTGTTATCGGCTTGTTTGAGGCTCCAGGCGACAAGGACCTGTTCAACATCCTGAAGTTCACTGCTCAAACCAGCAACTGCTTCTTTCGAGGTCTGTACCAGCACGGGACATGGATTCACAGGGATGATGTAGCTGCACTCGTTCCTCTCGCGTGGGGGGTGACGGAACTTTGACTGAGTGCTAGATGTACTTGTTTGCAGCATGTGCTAATGACATGCAAAGTGCTTGCGTGCGCTGTCAATGTAACACGTTTGCTGAGGAAGGGTACAGTGCGCTAGCACGGATTTCCACAGACAGGCGGCTGAAACTCTTCCGGATCAAACCCTACCTCCACATGTTCGATCATATCACGCACATAGCTCAGACTTGCGCGACTTAAGTGTGCCATCACAACCATGCCTTCTTCTAGCAAGGCAAGAACTTCAAGCACATATTGCTCGTGGAGCTTTGTGGGTGATCAACCCACTTTGCCCTTGAGCTGAATTATTGGAAATGCGTATGCAAATGTATGCAAGCATTTTTACACAGACTTGTGTTTGAGTCATGAGTGTGTTGCTGGGTGAATATGCGAGATCTCAGGCTACTCCTGTTGGATGTGTGAGGATTTTATTGGAAAGGTTGCACGCATAAGCCGGAGAACGCACACGCTGACTACATGCATTCGGTCTTTTGCCCGTGCGTTGATGAAGTACAAACGGCTTCTAGCCCGTCTCTGAGTGAAAAAAAAGGTGTCTGAGCTTCCCGACATAGGTTGATCCAGCCACCACATAGTCAGGTGCGCGCTGGGTGATGTGAGGGTTGGTGGGCATGAGTGGAGGGAAACCCACCTACTACAAACATGCAAAAGCAAACGTCCTGATTTTGATAATTCGAGCACTTTTTGTTGCAAACGTTACTTAAAAAGCTCGTAGCACAAATTTAAGCTACGTTGGGTGGACCTGGTTTTTGCAGACCTTTGGGGCCTCACGACTGAACCTCGCACTGCCCAACAATCACCTAAGAGATGCATTGTTGGATGAAAGAAAGCGGGTGCGTAACCAGTGCCTTCAGGTAGCTTCAGTGGCTTGATGATGACGGCTGTGGCCTTTCCCAACTCCTTCTCCGTGCCGTTGACCTTGCTCTTGGCCATCGACCCCACTCGCTTGGGCCAGGCGCGCTCGGGTGACCGGCGGGGGAACAAACAGAGGATCAAGGCTTTCGGGTTCCAACGTTCGTTGCGTCCTTGCTGCTCCGTTCGTAGCGATGCCCTTTGCTCCTAGTAGCGTCCCTTTCGATGGTTGAATGTGGGGACAAATGGTGGGAAAGTACATGACATGAAGAACTGAAGAACTGATGACTCGCGGATTGATTCAGCAGCCTGCTAAGAAAATGCACTCGCTGGTTCGAAAAACCAGGTTCTACCTTTTGTTAGTACTTCCATGCTAACCGAGTCAAGCCTGCTAACCTGAATCGTCAGAGTTGGCTGTGACCGATCGAGCTGCTTCACCGGAGTTCTCCGTTCGTTTTCCTTCGCCAGGCAGAGGGAGCAGCCACTTGACCCAAACTCGATGAGGGAATGGATGAAGAGCTGGAGTGCGGTGACGGATAAAGTCCTATTCCCTGTAAGCAGGCGATTAAATTACTATTTTTGAGATGTCAGCGTTGGCCTGCGGCCTGCAACCTAACCATCATCATTCACTGCAAGGGGTGTGCTGATAGATTAGGCTGGACCTCCGATGAGAAAGGGCTTCCCCACCGACGAGACTGAACGTGTTTTCCCTTAATTCCCGGGCCTTTGCGAAACAGAGGACGCCCACCGTCCAGTTCAAAGCAGTTCCAGGTGTTGGTACTGAAGAGGTGAGTCATTTACAAGCGTGAGCCAGCTGCCAGTCATTTTAGTCCTAGTATCTACAATCTACAGTTAATCTCCTAGCTAGTTGTGAAAGGATTGGACGGGATTTTGGTGGAGCAGACGGGACATCAGATCGTCAGCCCACACATCCACACATCTTCCTGATGGATGGCCTGAAGCAGCAGCAAGGGTAGCCTTCCTGATGGCCAACTGACCACGGACACGATGAAAAACCAGCCATGTTAACACAGCAGGAATCAACGTCATTGTCTAAAGACCGGGGTTATTTAGCTCACAACATGTTGTTTTTATATAGCATTTTTTAGTCCAACATGTTGTGCTGGATCTCACCGAAAGCTCTCACTGTGTATGGGGTTCACTGTTCTATTTTATGACCGGCTTCAGTGAGACCCGGCATCAGTTCACCTGGTGATAGTCCGACGCAGTGCGTTAGATTAGACACTGGCTTCTTCACACACGACATCACCCGATGGAGAAATGTTTGATGTAGGCTAGCATTTTTCATGTGCACAGATGTATATCTAACCTCCCCACACCAACCTGGAAGTGCAACAATGCTTTTTGGAAGCCTAGTTTCTTTCGTCCGATGTAGTAGATTGGACTATGGCAAGCTGGATTTGATTGAGGATGTTGCTTCAGCTGGCTGAGAAGTCAACAGATCAATTCGACAACCGCCGGACTGAACACTTGTTTCAACTTGAATGCAATAATATATATCTATATATATATATACAGTGCGTGAAAGTGGAGCTGAACATAGAATCTCCCAACTCCAAGCTGCTAAAATCGAAGCAGTTGATCCATTTTGCCACCCAAATTGAGTTGTAGTCGAAGCTGTTCTACAAAAAAAGACGACCGAGGACTTGGAGGCGCGCATTTCCATGCTCTTCTTGGCCAGCTACCCTTTCTGGGTGGTGGCGCGCTGGGGTATTGGTTTTCCAGTCCTCTCAGGCCGCGGGCTCGAGCCGAAGGCGTCAAGCGCTCATGGACGTGTGGCAACATCGAAAAATAAGGTAGACTCTTGATCAAGAACCCCCGCCAATAAAGACTAATTATAGAGAGGTGTTTTCAATCCAAATGGGGAGGGCTTATCAATAAACATGTTCTACATCATTGGTTTGCACACACGTCACTGGCTTGCACGCTGGACTGGTCCAGTTCCCTTGCTACAACCTGGTTCATTGGCTGAGAAGGCGGCGGGGCCAGCGGCGGGGCCTTTGGGGGCTGGCTGATGTCAATTGGTACACTTCCTGGAATCCTCATCGAAGTAGAACGAGACTAGGCCACTGGAAGACCATCTCTTCCGGATACCAAGCGACCAAGCAGGATTTTCCTCGTCCACTTCCATGCTGATTCCGGCGAGTGTATATACAGCATACATAGGGAGACTAGCCCCAAACACTCCGAAATAAGGTGAAAAGGACAAAACAAGACCAACACCATTCCTTGGTTGGGAGTGTTTCTCCATCTTGAGATTTGCATCTCCAGTTTCCAATAGCTATTCGCTGACTCTTGAGACGGGCATGCAGATCTCTTGAGACGGGCATGCAGATCTCCATCTGAAGTCGCTAAAGAGCATTTAACTGGCTCACCCCAGCATCACCCAGCACTTGTAAGACTTAAAGGAAGCACACTTGCAGGATCAATCCACGTGCATCCATATGATATATTATACTATATTGTACCATATTATATATATGCAAAAGTATCTAGACTGTAATAACACACTCACATGTGTGTGTGTGTATTTTTTGCGTATGTATGTATACCTGTATCAAGACATGCCAAACAATCGATTTGAGACTCTGAATGGTAAATTATTCTCAGCACGCAGGGCTCAAAAGTCTTCAATTGTTCAATTTGGGGTCTCTCTCTAAGACGCTATAAAGCTCACTCCAGTCAGTCAGTGGAAGTGTCAGGTCCTGCGTTTCCCGCAGGTGCCTGGTCGTTCGAACAGTGGCAGCAGAAAGTGCTCAACCCTCCAGTGAAGGCATCGGAGCCAAACTTGTGCGGAAAGCGCGGGGGAAAAGCGGGAAAGGTTGCAAAACATGCAAGTTTTGTTTGTGTTTGTCATTCTGGTGCGTTTTTTGTGAGCATTGAACATATACATACCATATCAAACATATTTGCATACAGTACATGTATAATGTATATAGAGTCGTATGCGTATGCGCATTGTCTATGAGATCCTCTATTTGGGAAAGCCTTGGGTGTTTTAAACACTGTGCCCGGCTGTCTTTTTGGCGCTGGGGAACCCTTTGCAAACTGTACTGAAGTCGTGCTCTAAAAGACATGAAAGCAAGCAGGCCTCAAAAGCCACTCGTCACAGCTCTAGCGTTTCCGACACACATGTACAATGATATGATTGCCTGATTAGCCCTTCGTTCAGACCTTGGCTGGAAATAGCTTTTGCCTCACCAAATTGAATGGAACAACCTCGAACCATTGGTTTTAGTTTGTTTCATTTGTTTTCCATCTCTTCATGGGAGCCTTTTAGGTCCCATCTAACATCGCAAGTCAGCGGCCTACATGGACAGAAATTGGCCCAGGCCTGTTTATTGTCCTTGCCAGCTGCCTTTGCTGCTTGACACAGCGGACTCACTGGGGTGAAGGGCGAAGGGCGAAGATGTACTTGGGAAGTAGGGGAAGTAGGTTGCCAAAAGGCTTGTGTCCTGTGCAATCCAAGTCTCAACCTCCATCAAACAGTTTTAGTATGTTTTAGTCTTATCTCATATCTCATTTCATGTTGTAGTTGCAAACTGAGCGCGAGAGAGAGAGAGAGAGAGAGAGATGGAAAGCCAGAGTGATCTTCAGCTTTGGCTTGTGAAGCTTGGTGACGACCGGTGACGGGTGTCGTGCATCAACTGATATACAATATATGCATACATATATATATATATATGTTAAACCACCAGTGACTGGGTCCTTTTGGACAGAGGCTGAGTTGGGTGTGACTTGTATTTGCCCCGGCCCCAGCAAGTGGTCATGGTGTAGGGTTTAGGGTTTAGGGCCGCCACCCTAGTTGTAGTTGGATGGTGACTTGTCAGTAGGCTTTTCATCCCTGTTTCTGACCACTTGGCAACTCTTCATCCAAGTAGTATATAAGCATCATATCACACAATATCATATAACAATAAATATGTTATATTGTTGTATATACTTATATTATATTGTAGTCGTACACTGGAAACTGCCTGCGAGACTGACTCACTGACAGACCGATAGACCTCCCGCCTTTTCGTGGTCCTCAAGTCACTGGGCAGAACGTAGTAGCATCAGGTCTGCCAGCAACGAAGTGCCTTGGAGAGCTGCTTGGAATGAGGTGGACTTCCCCACGCGAGGGAAGGGAAAGGTAAATTAACATCGGTAGACCACGTGCAACATGGGGAAAGGAGGTGCTTGGTCTAAATCCAACAAGAGAATCCGAGAGAGAGAGAGAGAGCGAGAGAGAGAGAGAGAGAGAGTGCACGATTTCCATCACAGTTGAATTTGTTTTGGTTTTTTTTCTGCAACACTTCCGCAAAGCAAGATGCCTCTTTAATATGCAATCAGAATGTTTGTCTCCTGGTTACGCATGCATGAACACACATGTCAGCATGCACCCCCCGAACACCCCACACGAAGTCGGGAAAGAATGATCACCAAGTTGCACCAAAATATGACACGATATGGCACGTGTTCAACCTCTCCCCAGGGCACGGCTTTGAAGCCTGACCCAACATATAAAGGCCCAGAAAGGCCATACACGGGGCGTTGGCCCGCAATGGATGTATTTTTTAAAGAGGAGACTGAGAAGATGATGATGAGGTTTCGTGAATTTCCGGTGGATGTTCAAAGCACAGGGATGTTTTTTTGCCTGTTGGGTCGCTGAGCATCCGTGGGACCAGATGTGGAGCACCATTAGGTGCTTAAGAGCTAAGGAGCCGGCGGCTCTGCATCTTCCCCCTTTTGGACAGGGCTACAGGGTGTCCTCCAACCACTATAGCCTAAACTGTAGAGTTCGAGATGTTCGAGTCTATTACAGCTCAAGAGTTCGATGATCAACGATCATGTCATTGCGGGTCCTGGTGGTCCGAGTTGTGGGTCCTCACCACCCAGGTTTCGGCTTGACCTTTGCGGCCCTTGAGCCTGCCAGCTCCTCAGCCGGGCCATGGGGCGGCCCACCGGGGCGGGCCACGGGGCGGGCCAGCAGGAATTCAGAATCCTAAGGAGCATCCACTCGTTATTGGGGGTGACTTGAGGCTCCTTAGGTGGTGCGGGATTGATTCTAAGAAGTAGAGCAACATGTGCACAAACATATATATATATATATATTATACACAAACCGTTTGGCCGTCGCACGAATTCTCAACCCGAAACTCGCAGTTTTCACGAGCCACGCGCGCAACTTTGGCACATGCGTGACCATTGCACAACAAGTTTATTGTCCCAGCATTCTCCCCTATAGGTCTCCTTGATCCTTTTTCTGGACTTACCTTTCGCAGTTGATGACTTGTGAAATCTTGTGGGGTCACTTGCTGTCGGTGTGAGATGATATAAGGTTGTGGTAAGTTATATAAGGGTTGTAAGCTGTTGTACGTCACTTGCTGGTTGATGACGTAGTCATGCAAGTCCTTGTTTAATGCTCAAATCGAATCCATCCTCATCCATCGATGAGACGTGGAAGAAACCACCCAAAGTGACCGGTTTACACGGCCCAGAAATGCCAAACACCAGCTGAATCTCAGACATCTTCCCTTCACATCTCGATCACGCGATCCCTTTCAAACATGGCCATCATCATAAATCATCATAATCTGATCTTTCCAAAAATCATAGCCAAAAATCTCATCAAATCTGTCATCTCTTTGAACATGCCATCTCTGTGAATCTCTTTCAACCATTTTCAACCCCAAGCTCGTCTCGTTCTCGGTGACATCCACCCGGTGACCTCGCCACACCCTCGCTCCGAGGCGATCACCGCCGTGGACTACGCCGGGCGCTGCTCCGTGCCGCTGCTCCTGGCGGCGCTGGGCGCCAAGGCGGTGGCGAACGGGGCGAACTGCGGGGCCGGGGGTGGGGTTCTTTGGGAATGGGAAACCATTAAATGGAACCATGTTTGTTTCATGATGATGTTTTTCCTCATGTTCTTTTGGGATGATGAGTTAGAACCAACACGGGGGATTGTAGGGAGTAATTAAGTCAGTGCTGAGGCTGGTATTTGTTGGATCTTGTTTGTGTTCTTTTGGTTGAACATGTTATGTTGAACGTTCTAAGACTTGTGGCAGTGATTTTACATTGATCTGCGAATCGCAAGTCTCGAGATGAGAGTAATTGGTATATACCCCATTATGCCCCTTCAGTCATTCGTTTCGGAAGACTCAGCAGTAGGGGACTGATCAAGTGGTCCAAAATCAAACGAACAACACCACGAACTCCCACCCGTGACGTTTGCGTCCCTGGCCGGTTCCGCGGGGGAACGCCGCGCAGGTGGATGGTATTTGGAGTGACCTCCGGGCCGAGGGTGCAGGACGCGCCCGGACTCACAAGAGGGAAGAGGGAATGGTCGGAAGAGGGAAGAGGATGGAAGAGGCAAGGGCTGGAACAGAAGAACATGCGAGAACTGCGTTGTACTGCCGTGCAGTGCGGCATTTCAAGACTGCCATGATCTTCCAAAATGCCTCCTGTGATCGCTGGGAGGACCCAAGGAAGCAAAGCTGCCGACATATCAGACGCTGCTCATTCCTCCGTTCCTTGGTTTCATGCAGTAGAGCTGAGCTGGGGAGGCCGGGGATTTCAGAGCCTTTCAGTCTTCATTATATAATTCTACACACGGTGGTTCAATTGCATTTCTTTTTGTTCGGTATGGTCGTATGGCTCAAACATAGGGCATACATAGGAGCATACTGCACCATCCGACCTCCCGGGGAAAGGGACATGGCGGCGGGTCCGGATTTTCTGAGCCACGTGCAGATGGCTGACCGATGAGATGCTTCGAACGATTCCAGCAGATGGCAGCGTTTTTTCGACACAGAAGGGTTTTCCTAGCTGTTGCAAATTTGGGTTCAGTAGGGATTTCCATGGATTTCCCGGTTGTCCGGCTTGAACGACGACGAGAACATTTGGAATCCATGCCAGACGCGATGAACGATTTCGCAGCGAGGACGATAGTGTGTTGGACTTCGCTTCACGCAACCCCTTTGACATTCAGTACCTGTTACTCATTCCAACGTTCAAAGTGTTTGCTACTAGGTCTTCAGTGAAAAAGAGGGAGAGAGAGAGAGAGAGATTGGGGAGAGTTGCTTTGCAAGTCTGAAATGCAAAAGAGATATCGAGATAGACCGATCAGGCCCTGCCAGATATCGATCGATCATGATCTCAAGAATTGAAGGATCCATCTCTTAGCAGCTTTCATGGCCGAAGATCATGGCCGAACTTCCTCCCAACAGCTTGGACTTCTACCCCGCATCGCCCCGCATCGCACCCCGCATCGCCACGCCATGCTCAGGCCAGCGCCGGGGAGCACCGCGCCAGGTCAGCTGTCCGCTGATGGGAGTCCTGTGTAGGATCAACTTCGGTCAGTCATGGCCAGTGTGTTCGAAGGGTCCCAGACCAAGGGTCAAAACCTCTTAACACTCTGAACTTAACCATGAATTAGTCACAAATGGCAAGTTTTTTAGTCACTAAGTGCCTGGAATGGGCGCCCGATCCTCCAATAGGCATCCCTTTGGAACTACTGGAGCATGCTTTTTGCACTTCTTGGGTCCTTGTTTTGGGAGGCCTTTGAACTCCCTACCAGTGGTTCCAAGCAAGCAGTAGCCATACGAAGCACTGCCAGCGGAGGGGCTATACTATATATAATTAAGCTCTCCATTGTCGGATAGTATGTCGGATGCGTTTGGGGATTCCGGCAGTCCAGTGAGTGGTGAGTGTTGCAGGGTTCCGGTGTTTTCTTAAAAGACCTACTTCTTACCCCCACAAAGCGTTGGGACAGCGACTTCAGCCACAGGTATCCAATTTCAGGATTTGGTTTTAGGCTTCCAGTTTTCCTGATCACTGTTGTGTTTGCCGTATATGTTTGTCAAAAGTCATTGCGAGGTGGGCTTTGGCAGGGGTTCAGATGAATTTCAAGATATTTCAAGCCAGTGTCACCACCGTGATTAATTCTTTGCATTTTGACTTTCCAGTGCCAGATATACATTGTGACATATTGTAACAATTGTTCCTAAGGCACATGTTGGATTTTTGGGGCTACGCGGGTCACGTGCTGAAAAAACCTAGGGGTGAGCTACATCTCCTGGTTAGGGCTCGTGTTAACTAGTGCCGTTGTTTGGGGATTCGGCTTGCGCTTTTCCGCATTTGGGGTGGAGTGGTTTGGGGTTTGGTTGTGTTGGCTTGTTCAGGGTTTGGTTTTGGTTGGCTTGGCTGGCTTGCCTTTGGATTGGCCTTGGGATGCTTTGGGTGGTTTGTGGTTGGTTTGGCTTGTTTGAGATTAGGGTTTGGTTGTTTTGGCTGGTTTGTGCTTGGATTGTCTAGAGTCTAGGGTTTGGTGTGTTTTGTTTGGCTTGGCTGTGGTTATGTAGTTTATGGAGGGTTTGGTTTGGCTGGATGGGATTTGGCTTGTAGTTTACGCATGGTTTGGCTGGCTTGGCTACGAATGTTTGGCACTTGGCTGTTTTGGTTTCTGGCATTTTTTTGATTTCCATTTTCTGAATTTTGGTTTAAGTGTTGGTAGTTACTCTGGTGTCCTCCCCGCGTCAACCCTCCTCCTCTTTTTTCTCCTTTTCGGGCTTCCGTGTCGGGGTGTCGTTTTGACATGTTTGGCGCTTGACATGTGTGATATACTCGTATCCTCCATTTGTGTGTTTTTACCTGGAGCTTGGTTTTCAGGGGACCCCCTGAGCAAATCTCCTTCTTTAGGATTCGGCATCTCGGGTCTTCGCTTACTCCCGCTTCTCCCCTCTCGGGAGTCCCGCCGGTCCGCCCTCCGGGGGTCCCAATCGGCTCTCTTTTGCTGCAGGATTTAGTCTTCCCGACCTTGGAGCTTGACATGCCTGATGTTCAATGCGCACATAGGATTGCCAACCCCCATTAATCAAGGCCAGCTAGAGCCTCCAATACTAAACTAAATAAAACCCTGCAACCTCCCCTTATAAGTTTTGCTCCTTGCCAGAACCCCCCCTATTAATCAAGCCCAGCTGCCCCAGAAAAAAAAAAAAACTATAATAGTTTACTATTGTATCTATACTTATTCATTATGTACTTTATTTTTTGCTAGTATTCAATATCTTTTGGTCCATGGTGAAACTGATCTTCATTCCCATCCGTCATTATATATATCATCATCATCCTCCTTCTGCTTCTCATCCTGCTTTTTCTTCTCATCCTTCCCTGTTAAGAATAATTATCCCGGCAAGAGACCCCAAACAGTGTGGAGTGTATATCATATGCACTTGTAGGTTGTAGGTCAAGGGATGCGTGCCAGGGGAGCGGAAGTAGGGGAGAGTAGCACCAGCGAGAACGAAGCAGTGACGCAAAATGGCTATATAGCCAAAGATTGCAATTTAAAACAGTATATGAGTGAGAGTGGAGAGGGAGTGAGTGTAAGTGTGAGTGCGAGGGAGAGTGAGTATGGGTGAGAGTGGGTGAGGGCGAGAGTGAGAGAGTGTCAGTGTGAGAGAGCCGCACCCGCGAGCACCAAGTAGTAAGAAGTAGAAGGTGAGATCTGAACCCCGAGAGGGTAGGAGGAAGTGGTAGCAGGAGGAGGTGAGGCACCCGCACCTGCGAGCACCAAGGAGGACAAAGTAAAAGTACAAGTCTGAAATGTTGAAATGCAGCAGTCGGCAAGCGCACTTTTTTTCCGCGTAGGGCATGCTGGACGAAAATGTGCCGCGGAGCCGCAGACAGAGTATAGAAATGCTCGCAGGAGACTGCTAGCATGCAACCTTTTCTGGGTTTGGCTCGGGCACGAAACTGTGTCGCGGAATCGCAGCCAGAGTACGTTGCTATAGGCTAATGTCGCGTAGCCGCAGACGGGAGGAAACTCTGTCACGGAGCCGCAGACAGAGCATGTCGCTGCAGGAAACTGTCGCGTAGCCGCGGGCGAAAAGTGCGTAAGAGCTTGGGACGAGAGTCTGCGCAGTGTCGCGGGTCCGCGGACAATAGGTGCAACCTGCGTGTGCATAGCTATCAAACGGGATGATAGTCTTTAGTGTGAAAGCTTGCAGAGCAATATCCTTTGAAGTGCTCAGGAGACAAGTGTCGCGGAGCCGCGGACAGTCGGTTGCAGTGGCAAGTCGGGCGTGGAATGACAGTCTTTAGTGTGAAAGTTTGTAGCCGCATACCCCACTCCTTGCATGCGACACGGAGGTTGTCCTTCTCATTATGCAGACATCTCAACAAGGTGTGCACTGAAGCGCTGGTAAAATCACATTGGACAAATAGCGAAAACGTTCGCTGCCCGCATCAGGATGTGCAGCTTGCAAAATGCCAAACGTGACGACAGCCATGGCCACTCAAGAACGAAAACCGATGTTCAAAGGTCGGATCACACTGTAACTCTTGATGTGTGTACTACAAGACATGTGGAAGATGAGTGTTTGCTGTTGTGCTGTCAAGTTCCAACTTCTAAACAAGCAAAAGACTGCAAATGAAAAACACAGCAACTGTGACGGAAAAAAGTTTAGAAACCAAGGTTTGCCAAAAGTACTTGGGTGGAACCACGCCAGGTGCGCCGGATAAAAGAATAGCTGGGTGTAACCGTTCCAGATCGCTCTAGAAACAAGAGTCGAAACAAGAGCACACACATGCTGAGCGTGAGCGTGAACGAGAATGAGAAGCCATGTGAGTGAGAGTGAGCGTGGGCGTTGTGAGTGTGAGTGAGAGCGAGAGAGTCAGAGTGAGAGTGAGAGTGGACGTAGTCAGCGCAAGAAGACCAAGGTCTAGATGTCGGGAAAGCATTTTAGAGAGCATACACGGGAGAGCAATGAGAATGAGTGTGGTCGTTATGAGTCATGAGTATGACTATGAGTGAGAGCACTAGAGTCTATAGAGTCAAAGTGAGAGTGAGAGTGGGCGCAGTCAGCGTCAGAAGAGCAAGTTCCAGATGTCGGCAAACGCATAGACACGTAGAGCTCGCTCTAGACAGAAATCAAGCTTCACCAAAAGCACCTGGGTGGAACCACGCCAGGTGCACCGGACAAAAGAAAAGCTGGGTGTAACCGCGCCAGATCGCTCTAGAAACAAGAGTCTAAAGAAGAGCACACACATGAAAACAAGCTAAATTTTCAGAGGTCTACAGAAGTCTCCAAAGAGCACACATCTGAGAGCACAGACCAAGTGAAACGAGAGTGAGAAGTGCTGTGCCTGCCACGAAATCTGCTATGAAGTCTGCACTTCGAGGTTCACAAAAAGCGCTGGGCCTGGCAAGAACTCTGCACGTCCAGGTTCACCAAGCGCTGTACTGCCACGAACTCTGCGCATCGAGGTTCACCAAGTGCTGTAACTGCCACGAACTTTGCACCTCGAGGTTCTGCAAGTGCTGTGCCTGCCACGAACTCTGCACTTCGAGGTTCACCAAGTGCTGCACCTGTCAGGAATCTGCATTTCGAGGTTCACCAAGTACTGCACCTGTCACGAAATCTGCGCTTCGAGGTTCTTAAGTGCTGTGCCTGCCACGAAACCTGCACTTTGAGGTTCACCAAGTGCTGCACCTGCCACGAAATCTACACTTCGAGGTTCACAAAGTGCTGCCCCTGCCACGAAATCAGCACTTCGAGGTTCACAAAGTGCTGCACCTGCCACGAAATCTGCACTTCGAGGTTCACCAAGTGCTGTACCTGCCGCGAACTTTGCACGTCGAGGTTCTCCAAGCGCTGTGCCTGCCACGAAGTCTGCACTTCGAGGTTCAAGTGCTGCACCTGCCACGAAATCTGCACCGTGTCACAGAGTGCTGTGCCTGCCACAAAATCTGCAAAAACGAGCCACATGTCCAAAAGTCACAATTCACTGCACCTGTCACGAAATCTGAGCTCCTCGACGATCACCACCATGTCCAAAGTGCAGCACGTGCCACGAATATTGCATTTCGAAGTCAAACACCTCCCATCCCTTGCACCTGTCACGAAAAGTCGACCTTGGAGCACCAAAACACGAGGTTTCCCTTGCGCCTGCCACGAAAAGTGGTCACCATATGCGAAAATGCGCACGGCTCTACAACGAGAGCGCAGTCGTTAGAAGCAATTGAGGGGTTGGTAGGGCCTTTGTGAGGTGGAAAATGACACACATTTGCTAGCACGTTTTCCCCAAACAGTGTGGTCACACTAGGGGTTCTTACGGTAAGGGAAAAGCAGCTGATGCTTAGATCGCTGAAGCGCGCATGTGCAACTACTTCGTTGCTATTTGCAGCACATTCACGCCTCTCGACATCGTCAATGTGCATTTCGACTGCGCAGGCTCGCTGAATCTGGGTGTCCTGTTTGCATTTCGACTGCGCAGGCTCGCTGAATCTGGGTGTCCTGTTCGGGATCCGTTCGGACCGACCAGGCCAGATGGAGGCCGCCGCTCCGATCCAAGTGGAGGAGCAAGGCGCGTCTCCGAAAACGGTATGGAGGGAAGCTGGAGGGCCGCCTGTGTGGCATTGGTGAAGCTGGAGGGCCGCGGGCCTGACAAAGGGCGGAACCAAGGGCACATGAGGAAGAGTAGTCACCCAAAGTCTGCACGTTCCAATAGAACTAGAAGTTTTTTCTTCTGTCGGCTCACAATCGGCAAGAGCGTGCGTTGTGTGCGAGACTCAAAGCAGCCTCTCCCAGCTCTCTTCATTCTCATTTGGTCCCAATTTTTCGGGCCAAGTTCGGCTAAGATTTGTTTGGGAGATACACCACTCCGAACATGTCATTAAGACACCACATGAGGATACGTGAGCTGAGAACGGCGGATACGGCGCCATGAACCTAACGGCGCCATGGTTTCCACTTCCATGTTAGTGACTCGGAGTGTACATGCGCCCAACCAACCAAACCCACTGAATGCATCAAGTGTGTGCTGCAGGTGTGATGCCTTTGCGTGGACACATTGCTGTCCTGGCTCTTCGGATGTGAGTTCGCATGCAGGACATCGAGGGGCGGCCCAAATGGATTTGCAGTTAATTCATAGAGGTAAATGTACACGAGAAGTGGACGGAGACCAACTTGAACAATCTTAAACATGCGTATATTATACATAGTGGCATGGGCGTTTTTGGGGGGAAACAACTGCTGATTGTGTACGACAATTGATGCAAATGGGTTAAAGTCCCAGTGAAAATTGGGGCGTTTTTTGAGTCAGCCGGACGTAGATCCAATTTAGAATCAATAATTTGTGTGCTATTTTATATGTCATGTGACATCCAGCAATTTGGAGGGTTGGGGCGGGCTTGCTTACAGAAGGTCCGGGGCCTGGTAAAGAGGGATGATGAGTCCATGTGTGTTATGACTCATCACCCTTAATGAAACCATTCCGTCAGGATGTGGCGCTCTGCGTTGGTGTCTTGTGTGAACGTTGGGTACCGTATACTGCACCATGACCCCAGACTAATCCTGCTGTAACTCTAGCAAGGCAGCAAGGCCTGAAAAGACCTAAAGACTACAAAAGGCTCAGATTTACTTCCAGGCGCATTCAGGTACCCTTGCCAAAGTTGCAGCATCACTATAAAAACAAATCAAAACCAAAACAATTTCCAGCTACAACTTTAACTTTCCAGCTTTGAGGTTGCTTCTGCTAGATAAACGCCTTCGGCCACGACGCTCAGGTCCTCCGGCAACTTTGCGGTGCCCTACTGGGTTTGGCGATAGTGGCTCGGAGGACACGGGAAAGAAGTGGCTGGGCTGTTCAGAACAGTCAGCTGATCGGAGGGTCTCCGGATGGTCTTTGGATGTGGGGTCATGTGTATTGCCATGTGAGGCCCTGATGTAGTGGTGAATTAAAGAGGATGGGAGTGTTCAGAAGTACAGTACGTACTTCTCACGGCCCTGAAGTATGATGTATGTGAGGCCCTGATGTGGTGGTGTCCATGTTTCATCATTTTTCCAAGCGGGAACCTTGCTTCAATTGTCGGGTTCGATTGTCAACCAGTGGTCGCTGTGGGCCTCAGGCATCTTTGTTGCGAACGTTCTGCGGCGTGACTGACCGCGTCTTGCTCATGCCCTTTGGCCGATTGCGTGGGGTGTGTCCAGATGGTTTTGATATGTTTTGATCGTGGTCCCACCAAACTTAGTTATACTCTTTCGTTGGCTTGGCCGGGACCTTGTGAGCGTCCCTGCTGCAGTTGCAAGTCGACATCTAATCCTCATACCTTGCAACTTGCAACAGTGGATCAAAAACTGAGCTCAAATCTCCGCCAAGTGGCAAAGCAGAGCCATGCAGAGCCCAAACCTGGTCGACGCCCTCGTTCAGTGTTTTGAAGGGGTCCGGTCTGTGCCATAGAGACCCACACATGCTGCACCGACCTCCGCGACCGGTGGCGATTTGACCTGCACAAGCTACCAGCCTCCCTGCACAGAGGCGATCACATGCGATAACCATGTGGCTGCAGAAAGGATAACCCTGTTGAATCATGCCCTTTGCTACTGTGGAACTTGGGACATTTTGGAGTGCCCGCACGTAATTAACAAAGAACCTGGCTTGGTATTGCGGAGGACGCGGTGCGTTCCATACTCTCCTGATTCTTCCTGATAGACCTTTGCTGTAGAACCTCCAGCGATTGAAACTATAGGATGTATAGTTGAAATAGGGCCAGACGACAAGAAGGCATCCAGAAAGTCTTTATGTGGTCACAGAGAATGAATATGACCCCTCTGAAATAATCACTTGATTGTATTCGGAGAATGGCCATCCAAGTGGCCATTATTAACTTATGATTGTTCCACGGAATGTAAACCTCCTGCTTTGTCCTGTTATAGCGTCATATATTGCCACTCTCATCAGCATTTCGATAGGCTCAGACCACTTTCTCTTCACCCGCATTGGTAGGGAAATTGGAGAAACCACGGGACCCAATCTTGCATGTGGTTCTTTGGGGGTCAGTTAGGAGGTAGGTCACCTACTACTGCTACTTCTACAACGACGACGACCACGACTACTGCCACTACTACTACCACCTTAAAATCACACCTCGACAGAACCGTTTGAGGACTCTTCTGCTGCAAAGCTGCGGCCCTCCAATGATCAACCTCTCAGTGATGGCGGGCGTGGCTCGGCGTGGCCCTCGTGCGTGCGAAGCGTGCGTGCCCTCGCTCCACGTTGAGCGCAGGAAACAGACGGGGGAACACTTGCCTTCATGGGGCAGGAAGATGGAACGCGGTCGAACATGTTCGTTTCCAGGGTGGCGTCCTGGTACATGCCAAAAACATTCCCGCATGCTATGTAAAAGAATCCTACGATTGACTCCGCAAGGATTGGCTGGTAGACCCTCTTTACCCATCCAAGAGTTACCCAAGCTGTCGAACTTTTGGGGTGGAAGACCGTACTCACGCTGTCACAAAGGTGTGCCTATTGGAGGATAGGGGTGCCCATTATCATCCATGATCCACTCACTGGATGGGACTAAACACCACCCCTTTGTGACTCCTGGTGCGATGTTATACTCAATGATTCTCTTTGCTTGACAGGTCTGTGACGTGGACTCGCTTGAGTGGACGGAATGGATAGGATAGCCATCGACTGATAGCCGTGCCTCTAGGGGGGCACTGATTGGATGGTGGTGCAGCCCAGGCGACTACTCTCTCAATCCGCAGCCCAATGTGAATAGGGAGAGGTACGGCGACTTCAAGCCTTCGGTGGGTGACATAAGCTTGGTGGATTTTGAAGAGTTCCCACTTGAGCCAGGGGCTTCGTTAGACTATTATTTGAAGGCAGTGAGAGCTGAGAGCTGCGGCAAACTCTCCAGCCAAGTGATAGGTTGATCTGGGAAGACAAGACCATCTGTCACCCTACCTTGCTATTAGGTATTCGCCTCAACGTGGTGAACTGGACCATTTGTTCATGTCTTAGACTGTCTTCGACCACAGAAAGCAACTGCGGAAGCGGACCTGCAAAACCCTGCCACATGGGAATCCGCCATCGGCCGGGAAGGGGCATCATTGTGCCTACGTTGACGAAAACGGTTTCCGACGAACGCAAGGAGATAGCCAAGTGGTGAAAGAGAAAGGGGAACTGCACGACGAAAAACGCAGCAAAGGAAAGGGCCAGCCAGACAACCCTCCCAAGAATGCTTCCTTGGTGGACTGGAGGCATTTGAGGCAGTGTGGGTGCTTTTTGCGAATGTGATAATGTGGGCATTAAAGCCACCGGAAGGTGAAGGGGAGATTGTTGAGAAGGTTGCCCAATGCCCGCGGCCCGGGAAATCAATTTGACTGTGCTTGCTTTGAGCTGTTTCTTGAGTATTCTTCAGGAGCTGTACGGGAGTTGACCACTGCCGATATTGAGTTGGAACAAGGCGATGTGGTGAACATGAATTGTTTGAATGTGCTGTCAGTGCTTGTGGTGGGATCTCGTGGGGTCCGGGGTGGGGCGTTCTGGAGGGTCAAGCTGGTGAGTTTATCACTGGAACAGTCGATGCTGCAGAATGCCAGCCACTGGACATGGTTGTCAGATGAGGCTTGCACGATTTTCGCACACGATGGTCTGCAGTTACGCGACAAAAGTTTTACCGTAGCTGCCTCCAATGGAGGAATGACCTTGACACGCATGGAGGTCTTTGCAGGACTTCGGCACAAAAAGAGAGAGGAAATTTGGCCCGGCTTGCAGACATTGAGTGCAACATAGTGCAACCAAGACGACGATGTTTTGAACCTGTGATCGGAGCGGTGTTTGATGGCCTGTGGCTGGGACTGCCATGCACTATGTTCAGTGGCCTTGTGCCAGGGCCTTGCGCAACGGTGGCTTTGCGATGGGACCATCGCACAGTTGAGCCCAGCATACCGGACAGAAGGAACAGGACAAAGAGGACAAACAAGACGAAGCAAAATTCCGTCCAAGAGGTATAGTTATGCTACAGCCTACAACTACAACACAGCACACATCAAAAAATCCAAATCACCCATTAGACATGCCAGCAAGGCCGGCGTATATACTGTATATATATATATAGTAGTATATGTAGTTGTTTTTAGTTATTTTAGTTGTTGGTGTATATTTTTGGCCTGTGCCAAACCAAATGTACAACAACCATGTTGGGAAGAACAACCTTGCTTGCACTTCAGCAGGCGTGGGTTTTTATGTTTTCCCACCTGTCCTAGAGCCAAGCAGGCCCAACATACTAGGAGGATCCGCTGGAAACCTCCGGCACTTAAGGTTAGCGGTTCTGTGCAGAAGGACTCGGCCAAACTCTTGCTGATCACTTACGCAGCTTCTGCGGCTTTGGTTTTGTGCAAAATCGCGGGTTTGTAGCGATCAGTCGGTGGGTGGCGAGGTAAGAAAACGAAAGGGCACTTCACAAAATGGTGGGTGTGCAATGGGTGTCGAGGTTTCTGATCTTGACAGGGTGAGCGAGTGGGCGTGATTCAGAACTGATGGCTGATTTGGGTGGATCCACGATTTTGGGGGCGCTTTGGATGATGTCATGATGTCATTGTCCATCAAGAATGAAAGGCTGAACTCATGATGCCCTCGAAGCCGAGACTCAGATGTTTATGGTCCATATATACACATCACACATTCATAAGAATACATATTTTTCCTATATATGCTTAATGTTCAGATATGCTCAGATATGGTTTGAAGATGAATTTGGCGGATGGGAGGAGGTTGAGATCAGAGACCTGGGGACAATTTTGTGTTGATAAATGTATGTAAATGTATATTTGCACAATGAACATCCCACCCTTGGAAGGCGAGCCGTCATCAAGCCACACTTCTTCCGGGGTGTTCCATGTGTTCGGTATGATGACGAGAGACCAGTCGTGGTTCAGCATCCTGCTGACTTCAGCACCGCGTGAGGTCGTGACTTGGGTGTTGTGGACCATGATTTTCCTGTCCTGGCTTTAGGGGACACAGGAGCCTCAGGAGTTTGCGTTTGCATCCCAAGTGAGATGGGAGCAGACACGTTTCTCAAAGAGGAAACGTAGGTTTGGGTG
The DNA here is from genome assembly GCA_963970005.1 of Durusdinium trenchii. Taxonomy (NCBI): domain Eukaryota; class Dinophyceae; order Suessiales; family Symbiodiniaceae; genus Durusdinium; species Durusdinium trenchii. The sequence continues at coordinate 1,343,439 of CAXAMN010006669.1, forward strand.
TACAAACCTGGAAGATTTGCAGGAGAGTGAGTGATGCATTTGGTGCTGCATTTTCCCATAGATTTTCCTGGAGCGTCCATCGGGGTTTTCGATGAGATCGGATGCAGTTGGCGGTGGTGAAAAACCATTACTTGAATAGGTATGTAGAAATGTGTCGGCTAGAAGGCGTGCAATGTGTGCTGTGGTTGCTTGTTGGAGTATCTCACAAGCAGATGGACACTCATCCAACTCAAGCTGTTGCCAGAGCTGCTGGTGACTGCCTTTGGGAGGGTGGAGATCCAAAATTATTCGATAAAAAACCTGACATTTGCGAAGTTGCAGTTCTGCTGATGCGCTTTTGGAGGCAGATTCCACTGATTTGAGCCATGCTGTTCCACCCTAGAGTGCAATTGGCTCTTGTCAAGTTCAGGCAATGGTGGTCCAAATCTTGGCCACTGGGGTAAGAGCTTAAGTGCTCAAAGCCAGCACATCAAGCTACACACTTTTGTGAGGACTCATGGCATGTTTGCCTGAAGGTCCCCTCAAGGATGTGTTCGTGCGAAAGACCCGTTTGGGGTGTCCATCTCGTTGATCGACCGCTAGTCGGCTGGACTTTTGTGGTTTTTCTGGCTATCTTCCTTGAGGAGAGTCAGATTCTCCAGTCTTGCCCAGTACAGCTTGCGGCAAGAGGGGTGTTTGTGAGGCGGGGCCGCACCACAAATCAGCAACGAAAAGGATCGCACTATCGCAGGGTGTGTTGGCTGGGATGCTCCGCTGCGTGACCCTTTTTGGGCCAGAGATCCAGAATCCGTATTCACGAAGGTTGCTTGGGTTTGTTTCTTGTTTGAGGTCGCTTGAAATACTGGAGGTTTGTTTCTTATGGTGCCAGGTGTGCTGAGGACGGTAGAGTTAGCCGCAGTTTGAGTGTCCTATTCCATCCTACACCTGTCACCTGTCCTATCGAAATGGGCCAACAGTTGGCCCTATTGTGTCCTAGAAGATGAGCTTCCAACAGAGGTTGAAGGACCCTATAGACTATCCCATAGGTACCCCAGTAGGGTCCTAGTTCAGGTCACTTAACCTGTCTTGGTTTGGTATGCGGTGGCGCGCGTGTTGGCAACGATTGACCATTCACCCAGGCGCAAGTCACCGTGTCCGTTTGACCCGACTCGGTGCAGACGACGAGTACCGGGGACGTCCAGGTCTTGGGAGTACGTGGTCCAAGGCACGGCCCATTGGGGGGGAACCGGGAACCGCAGAGTGAGGGTCACCAGGCAGTTGCAGGTTGGATCCTACAGGTTTACCAGGTGAATCTTTTGTTCATCAGGATCATGCTGGCTAGGAGTTCTTAAAGATCTGAGGAAAAGACTCAGAGCCTTCAAGGCCAACATCCAGCAACTGGCGCCGAGAGCTCGAGCCAGGCCAATACGACCGCCTGGCTGAGCAGGCAGACTTTGCGCCCAAGCTTGTCTCATGCTTCCCAGAGGAGAGCAGAGGGGCATAAAGGCCCTGAGCCTCATGGCCCCTCGGAGAGAGAAAAGGAGAAAACGCAGAGACCCAATAATCATCCTTCGGAATCATGGTTCCGTAGTGAATGAGGGGACATTTCTGTTTTAACCAGCCGAGTGTCCCTGTGGGACGGCTGATTGACAGCCAGACTCGCCACAGAGAGAGAGAGAGAGACGGAGAGGGAATGTGACAGCAACATGTGAGAAACTTCCTGGAAATTCTGTTCCAGTCCTTGAAGATTGAACCAATTCAATGTATATAATATAATGTAATAATATAGCTAGTATATTATAATATCTATATACGATATATACTATGTATATATAGACAAGTCAGGTTGATTTGAAAGAACCAGAGCTCGCACCCTTTGGAAGGCCATTTCCTTGTGAACTGGGGACGGAGCTCCACATGCACTCCCAATAGTGTGGTCGCCCTTGACTCGTCGAGAAGCACGTGTTTCTCCGTTCAACTCTCCAGGACGCGGTCGCCTGTGCACGACAACGAGGACCGGGCTCGACGCGGCGTCGCTTTGGAGACACCGACAACGGACCGGGGCACGACGTTCGACGACGTGACCGAGACACCGACGTGAAGGCGATCCCGGCCCCGAGATCGGGGCTGTTGGTGTTGGTGACCAAAAGCAGCGGAGGAGTGTCGAAACGGGCCGAAGCCGGGATGCGGTAGGGTTTCAATATGGCTATGGGCCATGGGTCAAAACCGGGGAAGGCCGGTGACCACCAATCCGAAGTGAACAGAATTTCACTACAAAACAACATGGTCCACTTGCCAGGCTTTAGGGCTCGGTGTTTTGACCCGCATCCAATATGATTGCCTTTGTGTTGCTGCTTTTTTGGGGGGGTGTGGTCTCAGCCAGAGCTCCACCAAAAAGTGAGCTTTTGACTGGCCTTCACATGGTGGTTGACCCAGTTCAAAGTATTCAAATTAAAACAAAGTGTGTCCTTTTGAGCTCGTCCGACTTGTTATCCATGAACGCTTCAGAATCTGGTCGTCGCAGAAAACTACCAGTTCGTATGTTCATATTACTAAATATATATATATATTATGTATTGCATATCTTAAGTCAAAGAAGAAGAATACCTGACCAACGTAGTAGATTTTCTTGACCTAGAGAACAACAAATGGGTTCACTTAAGATCCGCCGGACAACTCCTGGCCACGTCTTCCCACGGTGCCTGTGTCATGAGGGGTTGCCTTCGTGTGCACTCGCGGCAGACGAGTGGGGGACACTCAGTTGCCACTGCAAGTGGCTGGCGGCCTGATTTGGATTTTCCAGTCAACTTAAAACGGGTGAGGGGCATGACTGAACACTGAGATGCAGTATGGCCAGAGATGGCCAGAGTATATAGATGTTGCACACAGTTTGACCACCTTAACTTGGGCGTTCCTCCTGTGTCGCTTATCAGGATTGCTTTCAACATGCAACTGGCCTGAAGTGAACCGTAGAGCCAAGGTGAACAGCTGCTAACTGTAGGGGAGCTTATCCATATTGTCACCCGAGGGTCAATTGCACAAGTGGCCGTTGATGTAGGTGGTTTAAGGTTCCACGAAACCGCTGTGGGTCCTGAAACCTGGAAGGGTAGCGCGCCATCCATGCGGATGGCTGAATGGGGAAGTCCACCCTGCAGCATGGACCAAAAGCACTGGGTGGTAGATGAGAATAGCCTTCAGGGGGTCTATAAACTCACGGTCCATGGGATCGCTTGGGTGGGTGCTTCGGCTCACAGGTGCTGTGACAGCTATGCCCACAAACGGTGCCCGCAGCAGCACCGTTTCCATCCTTGCTATCCCCTAGAGTGGAGAACAGATGCTGCTATCGCTATAGCGTGCTGCAGCTTCCCGCTGAAGATGTTCAAATCTCAATTGACTACCCTTGCTTAGACAAGCATGGAAGCCATGGTCTAGTGTGTGTGTGTGTGTCCCATGACCTGTACAGTTAATAATGCATTATCACTATGTTTGCGAAAGGCCTTTACTAACCATCATCCACTGGGCCCAGGGGGGTGGTGTACACCCAATCTCTCTTCGTTTCTTGGTTCAGTTTGTGAGGGCGGGCGCACCAGTTGCTTTCCAATGTCAGGGCCACCCATCCATCGATTTTGACATCGCCACTCCCTGCATGTCTCACCCGCAAGGCTGACGCTGGTGTCCCCAACCAGGACGACTTTGTTTTAGCCAGGCATTCCTTGGCACATGATGGGCACATCGCCTCACTGGCACGCTTTTGGGGATGCGGCATTGGCCTTTGCACTTTTGGGGCTCAAAAGGGTTTCCTTTTTTTGGGGGGTTAGGGGGATGATAAGGGAAGGGTGTGTGTGTGTGTGTGTGGTACTGCGCCTTTTGAGCTGCCAAACCGTTTGGCGGCCAGGTCACCCCGTAGGTCACGCATGATAGGTCACCGAGCGTTGGGAGCGGAGGGGGCCATGAGAAATGGTGGTGGTTCAGACCACTCTGCCCCCCCGAGGTGTATTTCATATGGTATGTCTCACTTTTGATGTTCTGGCTGCTCACTTAGAGGTGAAGAGCCCATGGTGGGAGCCACGGGTCCTTTGAAGTCGGATTCCAACCTGCAAAGGGTCGTGTCTGACAGAAGCTACAGGAAGATGGCAGGATATATATTACCAAGGGCATTGTTCGGAGAAAGGATGGCAGGATGCTGCTAGATTTCAAGGACAATGTGACATGTGTCTCGGTTCCAAGACGTTCATAGATGATCCTCGCTCATTGCTTCGACCGCATGGCGACAAGGCACGCGGTTGAAACCGAGCGTTTGTTGAGACCTCGCCAGGCGCTCTATGGGGTCTTTGACGGCCATGGTCAAGCAGGTGCTAAATGGGATTCATGTCAACACAATAAGAAACATCACCAGCAGGTGACTCGCAGCAGGCGCCTGGTGTTTCGCAGCCATCAGCCTTGGTGTTTGGATCGCAGCACTTGTCAGCATTTTTTTGGAGGTCGTTTGCATGCGAGAAACTCCAGATGCAAGACTTCCTCAGTGTTCGATTCTGTTGAGCCACAACCTGTATAATTGGGATATACTGGGATGATGCAGAAAGAACAGGCAACCCGGTGGATGTTTTTTGGCCCTCGAGGAAGATAAATGTTTCCACGATGTTCCATGCCATTTGTATGAAGGAGACCAAAAAGACACGCTCGGTTCACTGATTAGTGACGAGAAGACATTAGACCTTAACACAGTTGAAGGATGAAGTCATGTTGAGAGAATTGACGAGGTAAAGTATGTACGGTACTTGTCCAGCACCACTTGATACCATTTGGCGGTGGGATGCCGTGGGTGAAAAAACCTCGAGGTTACCTTTCAGCCCTGGTAGGTTGACCATGTCTAGTAGTCTATTCTGTCCATTGTTCTGTGGGAAACACCAGGGGTCCCCGAAACCACGCACGGCACGGTCACCAGCTGCTACGACAGCTTGGACCCGACCCACCCCCTCGGCCAAGCCGTCGCGAAAGGTAGGTGAGCCAACAAGCTGATTTTGGAAGAACAAGCGGTTTAAGGGGCCGTTCGACCGCAAGATAAGCGGGCACCGGTACCTGTCCAGACCTCGATTCACGCCATGAAACAGCTGGATCATCCTCACTCGATGGTGTTTCCAGTTTCATGTTCCTCGATCTCTTCGCGTGGACCTCCTGTTTCTTGGACCAATCATGCACCCCAAAACTCATGTTGATCCCGCCAGCCAAAAGGAATAGGAGATTGGGCCCCTGGTGTCGCACTGTACCGCACCACCAGGTCACCACTGCGCAGCCTTTGCCCGTGGGGTTTTGCCGGAGAGTCTCTTCGGTGCCTGGGCCGAGCCGAGTCCGAGCCACCCATGGTGACCTTCACGGCCGGTACTACGGCCGGTGGGACTGGCATATACAGACCTGGAGCCTGGAACACCTACCAAAAGCGAGTCAAAAAACGGTGACCGGTTTGGGCTTCCGGGTGTAATTATATATATATATATATGTGATTATGTAATATTATGTAGTTATGTGTGCATATATAACAATGTCCGCCTCATATGTTTTAAACTCCCGCTCCCCCTTGATCAAGTAGACTCTGAACAATGTTACATCCAGAAGAATCTGGAGTTGAAGTTGAAAAAAAGGAAAAAGAAAGGAACAAAAGGGAAACGAAAGGAACATGAAAAGAAATGAAAGGAGAATGAGAGAAAAGAAAAGGAAATGAAAGGAAAAGAACAGGACAGAAAAGGAAATGAAAGGAAAAGAAAGCAAGCAAATCTAAAAGGAATTGCAAAGGAAGCCACCAAAAGAACCAGGCAGGGTTTGTTTAGTACTATTTGAGGTTTGGAGTAATTGATAGTAATTGAAGGTTTGGGCTGCTTGTGAGGGGTAGTCTTTGTGGGTTGATTTTAGTTTACAAGAATGGCAATGCCCAAACAAGAAAATTAAAACAAAATGCAGCAGCCAAATCAGAAATCCAGAATCAAGGTTTGGAAGCAGCTGAAAATCAGGGTCCATTAAACAAGTATTATTGGTTGTTGACACAATTTAGTATGGTTCAATATTGTTCACAGACACATTATGTTACAGTGACCCCAGGTCAACCACCCCAATTGATCGGCAAATTTGGCGGTCCCATTAGTCGTGTCTGGGATAGGTTCACCCTTTGCACCAATGATACAAGTCGGGAGAGAGTGGAGGAGTGTAGGTGGGGGTTGCTTTGCAGGGGCTCAAAAATCCAAATGAGCCCTGAGAGGTACAGTTACTATTTGATATGCAAGTGGCAATCCAGTAGAACATATGTAGAACATGTCCAGCCAGAATCGCAGTACTGTTCCCGGAACAACCGTTCCATCAACGCCTCCAGTTCCGAATCCACCGTTCCATCCACCCAGGATCGACGGTCCGACGGACCCGCCGAGCAGCGACTGACCGCCACGAGTCCCAGGTCAAGGCTCTTTGATCGCAGGGCCAGAGGAAGCTCTCCGAGTGGCCTTTGCGCAAGTCCAGGAGCAGCGGTGAACACCAGTGGTCCCGCCGGTGTTCTCGGACACGAAAACCACCGGAGGATCATTCGGTCATGATGGTTGGGTGGGTGACGGTGGCAGGGGGAGTACCTATAATATATAGGCTATTTGTTAAGATTGGTTTAGGGATAGCTATTTAAATGTTTGTCAAGAAAAGTCACCGTGTGCTGCAGAAGCTATCTCAAGTTTGCTTTGTGTTTGAAGATCGCTGAATGTACGGGGTCATCTTGTATTTTTACGGTTGCTGGCATCCAGCTGCTGTCCGATAGAGCGTTGGGCTTAAGGAGCAGGTTCTGGGGTTCAATGGCTGCTTGATGGAATGACATGTTGATGAGTCTTTGGACCTTGTTCTTGGCTACCTTTTTGCTCACCCCACGAAAATCAACATAGGGCTCAACAGATATTCCGGTGGGGCCTCAACTTCATTTTCGGATTTTGTGCAATTGGTTGGGCCCTTCTTGGTGTTTCTTCCCCCTGAAGAGACCCTGATCTAGCTTCGGATCTATAGACTATTACTGTACCTTAGTTGTTCATGGGCTTTGAACCTCGAGACGCAAGTCAGCACCCACGCGGTTGAAGCTCTTATGGAGAGCAGAGGCGATCGACCGCTCGGGCAGCTTCGACCGGTGGGTCGCTCCCTGAAACGTGCCTATATGAGGAGCCCAAAGTAGATAGAACAGTGGATCCCCGCTCAAAATGTGGGGGCCACAGAAGCCGCACTATCTATTTGGGGGCCACAGAAGCCGCATGCAGAGAGGTTCCGCAGGTGGTGCCCTGTTTGTCCAGAAGCGCGGCCGGGCACGCGCTGGCGGCGCCTGCGCCACATGCCGCGCCGCCGCTTTTGGATGGCACGTGGCCAACTGGCAGACAATGGGGGATGTATGAAGAGCACGTGGCCAGGTGATCCCTGATCATGTGGCCTCAAGAGAGGGCTACGTGCAACAGAAGGAACGTTGAGGTCCTGAAGAAGCAGATGGAGGAAAGAAGACAAGCTGACAAGCCAGCATAGAAATGCAGAAGGCAAAGAAATCCTGAACGACTGCGGAAGGGCAATGTCCTTCACAAGCCTTCCGCAGTCTTTGCCAACAGCTCGTGTTCGGAACGAGGGCCGCTTAAGAGACTTCCCGCTTAAAGCGAGAACTCCAAAATTCAGCGAGTTGGGAACTCAACTTAATGGCCCCGAATGTCGATGGTGGACCCCCATGTTTCTATCACATGTAGAGGATTGTAGATGTGCCAGTGCCATCTACTCTGAAACTCAGTCCACTGTATGCGTTTGAGCGATGCATGCAGAGGTTGTCCAGTGCAGATGACGTCCAGATGTGTTCCAACTCCTTTCTGACGATGGCAGTACCCGGTAGCCGTGGCAAAGAATGTGAGGAAATAATGCCTAATATATCCAAATGTCCTTTGCATGATGCAAGATCATGCTTGATCACTTTTCTGATAGCATTCCACACAAGTTGCATGATCATTTCCAAGATGCTATGGCCGATTCCCGCTCGCTCCCCACTTCTGGCCAAATGCTAGCTCACTCGCAGGAAGGCTTGCTGCGGGCACCTCAGATTCCGGCCGCCCCATGACGAGCCGTGCGGCAGGAGTGGCTCCAATACGGTGAGTGTCTCCAAAAAGGGGACATCTCCTTCCCGAAAGTGCCATGAAAAGGATGGAAAGGGCAGTAATTAGATGTAATTAGTATCAAACAGCATACCTTGTCCCTTCTAGAGGAAGGATCCTAAATGCTAGTGGGTTTGATTCGTAGGGCACTCCTGCTGAAGTGCGCACCAGCTTCAGCTTCAAATGATCGCAGCCTGTGCTGGGTTTACAGAGCATAGCCCTTTAACATCTTTTAACCTCGCCGGTAGATGGAGAAAATAATAGAACATATATCCTTTTGTGATAGACTTTGGTAGTTGTCAAGAACCATGATGCTTGGCAAAAAAAAACGTGGCATATGACGGATGAAGTACATACCTTGGGCCGGGCCCCCTCGTTTTCATCGGCCTGTCTTCTTCCATCCGCACCACTGAGGCAGCAAGACTTCGACACAGAGACGAGCGGCACCACCGCCACTGTGGCACTGGCCACTGGGTCGTTCGCGACGTCGCACCGAGAGAACGAGGTGTTTTCGGGTGCGGTGAGGTGCGACTGTAACTGAGTTGGCCGAGAAACGGCCAGGGGTGGTTGGTTGATTTGAGGTCACTGTGTTAGATGTCAGTCACTGTGTTGGAGTCTGACCGTTGTGGGGCCCTGCAGTTCGTGGAAAACGGAGCGAACCCTTTGGGCCAAGGGACGCCGATCACTCATGTCGCGGCCCCCCAACTAGAGAGGGCACCACGATGGAGACGTCTTAGGACTGCACCTAAGATCCGCGAGCTGCGATCTTCCGGATGTTGGTTGTTTAAATATGTTATTATACGATGGATACTATTAGGATGTATATTTTGCTATCATTGGTTGACTCCTTTAGTCACGGCGTGACCCTGGCGTATGTTGAGGGCTTTGTTTCTGTGGAAAACGATACGGTCCCCACCACTCAAACTTTTCGGCATCCCAAAAACATGAGAAACCACTTCCCCATAGCCGGCTTGTATGCATTCAGGCTCAGATCCCAACTCTCGAGGTGCTTTGATAAGCACAGCCCAGTGCTGGAAGAAACCATGGGCATTGAACAGGTTCTTTGCCATTCCTGCTTGCAAAGCATGGTAAGCTCTCATGTTGAGCTTCTGTGAAGCCTCATGTTTGATCAGAGGAACTGAGGAACATGCAATCGGGGAGGGAGTTGGTTTTGGAAACTATGACTATGACATGTTTGTTTGTTCAAGTCCCTGTACATGCAGGCATGCTATTTAAGCTAAGTATAGTTTGAAGCAACATAGGAAAACCATATGGAGAAATGACAAGCATGTCAAAAGCTGGCTACACAAGTCATTTGTTTTGTTTTCTCTTGTATAACTCATGGAGATCGACCCCAAACAGACTTCAAACAAAGGAAACAGGTCTTTGATTTCAGAGCTGCTGAAAAGGCTTCATCCAGCTTCCAAGTCACAACTCCCAAGTGCTGAGGTCCTACACTTTCCGGTCTCTGAGGAGGACCCCGAGATGCAGGCAGACCGCGACCGCGGTCTCTCCGCGGCCGTCCTCGAAATGCTTGCCTTTATAGTGGTCCCCGGATGTGTCCAAGACATTTCTAGTGGGGATCTACTGTTCTACCTATTTAGGGGTCTATACATATATATATATATATGATCATATATGCTTGCCTGTGCAGTGGTGACGTGGGGATCTACTATCCATTCAGGGGGTCTATAATACCAAGACCTCCTCGGCCCGATCAGACGCCTGTCACGCCTGTCGACTGGTCGGACGCAGGGCGAGAGTTGGCTCTACGTGGCCAACGTCGGCGACTCGCGGGCGGTCCGGGGACCTGACCCCACCGGTGATCTGATGGGCTCGATGGGTATCCCAAGGAAGAAAGCAGAAAACAGGAAGCTCATGAAAGTTCCCAGTCGTGGGACATGACGTTGATTTGTCTACCACCAGTGCTGCATGCGGTTGATTGTGCTGGCTTCTTGCATCTTCTTGCATACATCCGGAATCGGCATTTAACGCTACAGCTTGAAAGCTGCACTTACTGTGGCATTTGTAGGCCATTTTTAGCTCCACGTATTGCATTTGGCTGTGGAGTGCTTGAAGAACCCATGACGCCCAGCAAAAAACACAAAAAGGACTTTAAAAGCGAAAACAACGACATGACATTCATGGCTGCATCGCCACTCGTTTTTGACATGGGGCAGCCCGGGCCACGAAGAGGTACCGAACAGGAGTGATTTGTAGGTATATACCCACGTTGGAGTAGGCATGGCTTAGTGGGTAGTGATTAGTAGGTATATATATAATACCCATGTTATGCATATTATGCACCAAACATGTGAGACATGAATGAACGCCTGGGCCCGCGCCTGGGCGCATCCCGCGCGTGCCACGGGACCGGCAGGTTCTCGTCTCCAGCAGCGGTGAAGATCGCTCTGAGATTGCGGTGGGGGACACCCAGGAGCCGCAGAGCGGCGTGGCCGAGCCTCGCAAGCGGTTGGGTTGGCTCTATGAACGGCCCAAGGATCTTTAGGATCTTGAAGGATGCGAGGAATGCAGCTGAAAGACGCTGACTGTGAGCGTGAGACTGCGATCTCTCTCTCTCTCTCTCGGATCTTGAGATCCAGTCTCGATCCTTTGAAGGACCATTTCTTTCTTTGTAGACTCCAACAACTGAGAGGGCTTGAGTTCGAGATGTTTGAGCCAAAAAAAAGGAGCAGTTGCCTTAGAGCCCAAGTTGGTTCATGTTTGGTTCCCCAGGCTCCAAACAAAAGCCCAGCTCAAACGGGAGCTGAGACTCGGCAGCTTGGCTCTTGGGCGTCGCGATCGCCGTCCCTGACCACGGTCGGGCCGTGAGGTGAACCGCCTCACGCGAGATCACAGGCGCGACCAACCGCGGGGAGCGTCGAGCACGGCTGGAGATCTGAGGGAATCCCTGAGCCCACCATTCCAGAAAAAAGCCCAAACCGTGGCCTTAATGACGATATAGAAAGAATCTCCCCGACCGGTGTTCGCCTAGCATCCAACCCAATGAAGGGGGATGAAAGAAATATGGCCTTAAGATGCCTTAAGAAACTATGAGAAGCTTGATTTGAAGCGGGGGCGAAAACTTGGCGCTGGGAGCATGACGACCACAGGGCTTGGGGTCAGCTGAGATGTTTCGTTGGTGTGAGGGGAATTCGATCATTGATGGACACATTTCATTAAGACAGCTGGCGCAAATGCCAAAGAGATGCCTAAGCCACAAGACTAAGACTGATTGCAACTGTCCTGTGTCTTTTTTGGGCATGGACAATGGGCCATCATACAATATAGTTAGCAGGCGTTTTTGTTTCCAACCACCTCCAGTTCAGGTACAAAGATGCTTGTCCGTCCCACTCGTCCCCTTCGGCGCCCCTCACAAACATCCCAAACAGAGGAGTTGAATGGGGCCTAGAAGGGTTTGGGCACGAACTCCAAAAAAAAAGGCCACAAACTCCAAAATCATGGTCCACAAACTCCACGCATAGCCATTTACAAGGTCCCCGCACTCCCAGACATGTAAGAAAGATGCTTCTGTGCAGTTCACCTCTTGGGTCTTCAGAAGCATCGTCCTCCCGATGTCTCGGAGTTCACGAGTTCACCGGTACCGCGCATGGTCAGTTTGCGGGGGGTGGTTTGTCAAGGCCTGATGACCTGGCGGAAGCCGAACGCATCCAGGTGCGAGACAGTGGCTTCAAAAGGTTGGGGACAAAGAATGTTCGGTCAAAGAGTAAGACACATTGTGGTTTGATATAGAAGCTGCTAGGATCCTTTTTACAAGTCCTGTTTGGGGCACCATGTTTATCCAGTTTGTTTTGTTTGTGGAGATGTGGTTGGTGTTTCCATGGGCCGAAGGCGATGTATGTCACAATTTGCCATGTATGTTCATAGGGTTCTGGGGATGATCTTTGGTGTCCCAAAAGGCACTATGGACATGCCGGAACAATTCCCAAACACGACCTATCTGGGACTGCCAGTCCGGACTGCCGCCCCAGCCAGACCCCCAGGAAGACCACCCCAAGTGATCGGCAGTCCTATGGCAGTCCCATGGGTCGTGTCTGGGATAGTTCCTTGAGACCGGCTGGGCGAAAAGGAGAGCTCCAAAGACTGGGTGTGACCTAGAGGGGTCCGACCTAAGAAAAGCATGGGTTCTAAGACAGAACCACTGGCTTGTGATGAACACCATTTGCAATGCATATTTCAAGACATTTCGACGTCCTTTTCAAGGCAACGTCCTTGCTTTTCGGCAAGCTTGAGCCCGGTTACTTAAAGACGCCCTCACGGTTCCAACCAGGTACAGGAAACATGGTCCTCCTCCGATCTTTCCCGGGAATTTCTTGGAGAAAACGTCAAATCCATAGCGTAGTTTCCCGGAATTTGGAACATGATGTGTGTTTTCCTTTTGGGCCCCTAGCGCTCACTAGCTGCTGACTCAGCTGCTGACCAGGCGGAGGGAGGCGAAGTGCGACGCCTGCGCCCGGGCAGTGGCACCTCCCGCATTTTCGCTCCAGGCGCAGCGCACGAGATGGGTCTCGGAAGGCACCAGGATTTCGTGGGATTCCGGTAGCCAGAGGGGTTGGGATACCTCAATCAAGGCAGCCAAAAAGCTGAGAGCCTAGTAAATATATCCAAAATTTGGCTCGAAGAACCCTGGGAGTGTTCACCAAAGTGGTGGGGCAAAGTATGGTTTGAACTGGGAAGTCCAGCTGCGGGTGGGGTAGGGGAGGTGGTTTGTGAGTGTCACGATCACAAGCCTTGATGAGGTTTGACTTGAAGAGTGAACAACCAGTGCTAGGCAACCCTTCAAAACGTTTTGGCTCAGTTCTCCTGAATGTTTTAAAGTTTCAAAGGATTTCAAAGGTGATGTTCCAAAAAATAGTACAATTTTGATTTGAGCCAAGAGTTTTGATGGCGGTGTCATACAATATATACTACCTTCGGATGACATGAAATTTGTTAAGCATAAACATAAATTCACACGTTCCCAAGTCATTTGCCTAGTCATTTGCCTTATATATCCCCTTTGTGTCCGGAGTGTATAAATCCCATGTCATCAGGGAAACAGAGCCAAACACAAGATAATGCGAAGCATCACCAGCTTGCCCATGCAACCCAGTACAAGGCTGCTCTTGAAACGGTGCAACAAGTCCCATCTCATCCTGCTTCACCTTTATAGCCGCTTCATGGTTAGGTGCCAACACGTTTTTTGACACGACAAAGGACTTACCTACATTATTCCTATGTCACTTGACGCCTGGACTCTTACGCGATCCATTCCCAGTATATACAGTGGGCTCAGAGTAGATGGCACAAACCTCAAGATGTCCTTGAGATAGGGGTCCATCTAAACCACCTTTTGGGGATCGTGCCATCTACTCTGAAACATACTGTATCATATATCATATATTCATATATCATACGGTTGTTCTTGGACTTCATTAGGGGTCCAATCGCATGCCCTCAGCTTCGCTCGCCACAAACGCCACAGGATGCCAGTGGCCAGCCATGGCCCTGTCTCGCTCCTTGGGGGCCTCCATTGCCGGCACATGTGGCGTGAGCAGCGAGCCTGAGGCGGCGGCAGCCTGGGGGACCTGGGAGGACCTGGAAGAGCTGAAGCCGATGAAAGAGCTTGGCTCATCATGAAATATGCTCTGCCGTTCATGGTGAACAACGAACAAAGATGAAATGGTCCATTGCAACTTGGTTCAAGTGTCCAGCTTGGTTCAAGAGCCGAATATAGCGACATGCCATTGGTCACCCGTTTCCTTATTTACCGGTGGGATGAGGGATGAGCGGCGCACCCAAAGAAGATGGTGGATGGCCCTCAAAGCCTTTGGATGGTCAGATGTGGATCCCTGCAACCCTTTTCAGGATGGTCTATTTTCAAAGTGTGCAGAAGGTCCCTATAAGTCCTACTGCTCGATTCCTGCCTTCGAAGAGTGCTCACATCGAGTTGCACTTAACCTTCCATTTTCCACACAAGCCCTGCGAAGGACCTACATCGAACCATAAGAACGCATCAGCCGCATCAGAAACTTCAAAATCATCCGGCATCTATAGAATGCATCCGATTAAAATTCCTGAAAGGAGACCCCTTCCCAGCTCGCAAAGAATCTGGGTCAGAAGATCCCATCCAAAAGCAACAACAAAATAGTTACAGTACATTCCAGCTCACTAACATGGAAGTGGATGGCCTGGCCCCGAAAGGAAGACGACTTTTAGTAAAAGAGGGGGGGTGGTTTCCCACTTCCATGTGAGGTGTGCCACCCCCCATCCATCACATGTGATGGAATATGCTATAGAGAGTGCCAGTGCTATGCTATAGAGTGGTTTTCCCTTCCTTGGCGATCCACTTCCATGTGATCAGTCGATCCATTTTGAGCGGGTGGTCGGATCCCACCTTCTCCGTTCAACGGATGCTGCTCGGCAGGTGACCTCGGTGCGCTTGGCCAACAGCTCCGACGAGCTCTTGGTGCTGGGCACCGACGGACGGCGTGTTTCCCGCGGCGGGCGGTGGTTCGACCAGGGCGGCGTTCGTGGTGTCAGGGTGTGTCTCAAGGGGGCACCTTGAGAAAAGCAAGGTAGATCAACAGAATTCAACGAACAACAGTGCTTGTCCCTTGGTGTGTTTGGCATTGGGGTGCATTCCATGTGAGGTGATTTCAATATGTTAGAGGTGTTTTTGTGGAGACAGACGAGGCGAAGTCCAAGAGGTCCATCCCTTTCAGCCGCCAGGCGCAAGCACTCCAAGTTCTCATCGGACTTGGTATAGAGATGCATAGAGTATAGACCGGGTTTTGGAGCGCAGAAGGTGATCAGACTATCACGTAAAATAATGTGTAAAAAAAACGAGAGCCGTGCATTTCTTCCCTCATTCTTTTTCGGATTGCCCCCATTGCAAGTGGGCCTTCCCTGACAGCGTATTTGAAAATGACCCATCCACCTAGCTGGTGGTTGACTTCCCACGGTCCACAGCGGGAGTGAGTTCGGGTTGGCTATACCTTGGCATCCTCAAACTCCTTGAAGGCACCGGTCGTTGGTCGTCAGATCATGTCCGCCTCCAGGACTCTTTGAGTTCTGCAGCACCAAGGAAGTCGCTACGCGTTTATGTCTGGATCCCAGGAACGTGCCACTTTTTTCCTCACAAAGGACTCAAAAGGAGGCCAACTTTGCTTTGCAATGCACCTTTCAGACCAGGGGCCCGCCGATGATTTCCAGTGCATTTTGGGGTCGCCCTCGCGGGGTGAGTGTCCGCCAAATAGATCACAACAGTTGCCAGTGGTTCGGCGAGATGCACTTGGTCAGGTACCGAGGGTGTCTCAGATGAGGTCTTGGAGGACCGCAGATGCCAGATCAATGAAAAACACACCAATCCAATGAAGCCCGTCTGCAATTGTCTCCCAGATGCCAGATCAATGCACGTCTCCACATGTGATCTCCGCGTCCCTTTGTTCGATGGTCGGCTCCTCCGGGTGTCCTTCGCACGTAGGACGTGTGCTCCGTGGCACGACGACGCTGGGCTCGGAGCGGCGAGCTCGGTGGAGCGGAGCAGAACGGCCATTGATGGCCCTGGAAAGGCAGACCAAGGTGGCACAAATGTTACGCACACGGCACACGTGCTATTTGTTTGTTGTTTTTTTTGGGGGGGGTTGGAGGGTAGTTCAAGTGAGTCCAGGTGTTTGCTCATCTCCCAAAGATGGGATGCTAGTTGGCGGCATGCCAACTTGCAACAATCAGAGGACAATGAGGACCTATTGGGGGCAGAGTTGACTGCAGAGGTACGCCGAAGAGTAGGGGGTCCTATGGCTTTGGATGAGAGCAGAGTTATGACTGAATTAAATATATACGTATAATATCGTATAATTACCTGGAGACCCAAGCAGCCATTTGCTATATGTAAGGGATTGTAAAGGATCTCAAGCAACCCATATTGGAAGAAAAACCATTTGTTTCTGGTTTGTTCTGGTTCCCAGGAATATCTCCAAAGCTTGCCAGTCTTCGTGTCAAGGTTCGTACAACGACACCGTGGACGATATCACGGCCGTCGCTGTGCGGGGACTCGGCGGTGTAGGGTTCGGTGGTTAGACCTCCCTGGCACCCACCCCAACCACTTTCTGGGGATGTGGGTGAACCGTCATGAAGATGCTGGCACGATCATGAATTGAGAAAACGTTCAACAATGCCACTGCGGCAAAATGTCAGGTGTTGATCCACTCAGTAACTCTGAGTATATAGGTCAACATCATGAAGGGTCGACTGACACAATTTTTGGAGCCACAATGACTGGTTTTTTGTGCCTGGACTACTTAGGAAAGCTGACAAAGATTTAATATAGTATAGCTTTGGCCCAGCAGGGACAGCTTGTCACAGCGTTCTTTTTCTCCGGGTTCCACAGGACAGCCACACAGAACTCGTGACCACATGCAACAAAAGGAACCCACTGGGGCCCAAAGAAGCTGAAGAGCTGCTGGGTCAAAAGGAGTGTTGCCAGGCTTGCACTTGTGTTTAGCACTAGGGCAAAGCCAAATAGTGACCAGCTTTCCGACCAGTATGGGACTGAGTTGATGATGTCCATGTTCCTTTGTTTTCATACATTGCCATGCGACCGGAATACTATAGCTGCCGGAAAGCTGTTTGTGCTCGACGTAGATGATGATGCACAGCCTGAGAACGCTTCAACAGAAGGCGCAGATTCATGCCACGCGGCAGCCTGACGGGCTGGGCTGGGGCTGTGGATCGATGGGCTGGGGCTGGTATGGGAATTTGATTAAATATGAGGATGTGAAATGCAAGGGGCCCCCTAAACAAACCAATCCGAGCCTAGCCGGAAGACATCCTTTTGCCATCGTTGAACCGAGAAATCGTTTGTTTTGCGCGGCAGAAGCTCCAGCAGGGCGAAACGAGTGAAACCAGCAACCAAACCACACTGGCTTTGCAAGGCGCACGACGCAGTGGATGTACGTTTTTTGCTCTCTCAACCCCTACCTAATTAGCAATCCACCTGCAATGGGTTTGCAAGATGGACACTGAATTCATCTACCAGGCAGATGCTCCTTTGGGGGGGTTGTGATATGTTATGTGTGTATGTGGTTTTAGAACTTGCATTCTATTATTAACTATATTTGGATTGTCCAGCGGCACAAGCGTCTGCTTGCTAGGGGAAGGGAGCACTCAAATTTGCTTATTGGTGTTGTGGCATCATGCTTGTTGAATTTCGGGCTTCATGGAATGGAAAGAAGACCACCAGCCTATACTTCATGATGAGACGACATGTAGATGGACACAAACTCGAAAAGGCTTCAGTCATTTGACAGTCCAGGGCCCTTCAGCTCAGGTGCATTTCTTCCATTATTGACTTCTGTCAGCTGCTTGGCGCGTCTTCGCATGTGAGGGGATAGTGAGGCTGATTGAATGTCCAACCAAACAATTGCGATCGGGGTCTTTGTCATTTTCTTCCACTCTTCCTAGTACTCTCAGAAGCCTGCTTTGGCCCCAAAAGGGTCAGATCAGGCAAACCGTTGTTTGTGCTTTCGGGGGAGACGACTGAGATATGGTAGGATCCTTGCCTGTTTCTTCGGATTGCTTTTGATGCATCCTTGTCACGTGAATGTGTCGCATGTCTTTCATGGACCCCAATGCCGCCCCTATGCCATCACAATGAGAACAGAGAAACATACCATCTTCCGTAGCTCGGTGACATTGCAGTCGGGTCAGCCTTCCCACATCATCCTTCATTTTCAGACTGGTAAAGCTGAGGAGTCTTCTCAGGTTGGCATGCCAACAAGTCCTTGGCCAGCCTATCACTGATCAAGGCGACAGGGATCGACGTCATGCGATGGATACAATAGCGGTGGAAGTGGAATGATACAATATGGATACCCTGACAGGGTGAGAGATGGTGCAGGGATGAAGTCCAGTGGTGGGGGGGGCTTGATATGTAATCCGTTTGAGCAGTTCATCCTGGATGCCAAACTTGATTTGCATGTAACATAACGATATCATACACTATCAGACAATATCCAAGTGTGTATATATATACACATATTTGTTGTGTTGTTTTAATATTGAGGTGTGTCCCCTTAAGATGTCATTCTGGGCTAAGTGTTTCAACTCCCAAGAAGCATGCTCAGACCTCATCAGAAGGAAATGAACAAGAACAACAAATCTTTTCCTGTCCAACTCTTGCACTAGCCTCCCTGGGGGTGCCGACCTTCTTTTGCTATACATGGTACGTCCCTCAACTGTTTGCTTGAGGGCTTTTCGAATCAAGACACTACACCCTATGTTGGCAAATAATGTAAAGTCTTATCAATTTTGATGTGTTTCACTCACTATGGCTTTCACTCATTTATATGTATGTTCACTTTTGATGTGTTTCTATATGGTTCACTCATTGGCTTTGTTCGGCCCTCCAGGCATGCCCAAGCGGAAGCTGGGAGAGCTCTCTGAGCCGCTGGTCGAGTCCGCCGCGGCCACCGAGCCCGCTGCGTCGGAGCAGTCAGAGGGCGCGGCGTCCTCGAGCGGCGCGGAGGCCGCATCCTGGTCCTTGACGGAGCTGAATGACGAGGTGTTGCTTCAGATCTTGTGCCTGGCCTGAGGAAGAAAGTCCAAATGATTTACGACCCAAAGGTAAGTGCACTGATCCATGCTGCTTGACAGCTGGGAGACAGCCAGCGACTCTGCAGAGAGTGTGTACTGATGTGTCCTGTTGTTATAGTTGAATCCTAGAATCTTGTTACAGGCAGAATGAAGAATAACACACCGCTCTACCCCCTCTCTGGAGAAATAGGCACAAAAAGCAGCTGAAAAGCTCGGGCTCAGGAGTTCCTTGCCTGGTTGGATGGCTTGGCGTTTGGAGGCCACCGGCCTTGCAGCTTGGCGCACAGGCTGCACGGACGCCTGGTGGAAAACCAGGCGCGCCCACGGCACGCGTTGCGATGCATCAAAAACGGAGCGACACTCCAAGCGCGTCTCAGACACTCCGTTGTGTTTCATCGCGCACCCACTGGTTTCTCCACGTAGGTGCCACTTGGAGTTCGCTGCGGAGCGCCTACCCGCGCCGCTGGCTGGGTCCACGTGGCGCCAGAGCTATCGACAGCTTTTGGGAGTTCAAGCTGCCAGGTCAGGTGGCGGGTGGCAAGGGTTGGGGATGTGGATGGAGGTCCGAAATGACATGAATTTGACAACAAAATCGGTCAAATAGTAGATTGATAAATTGAAGTGGAAATCCATGGAAATCCATAGTGACGGAACTGGAACACTGTCGGTAATATGTGCAAATAGACTGGTGTTTTCTGGTCGACGGGATCAACATTGGAGCATTGTCGGGTTGAAAATTGGTATAGCCCCATGTTGTTTGAAAGGGTCTTTGAATGTCCGTCCTTTATTAACATCCTTCAACCAACTTTCGCCACCAGATGAATTTCCATTGACAAGGTTCAAGGTTGTTGTAGGGTAGATGCGACCTCAGCTGCCCTTCGCCAGGACCGGCGTGTGGTGCTACAGCAGTCAACGTCACGGGCTGCGGGATCGCGTGGCAGCGCCACAGCTGTTCGTCAACCCCTCGGGCGAGAAGCTCTTCTGTGACTAAGCACGAGCTTTTGCTCAGACAGAGCAGGTTCCGGAAGGGGATCGATTTTTTGGACCGCCAGCCGACAAGATGCACAAACAACGGCACAGAAAGGACAGCCAAGCCCCCTCCACCTGTTTGGACGTGGATCAAAACGGAGCCAGCCCCAAACAAGGCCCTAGACCCTAGCATATGATTGTGTTTCATGTAGCAGCCCAAGCCGGTTCACAACTTAAATATGCAGATAATGCTATAAGCTATCACATTCACTATTGGCACTCATAACTCATTTGCGGAGCTTTGCTCAAGCTTCAGGCTATGGCGGATGGATTGATGGAGGAGTTTTTTGGTGGGATGTCGGCTCGGATTGCTTTCACCGATCGACCAGCAGTGATGACCGCATGCGTGAGTTGCAAAGGGGCGTTGGTGAGGGATTAGCCTTTGAATTTGGAAAAGAATGCTCTGACTTTCTTTGACTCTTGACTTCCTCTTTCTTTGGTTGCGAGGCTGCATCAAGTGATCAAGCAAGCGCGAGTGTGCAGAAACCTTCTTGCTAATGCTTACAGTAACTGTCCTCGATGCAGGACCTCAGACAGACCTCCATTGGGTCCCCATCTCTTCGGTGGTCAACGCCGCACACGACCACAGTGCCGACCATTGGCGCTTTCAGCGAGCACAGGCGAGAGTTGGGTGTGGACCAAAGCATCTCGGACTTCATTTTTGTGCGTCCTTATTCTTAAGTGGTGACCATTCATTTCGCATATTTTGCCATGTGAACCACACCACGTCAACTGCCACTTCCTGACAGAAAGGATATGTTATTGGCTAACAATAGCCCTATGGATACTAAATGATGATACATGCCGATACCCATGTTGAGATCGAATAAGATCCAACACCCAAAGGATTTCTTACGGTTTCTTGGTGATTTATTTTGGATCTATTTGGCATGTGTGGGCCAGGTGTGAACCACAAACCGCCTCCAAGGAATGATCCTGTTGGATGGTCCTTGCCATTCCTGTTCAATTTGTTTTGAGAGTGGTTTATCCTTCCGGTTGTTCAAACTGTTTCACATAATTTCACGAACGTGCACATCGTCGGGCATGAAAACCCATGAATTCTTTGTAATGATCAAAGTTTAGACACATATTATAGGCCTTCTTGAATCGAGCTGATTCGACAGCAGTCTCACATAGGCATACTTTGCCTTCTCTTTTGTCCCACAATAAGGCAGTACCCTGACTCTGCTACGCATGGGTTCTGTGTTGTCACGCTTGGTCCACGGAGCACGTGCAAGGCGGTGTTTGAAGCGTTGAACTTCGTTTCCCCTAGGGCCTAGGGAACTCAAGGATTGGTGTTGAGGCAAGGCGCAAGCCTGGGATTTGGCTGAATTATTTGCAAGCCTTTGTCGTTCAAAGATGTTTCTCACAAGGTCAAAGTCATGTTTTTTGGTGCCAAACGTGTAGAGACCAACAGCTTGCACTCGCGCTTAAGCTTAATGGTGTTCCCTGCTTTTCCACGCATTCCGCTACGTACTCCGCGGTGTATTCCGCGACGCCGTTGGCAGGCGACTGGCACTCCAGCGATGCCTGGGGGGGTCCAGAGTCTCACCCCGCTTTGGGCGGAGTCTGGTACCTTGGATGCGCCCTCCCGGTCCTTTGTGGCGGAGACGGCGCGGAGAGTGGGTGGATGGGTGGAGGGGTAGGGGCGGACTCGTCTGTGAGTTGTCTCACTCTTCAAGCTATGGATGAACTGAAGAAATGAATCCTATACTATAATTATAGACAAGTGTAGGAACCTCGAGACTTGGAGAATAGAAGTCGCAGATGTGCATGAGAACGGCTGGGTTTGGCATGCCACGGGTTTCGCACAGAGGTTTCATTTGCGACCAGGATCCTCTGTTTTGGTCACCACGGGCTCGCGCCAAACGCTCCTCACGCCGCAGGCGTCCCAGCTCCGCCGTGGGGGGCCGGCCACCGCCGCATGTGAGGAAGATGCTGCACTGGTGCGGGGCGGCAGGGTGAGTTCAGGGAAATGCAGGGCACTAGAGTCGTGCCAAGTAGCAATAGCCTCCAACAGACGACTGTATAGCCCATGGACTTGGACCCCACAACTTATATATCCCAGTTATATCAGCATACGATGTCTATGCGTTGTTGTTCAGCGCCACCATGCGCCACCATTTTTTGGCAGGATCAGAGTACCACTCCACCAATTAAGCAAAGAAGTAGGAAGCAGTGGGCACAAGCCAATACCAGCTGAGAGGATGTTGAAATCCCGCGATGTGAGGTGGTTTGACCCTCTCAGACACTTGGAGAAAGCGCCTTTCGTGTCGGACATGTTTCAAGGCTTCATGTCTACATTATATTCGCCTTCCGCATATCCTTTTTGTTCCTGCGCAATTCTACACGTTTGTTGACCCTGCTTTGGAGGATGAGCAACAGAACAAGTCTGATGATCCTCAGTCTTGGGCCCCTGGGTGTTTTCATGATGTTTTCCATGTTTCTTGATATTGTCTTATATAAAACCCGGGAAGAGACCCACATGGAACCAGATGCCATGGACCAGACTGGAAGACGATTTTCCTCTACACACTGGGCACGGAACGACACGGGGCCCATGGCAGGTCATGGCCTTCGGCGGCGGGGGTGGCGGCTATCGCCATGAGCACA
Organism: Durusdinium trenchii; assembly: GCA_963970005.1. Lineage (NCBI taxonomy): Eukaryota > Dinophyceae > Suessiales > Symbiodiniaceae > Durusdinium > Durusdinium trenchii. Next base: position 1,365,794 of record CAXAMN010006669.1, read on the forward strand.
ACAGCTGGGCGATCGGAGTGCTGCGCGAAGTGCCAGGCCGCCGGTGTTTGGAGCTTGGAATGGCTTGGAGATTGTACCCAGAGTCTCAGTTTTTAGACCTTTGGACAGGGGTGCAGTTACTGCTTGGAGGGTCATGTTATTTCCATGTTTTCATTTATGTCCTACAGTTCTTCTTGGAGACTTCGTAAACAGGGTGCCATGTTCACTCCATGACTTGCTCAGGTGGAGACACCACGAGTATTTTGTGGGGACGACCTTCAGCGAAGGAGAAAGGCCAGGAGTTGGAAAGACGTTGCTACTAGTAGTAGCTTCTTGCTACTAGTAGTAATGCCCTTGTTACTAGTAGCGATGCCCTAGCTACTAGTAGCTTCTTGTACTAGTAGCGATGCACTTGTTCCTAGCAGCGAGTAGCGATGCCCTAGCTATATACTGGTAGCTTCTTGCTACTAGTAGCGATACACTTGTTCCTAGTAGCAATGCCCTTGTTACTAGTAGCTTTGCTAATGAATAGATGGCGCCGGCACATGAACTGAGCATCTATAGGGTGGTCAAAGAGTATGGACTGCCCCACTGAATGCAACGTAGATCTAAGACTGCCATTGCATGTTTTTATGTAAGTATATTGTGGTGTTCTTGGTGAGGTCACCGCGATGCTTACATGGCAAGAATAGGCATGATTACGGTAAGCCTTCTTGCCTGATTCTTGGAGATATTTGGTATGGTCCTGGTGACTCAAGTAGGTGTGCGGACCAATCCATCTTGCTGCAAGCGTTGTCTCACTGCCATACGACACAAGCTGGGCACACCAGCGCAATCCATCGTGATCCAAGAAATGACCGTTGAAGGAACTGATTGTCTCCGCTCACACTGAGCGCATTTGAGCGCTCTAGCTTGAAGTAGCTCCCTTGCAAGCACGTGCTTGGTTTGTATGTGCACGGCATCGCTCAAGTTTGAGTTATCCCACAAGCCCTGAGTTGCTAGAAGGCGAGGCTGACCAAAGACAGTGCTTGTTGGTTGGTTGGTCGGTCGGTTGGTTGGTTATTGTTCGCCTCACACGCACCATTTGTTGGGGATAAGAATCAGCAAACATGAGTTTGCAGGAAGCGTTGTGTCCTGAATCATGTTGTATCAATTTTATGTGTGATGTGGCTTGTTTGCTTGCCCACTCACCTTGAAGCAGTTTGCACCTCGAGGCTTGACGTCGCATACTCCAACCCCACGCTGCGCGCATACGGCCACCTACCTCCCCGAGAGGCACGGCTTCGCCGGCCGCCTTCGCTGCACCGGGTTCCGCCCGGCCTGACCTGCGCATCCGCCAGGTTCACGCAGCTCGCCGAGGGCGCCGTGCTCCTGTTCGGCGGGCACACGGCGCACTGTACCGAAAGCCTGGCCACCGCGGATCCCTGGCGGGTTGGGGGGGCGGGTTGTGGACCACAGCTCAGGGATGCTCAGGGTGCAACCAGTGCAAGCCCTTCAAACGGATGGCTCGTTAGAGGAGGAGCTTGGGTGCTGCATGTTAGATCATGAACTCCTCGATGTTCGGGCTTTTGCTCAGCTTCCGGGATTGTTGAAGGCCATAATGGATCGATTCTGGCAAATCTGTTCATGCCTTCACTCCGGCAGTTTGGATGAACGATGATGTCACATTGAAATCGGTGGCGCAAGAGTCCCCCGATGCCAGGCATGGTCCTTAGACGGTATGCCGGTATGCCGCAGCTGCCGGTGGTCGTCCCAAAAGCCGTACCAGCCGCCCGTTCCGACCTCGCAAAGCTGCTATTTTAGTCCGGCCCCCTCACGCGGGTTGCTGTGCGTTGCTTGCCCGGCCCACCCATCCTTTACAGTAGAAATATATGGGTGGCACCATGCCGTGGTTGTTTTCGCGCCACCCCTGTCAATTCTCGGCCGCTTGGACTCAGGAACTCCTCACTTTGCAGGACTGGCAGTGGCAGCCGCTGACCCTGCAGAAGAGTGACGCGCTGGGAGAGGACCGATCCTGCCCGGGAGATGCCCAAACACCACAGGCAACGGGGTCTTGGCCAAACTAAGACCATTGGGAAGTCGTTGAGGGTCTGGAAAAGGTCCGGGAAGTTGAGCATAGTTGCTTCATGTTGCTTCAGTCCCTGATTTGGGGCTGTCGAACTATCCCGTGTCTCACCTGTTTTGCCTGTCTCGGCAGGACTGGGAGATGAACCCACGGCATGGGCACAGCAGCACCTTCTTCGACTTTGGGCTCGTTAGCAGGTCGCTCGTGTGACTTTCAACTTGGATTCTGTGAGGTGCATTTCTGTCCACGGTGAAACGCTTCGTGAATCCGGGATGTTCTCCTTGAGGCTGGTCATGTGATTCTGTTCCACCCACTCAGGAGTGGTTCGACATGGTTCGACAAGGCAGGTGCATATATGGGTGAACACCAGAGTTTTGTGTCCCTCCGACCGCGCGCCATTCGCGCGTGCATGATGCGGTCGCCATAAGGAAGTGGATGGCAAGGGCTATGTGGTTGTTGTTGGAGGCTGGGCATGGGACGGCCGGGCAGCGATTCGTCACTCGATTTGTGGAGCGAGTCATCCCCTCTCAAGATGTACTGTATGATTCAATATGATTCATAATGATTCATATGATTCCTGTTTGGGTTTCAATAATTATACGTGTTTACCTCGGAACGTACATTCAACAACCGGGATGTCCAAAGAGCACAGCAGTGATGATTCATTTTATTTTAGAGGTCTTTGTGCCAAAGGGCCACGTCCCATCAGCGATGCCAGACATGTTGGTCCATAGCCGTAGCCATAACAGTAGCCATAACATATTGAAAAGACGTGTTGGTCATTGTTGGTTCAATATGATTGAAGAGGAAATGAAGAGACGTGTTGTGAGGTGGCACCGGCAACATTTTGGAGACTTGGGGTGTGCGAGACTTCTCCGACGTCTCAGTGCTGTGTGTGGAGACATGGACGTGGATTGGTCACTACCAGCCACCTGGCGCACCTGGGCGGTTTGGTTCAGACCACCGGTAGAAGCCGCCCAGGTGGGAGAAATTATATCTCCCCAACCTGCGGAGTGTCTATGTCTAATTCGGCATGTGCACCTTTTTTTTGTGGGAGTAGTAGTTCCAGTAGCTGCTGGTAGCTGAATCCTTTCGGCAAGTGATCAAGTGGTGAGAGATGGGACTCCAAGAGAGGATGTATCCGTACTTTTGCATAGGTCCTTTCTGTTCGTGGAGGTTGCCGTGTACGTCATCCGGGGTCATACGGGCCTCATCACCGACTTAGCGGGGCGACTTAGCGGGGCGAAAATGCTTTCAGCCACCTCATTTGCAGAAGACTGATGATTTATTTGGATGTGGGTACAGTGTACAGACGAGGGTAGGCCAAACCCTACCATCCCTACCTGATATCGACCAACATGGGGCAATATTTGGCAACTGTTTATATACCATGGGACCCTTTTGCAAGCAAGCTTGGGACGATCCATCAATAAGAATTGTCGGCGTCATCATCGTAGTAGTTATCATTCTCATTCGTTGAAGAGGCTTCACACAACTCATTTGAGAAACTCAGACCAAGCTTGTGGGGGTAATGCCAAGGTCCTGTGGTGTGCCAATCGAAATCTGACCAGAGACACGTTCAACCTGACCAGAGATAAGGCAGATGCTTCATAGTCGTGTCACAAAACCAGCCAATTCTTGCAATTTTCTTTGATCACTCCCTTCTGGACTCTTGGACACCGCACGAACACCACACCGAGCGTCTTGCCGCGCGCCGAATTGCTTACTGAGGCTTCGGGGTGAAGACGTGCCGGGACGACACCACACGGCGTGTCGTGGTTTGGGAAACCAACTGCTCATCTTCGGGGGCGGCCGGCGTCCCAGCAACCAGGCGGGGGTCAGGTGTTTTGGGTGGACGGTGAGGTGGTTGAGGAACGAAGAATGGACATCGGCCACTTAAGGGTCTCCGAGGGAAAGGTGCGAAAAATGAACTTCCGTGATCTTGATCAGCTGTCACCAAAGGGGAAGCGGGCCGCTGGAGTGCCGCTGTCCCTTGGAGTGCCTTGGTGGTACGCGGCAAGTGCCTCGTGAGACTGGCCGTTTTCTCATGCAGTGCGTCCGCACAATAAGGTAGAAATTGATAAATCAAACCTTCCACGCGGAGATTGCAAAGCCTTTTTGTTTGGGGGTTGTATAAACCAACTGTCCCCAATCCACCTTACTCTTTTGAGTCTTTTTGCTTGGAATTGTTATACTATTATCTACTGTTATACCTTGTTCCTCTTGTTGAAATTTTCACTATGTTTCACTTTCAATCAAGAGGACAGGCGAGGACAGGAGTTGCTAAATATAGTTGCAAACCATAGACATGCACTTATAGGGATCCATTCCCAACCGCAGTCACTACAGGACTCTCATCCCTTGCCGACTCTCGTTCGTTTGTTCGACCGTTCACGCTGCCGTGGTCCAGGTGTGCGTCCTGGACGCTGCGGCCTGCGTGCGCCGCGCGCTCGCCGGCGACGCCTTGGGTGCGGTGGAGCTGCGGCCCGTGCACCACGCGAGGCGCGAGACGCGCACCGCTGGACGGCCCGGGCGGGAAGGCGAGGTTGGAAGGAACATGTCGGGGTCCACCAGTCCACCAGAATTGGGTATGTTTAAAGGATTTTTAAGGTATATTGGGGGATCCTCATGCTAATTCAGTGTGTTTTGTTCTTCGACGGTGCTAGGGTTTAATAACTATGTGTTAATTTAATACTAAATGGTACTGTAAATGCAGTAGAAACGTCCATGAATGGTATTTTGCACTAGTGAGACTTGTCAGAAACTCGTTATCACCGAGTGTGCTGCTATTGCTATTGTTTTTAAAAGCCCCACAAAACCTGGTCGACATGCCACGTATGGCGTTCGGTCCCTAATTCTGATTCCAAGATATTCCAAGTACCGTAACCGGAGACCTGACTGCTGCCCTTCCAAGGCCATGATGAAAGAAGAAGGACACTTTCACTTGTTTTTGTCGTGTTGTCTTTAGACCACTCCGCGAGCTGCCTATAACCATTTTTGACCTGGCCTCCGTGCGGACCTGGCCTGCGCGGCACAGGCCATCGGATGAGGAAGGACACTTGGCAAAGTTGGCGTTGCTGGTCGTCGGCGGCGCGTGATCAGCTAAATGAAGCAAGCTGAGGCAACCAAGCCCAGGTTCCCCAAGGGCGTAAGATGCATGGTGCAGCTTGCTTGGCACCCCACGCTCCGCTACTGGTTGTTTATGGAGGCTGGAAAACAGGCGGGGTCATGTGACTAGGTCATGGAGACAGAAGGGCCCGACAGACAAGACCAATTGTGTACTCACATATTAGTCTCACATAAACTGACCCCAGTACTGACCCCAAAAGCTGAACCTTGTGACACATTCTGGCAGTATGCGCACAGAACGGCACATGGATTTGAGAACATGGACATTCCACTTGCTCAAACTTAAATTTAGTATGCTCCAGACGTGTGTTTGTTTTTTGGAGGGGTTTGGTGTTCAAGCAGAACCCACAGGGATCCACAGGGTTTAAGTCATTCAATGTCATCCAGTTGAAGGTTGAAAAGCCTGGACGCCTCAGAATGATGCCAACGGCCTGGACCCCCATGGCCTGGACGCCAGGTGTTGGCAATGCCAGTTCATGGGAACTCCTCACGTGTTTCGCGGCGTCGTTGCAAGCGGGCCAATCCAAGTTCCTCGTCCGGTGGATTTGGTCGAGCCACTAGGACAGACGCAGGACAGTGCCACGAGATGCTCCCATGCAGGGGGACGCCGGTTTTGCAGTAAGGGCGCACTTGTCGAACTTTACACTTTCTCATTTGTCGTAGCAAGCAGTCGAGTTGGCAGCACCAAAAATAATGACCCTTTCATGGCCATTGACAGAAGCGAAACATATTCACGCATCAGAAACTCGAGATTCAACATATGGCGAGTCGTGCACATGGCGCGTCGTGACGGTCACTTCGAATTCGGACCACGGCAGCACTCTCGGCTCTCGCGTCACCGACCTCAGCACTCAGCAGCACCGTAATCCTCGAGCCGTCCACCCTCTTGTCGATGGAGCACGCACATGTCGCCAACCCCCTGTCCTGCACAGCGCGCAACGCGCTAGGGATTCACTGAATGCTTTGGCAAAGGTGCGAAGGGACAACCTCACGGCCCAGCATTGAACACAAAACATGTGATGTGACGAACGAGTCGAACAACGGTCGCGAAGCCAGGCTCGGCGCAGGTTTGACAGCAAAGCGCTTGGTAACTTCTCACACCGTACTCCCCAGGTGGGAAGGGAAACAATCCTGGACGAGTTTCATGTGAACGCACGAGAAATAGATAGAAATAGGCACAGCATGGCAAAGCTAGACACCTCCAAAAATGTTCTTCAGGAAGACTGTTCCTGAGGAAGCCTGTTTGGGTGTGCATTTGGCTAGGGAGATCTTCAACCAATCTTAGTCTTTTAGCGTATATCGTCATTCTTCCATGGATGTCCATGGGTTTTTTTGGGGAGGTCTCCCTAATTTAATACTCACCCAATTACTCGCCCATTTCCCTCTTCCACACCGTTTGGGTTCGATCTGGTTCGATGGGCCGTCACTTCGTTCGATGGCAGGCCCTCACTTCAGCGACGTTTGGACCTTTGCGCTGGGAGCGGATGAACGTGACTTGGAGGCCGGGCATGCGCCAGCCATGGCAGGGCGCCAGTTTTTTCGGTGCTACTGCTGGCTTTGGGTGGCGAAGGAAGGAAGGGATCGGAAGATGCACCAGTTTGGAGATGTTTCTCATTCTTGGTCAACAGGTTGACGGCCCCTCTTAGAAGCTGAACATGGTCACACTTAGGTCGGGTTAAGAGCAATTTAAAGACAAAGAGTCTCTTAGAGACTCCAACTATAGTCTACTACCCCAATCTTGGTCCACGTCGACGTTCCTGAGATGGGGCCGGACCGAGGACTCCAGAGATCCCAGAGGTTTGCGCTTGGCAGGGGCTCAAATGGCTGTGGAATACCTCGTTTGTTGGCCTACAGCATCATTAATTGTTCGGTACGCAAAAGTGTCCCACTGGATTTGGGAGGAAAACACAACTGTGACCCCACACTGCCCACACCCTTACATGAATGCGGCAGATGCGGAAAGTGACTCTCGGTCAAGTCAACAAGTTTTAGCATGCCGTTATGGCATGATGCTCGATGGATCACCATAAGGTCGATTGTTCCACAAGCAACCTGCTGGCGGAACGCCCAAACTGTGCAAGTTGGAGACCAAAACAACGTCACGCCGCAAACAACCCAATTCATGGAAACCCAGTGGTGTTGATTGTGATTGATTGGCCGTCGGGGGCCGGTTCTTTTCACTTCTGATCACCTACAGCCTGAGAGATGCGCTGGATGCTTTTGGATGCTGGTGTTTCGGCTCGGAGGCGTCGTCCAAACCCCGCCCAGCCGGAGCGGAGCGGGAAAGCGGAGCGCCCAATCCCAAGCGATGAGATCCAACGCCTCCCCTAGTCATCGTGCTCGCTCGGGCTTGGTGGCCAGTGGTCGGGCTTCCCTGGCACGAGGGCCTGACTCACGGAGGACGGCTAGAGGTGGGGATCTCCAACATGGGGCTGAAGATGGAATAAAATTGGCCTAACTGTTGCTGTTAGGACTTTTTGATATGAATTGGTCCGACTGTTGGTGGGTTCTTCCAACCAGACACCGAGGCGACAAGAGCGACCGAGGCGATGCCCGGCCTCGTGAAGATCGCGGGCCGGGCACGGCCTCCACGGCGGCCTCCAGCCGTGCCGCCTCCGAGCAGCGCCGCGCGCGGCCGGTCCCCGTGCCGGTCCGCGGCGCGGCGCCGGTGTCGGCGCCGGTCCGAGCCGGCCGCGGGCGGCCGGGACCGGAGCCAAGTGAGGTCAATGATGAAGACTTCGCATTGGCACTGCTTGAGCAGGACGACGATCAAGGGTGTTTTTTGGGGGGGCTCATGAATGATGAGTTTCAAGCAAGTATTGCATGATGACATATATAGATTATATAGATGTGTTAAGTATATTTATATATATATATATATACAAATATACGATGCTATACACAGTTCGAGTTTGAATTATGCAATCTAAAATATGCATAGTTCACCAACAAAACAGCCAGCGATGCCATCTTGCCTGGGGGCTTCAACAGGGAAACTGGTGGTTTGAATATAGTAATTAAGAGAGGTCCCGCCGGGCCGGTTCCCTGTTTCAAACACCAGTTTCCAGGTGTTTGAACTGGTCTTCCCACAAAGTCTCCCCTGTCGCAGGACTTGCAGGAGGCTGAAGCTCGGGAAGCTCGAGCCGCCCGAGAGGCCCGCCATGCAGCGCGCGAGGCCCGTCATGCAGCGGAGCAGAGGCGTCCGAACGGAGCATCCTTCGATGAGGATGAGCTACTGGCGATGATGTTGGCACTGACCCAGGTGCAGATAGCTGACTGAAAAGGTGGAATGAGGTGGAACAAATAAAGGCAGTAAGGCACTCATGCATCATGGCCATCACCTGAACATCAGCCCTCATGATCTTGAACTTTCTTGGCAACTTCCCAACAAGGGGGTCCGACCGACGCCCCCTTGATGGGGTTGTTTCCTTCCAGCCAGTGCCTTGAGGTGCAGGCTGAAGAGAGGGACCTCCAAAACGCCATGGAGCTGAACCGTGACCCCTTTCCTCCGCACGCGATCACGGAGGCCGCGGACGAGGATCGGCTGCAGCAGATTCAACGGCAATCGCTGGTGGAGGCCATCCGTGCGCAGCTTCCAGTGACCCCTTGGGCCAAGGATGCTGAAGCTGAGACATGCCCCTTGTGCCTGGAAGAGTATTCTCCAGGAGACAGCGTGATGCGCTTGACTTGTTTCCATGCCTTTCACAAATCATGTCTAGATCCGTGGCTGGATAAGAACCCCACGTGCCCTTCCTGCAAGCTCGATTTGTGTGACCTGCGATGATGGGCGCTCTGTGTACAGTTACTAGTAGGGGCCTGAAGTCGCAGAACACCGGTGCCTTCTCGAAGCAGAGCACAGTACTGGAAAAAGAGAGCACGGGTGTCTCCTGTGCCCTCACAGAGGCAGTTTGCCGAAGCTGGTAGGATTCTGCCTGCAATGACCATAGTCACGAAGCGTATCAATGCTGCATTTGTTAAACCTTTTCGGGATCACCAGTCTAGAGCGTTTGGAAAGGATTGAGACTTTCTGAGGTTGTGGGTAGCTCTTTGGTTTTTGTCGGGTCGAGCATGGTAGAGCCCGTTTTGCATCTATGGCGTAGAGTATGGCATGGTATGGTGTTTGGTAGGTCTCTTTGAGTTGCACCTGGTGCTCGTCCATGTCCCCTGGTTTTATTGGCTGACGGACGTGAATGATCTCGCCCGCAAGGCTTTCCAGCCAGTAGAGCAGCAGAGTTTGGAAGAGGAGGATGGCGGCTTGTTGGCACAGAAACTGTGCAGGGGAGGGGCCAAGGGCGGGGGGCCGAAGCATCCATGATTGTGCTATTTAAAGATTGCTTGCTGGACCCCCTGGTTTCTGGATGGATGTTATATTCCCATATATTCCCAAATCTTCCTAACCAACCAATTCTTGCAGTTTTCTTCTTGCCTTTTGAAGCAAGGCTCACATGACGAGTGTCTGAGGAGATGATATGCACGAGTCTCCTGTGGTGGGCGTGCGCATGATGGGACCAGATGGGCAAGCAGCTTGGCTTGATCATGTTTGATCCAATGCAAGACCCAGGTGTGCTTTGAGATTTTGCAGAGTTGCCAAAGCTTTATATAATCTCTTGCACCTGATGTTATACTATCAAAAGTTGCCTATTTAGGAAGGGAACTTCTGTTAAACTAAGCACGCCAAGCTTTTCTGTGGCACAGGTTGGTGAGTCCAAAAGTGAAGACAATACACGGCACCCCTTTGAGAGAAAGGAGTTCAAAAGACAATGCAAATTCATACAGGAATTGCAATGCAAAACTTGTACGTGTGGTCGCATTAAGGTGAGGATGATGCGAATTCCGAGCGAGCTGTTGCAACTCGATTGATGCATAGATCATGCAACGACGATGGGTTCGTTGTGTTTTCCCTACAACTTGTTGCCAGATCGCTTGATCTACTGGAAGTTTGTGTGAAACGACCGCATCCCAAACGCTGTATAACGCTGTATCCATCTCAATCAGCTGGACTCATACACTGAAAGCTAGGTGCTGGATCTCACTCAGCTGGTTGAGATGGCACAGACCTCATGATGTCCCTTACATTGAGGTTCAAATATAAGCCACCTCTTGGGGTTTGTGCCATCTACTCTCAAGCCACTATATAATGTTATCCTATTATCCACCTTTATAGGAATGCTTTTGCTACACATCAAGTGTCAATGCTTGCATGTGTTGGAATGCACTAGCCATATTTAGCCATCCCAGCCTTGCGAAAACCCATCATTGAGGTCCATTTCTGAAGGCACCTGGTGCCTTTCACCAGCCCAAGCATACTGCAGGAGCCAGTTTGTGCGCCAGGGAATGGTACGACGAGTTGGATGCTGGGTCGCATGGCAACCCTCCCATCAAACCATATCGAACCCTTGGTGTTTGTGAGGCATGAGGGCTTGAGGCTATGATATTGTATGTGATTATGTTGAGGTAGTGCCCTTTTTTGTATGGCTGCGGCTCAGCATACCATGGGCTGGTTTGGGGCTTGGATAGGTGCCGGGTGAATCAAAACCTGAAGAGCGTGTCAGTGACTTGGAGTGGCCGCCGGTCTCGTAGGCCCGACGAGCGGGTTTCAACATATCACCTTGAGAATTGACATAGTCTTATCACCTATGAATAACATATTACTGTATCACCTATAACATATTATCACATGAATTTCGAATTGACTAAGCTGTCACGGGGAGGATTGAGGTTCCCATTGACTTCGTCTCTTTGTCTCCACGGGTTCCCAGGTCGGTCGGGTTCAGGGTCCGGCTCGGGGGTCGGTCTGGCTCTGGCCGAAGGGCTTGGACTCGCCTGGGTGGCTAAGTGGCTTAGGAATTTCTCGACCAGCCACATGGTCTAAGGAGCTGAGTCTGATGACTGAGATTGTGGCAAAGAGCTCTCACAATCCATGTAAATAGTTAGGGAGTGGGTCGAGAGGCATCGACAAACTTAGCGAACTTGGATTCCACAGTCCATCACTTGTGAGCCTTGCAGCACTGAAAACTTTCATTTTGCTTTGGGTTATGTAAGTCATCCAGCAGGATCCTAGAGGCACAATCTGGGACGCTTTACCGCCAAGGAGCGCCTGGCAATCGACCCACATCCCATAGTAAGAAGTCATTTTGGACATCCTTGGACTGGATTTGCTTGACTTTCTTGATCAAGACCGGAGATAGCCTGGCGGAAACTGCTCCATTCCGATGCCCAAGGAGGTGATCAGAATTTTCAATCGCACGCCCTTCGTAGTTGCAGTGCGACGTTTGAGCTTGAGGAAATAAGAAGCGGAACATGTTGGCAGAAATGTTGAGGCTGCATGAGGCTGCCGGGACGTCAAAAAGACTCTGTGATCCGGGCAGCACGTGTTTATGTGAATAGTGCTATGGAGTTATTCTCAAATATAGATTGTTGAACTGCACTCCCAGTTCCCCCACTTAAGAGCGGCCAAAAAGCTGGTGTGAACCTTTAGGACACACTGCTGGCTGAGAAACACCATACATAATATACAATAACTATATATAATACCAATCAAAAATATATATATATATATTAGGCATACATTTATTGGAACATAGGACGAAGAATGCTTGACCTTCGTGGCTTAACACCAATTTCAACATGTTTGTACTTGAGCCAGAGAGCGAGACTTCCTGTTGTGAGAGTGCTCGTAGGTGATGCTGGTAGTGTGGCGGAGAGCTATTTCCCCCAGAGTAAGGCAAAACAGTCAGGCAGGCGAGACATGATCTGAACTGTCTCTGGGTATATGTCATTTTTCCGAGTATAGTAGATGACAGAAACCCGGCCGTGTACAAAACATAAAGTTACGGTACATGAAATCACTTGACTTACTCATGGTTTTCGGGTTGCCCATTTATTTGTTTAATACTGCCTGATTAGACGAATCACTCCTGGCCCAGGTCTCTCTGGAGAAGAGCCTCAGGCGAAAATTCCGTCAGATCCTGCGCACGTGGTGATGAACATCAAGGTCTCATCAAAAATAACATCAATGTTGGGATTGTTGTCAGAAAGTTGAAATGGTGTGGAGATGGGGATGTGCAGGGCAAAAGAACAATCTTGAAGATGACATCTCAACTGGAAGAACCACTGGATTTCGTGGTGGTGGGAAGCTGTGTCTTTCTGATATGGGTGTCGATGTAGAACTTGTCCATCAAGAAATTAAGAGAGGTTTGGATTTTAGTTCTGCCAAGAGAGCTGAGCTCATGAAAGGGTGTTATTGTGGCTTGAGGCGAAAAGACCGGCATTTTGGGGGAGTGAAATGGGCGAAACGCGCTCGAAGTCAAGCTTCTAGCCGCTTCACAGCTTTGGAAGGCCCACCGGAGTCAAGGTACAAGCTTGGCTGGGGATCTGACGATGAATCACATGTGCTTAAAGATATGGTGTGACGTTCCTGAGCTGCCGGGCTTTGGTCAATTACCCTCCCGGAAACAATCATGGAAGTGGAAAACTAACCACCGGTTTGTAGAGGAAGACAGTCTTCCAAGAGGCCATGTTCCACTTCCATGATTGTTTCAGGAGTGTATTGGGCAACATTTTTTGGCGGTATAGCTGTTTTGGTCCAAGTCCGAGACTGAAAGGTTGGTGTCCCTGTGCAACTTGCCTCTTGCGGGGGAAAAAGGGTGGGGAGAACGTGGAGGAACTTGGCCAGCTTGCTCGCATGACATGAAGCATCAAACATGACGGGAAGACCGGCCAAAACATGATGGAACCAGGAAATCATCCAAGTTCGCCAAAACTGGACACAAACTGATAATATGCACCCTATCCAGTTTGTGCACAAGTTTGTGTCAAGAATGATAGGGTGCCAGTGCCAAACCACTCACCTTTTGTTCCTCACCCAGCCCAAACCAGGCGCCCGAACGACGCCGAAGGCGCGAGGGTTGGTTTACACCGACGTTTTGGGGTGTGGGTCTGTGGGTCTTTGTGTTCGACATGCATGGGATAGACCCAAACCCTATTCCTATCATCCACTGGGCCCCGGGCCTAAGGCATCAAATAGACCCAAAGCATGTGGTCTAAAACCTACGAGTCCACGACTAAGTTGGTTTAATATGTTTAACACACGGTCCTTTAAAGAGTCCGTCTTCCTTGCGAGGAAGGTGATGCTCGTGCTTGTTTTGAGTTGTGTCTTTGTGTTGTGGCGGTGGTGCTTGTTGACTGTCATTGTTGTTATTGCAGTCGTTATTTGTTTAAATTGTGAATTGCCAGAAACAACCATCACAATAACGGCGTTCTCCTGTGGTTTGTGGCAAGTGATCATTCTCCCCCTTGTGGTTCCTTACTTCACGCCGAACCGCGCCCGTGAATTGGATCGCTGGAGCTCCGTGCCTTGGGCGGTGGAACAGTCCTGGTTTTGGAGGATGCTCCCGCCCGGTTTGTGCGTGGTTGGGCGCACGCACCCTACCAACTCCAGGCCAAACAAAGATCAAATGATTTGATCAGACCATCGGGTCAACATCGAATCGAATTATATAACCAGCCGGGTGAGGGACGGTCAATTGTTAATTGTCACGTCTTGGCCACTGTTGAACAACAGGAACCATAAACATCCCATGTGAAAGTTGGATCCCACACACGATGGCAGGTGTTAGCAGCTAGCATATATAGTCCTTCAGTATCCTTCAGTCATGTTTGAACCTCGGAAAGCATCACTTTTGGTTGGGCGAACCTCGCGTACGGTCCTGTGGAGCCTCAGCAGAAGCAGCCCAGCATGTCGCAGCTGAGCTCGTTCTGTGGCACCGGTGAGGTGAAGATGAGAAGGAAGAGACATGAGGACATGAGACGGCATCGGGGATAAAGACATGGACTCGCTTGACTGAGAAGGTAGGCACAGAAAGAACAACATGCACAACAGCATTAAACAAACAATATATATATATATTATATATATATATATATACTTGTATGTTTCCTCAAGCTAGAGGCAACTCATTTTGCGCACGCAGTTTGGAGAGGCCAACGAACCATGGGAGACTGTGATTCCCCCGATGGTGTTCTGTAGGTTTTTTGAGGAATTTTGCAAGTTAGTCAGTGTTTTTTCCCCCGATGTGTTCCCTGTGCCGCAGCGAGGACGGAGGCTCACAGGCCAAAGAGTTCGGTGTGCACCAGTCGCAGGCGCCCGGACGAGCGAAGAGCGTCGGAAACGAGCGTCGACCGGTCAAGCGAGTGGGGCGGGAGAGCGAGCTCCCTTGTTTCGTACATGGAAAGCAGGGCAGAAAAATGTGGAAAAGGTGGAACACCTTAACAGTGCAGGTTTTCTTGAGTATAGGACAAATAGTTATACAGATATAGACATAGACTTAATTAACACCAACACGCTGCATCTCGTGTTGGTGTTCTTTGGGTGGAAGGTGCCACCCACTTGCGTGGCACATGTCTTCTTGCTTTTAACCTGATGGAACTGTGGAAGAACTCGGGTTGTCGTTCGCTTGGACCTCACAGGACTGCTTAAGTTTGGGACTGTTCAGTGGGGGCCCAAGAAGGGTGATGGTTACTGGCACTGGTGAGAGCTAGCAGTATATTGTAATGGGTGTGTCCCAGCGCCAGTAACAGTCGGTAAAAGATTATCTCGATTCTTGAGAAGGGCCTTTACTAACCATGTTGCTGGTAAAAGGATATTGATATACCATGATGTACCCATATATATATTATAGAACCATGTTCTTCAACAAAATGCAGCCAGATCTCACGGGGAGGCAAATCCCACGTCCAACGGTTTCATCCCCACGTTCTTCGACCACCTCAGTTCACCTTGGGGAGGGACGGTGTCCGCGCGATGAGGGACACCGCGGCCCGCAGGTCTCAGCAGCGTTGATGACACGTGGCGCCAACTCTCCGGCGGCCCCCGAAAAGAAGCGGCACCGCCCGCGACGGCTGCCCCGTCAGAGGGATGGAGATCGAAGACGGTTTTCTTCAGGTAAACACCACTGGGAAAAGCACTCCGGTCTTGGGATTTGATTGGTCGCAAAGGATCAACAGCAGAAGAATCAACAATGAAGAAGGTCACAGTTGGCAAACTGGAGCAGATCTGGATGGCGCATGATGTGCATGTGGCACAGGCTGCACAGCCTTGGGGTGCCAGGGGTGCCATCCGCCAAGTACCTTCCCAGAAGTCTTGTTTGAAGCTAGACATGTGTTATAGGCCCTGAAGGCTGGGAAGCAAGGCCGCCAGAGCTCAAGAAAATAATGCATGTCAATGCCATGAGCAAAAGCTGTCAATTCTTTTTGGGGGTTTGCCAAGTATATATATATATATATGCATGCAGCAATTGTGTCCTTGGTCGTTGAAATCTTAGCAGTCAGGATGAATTCTTCTCCCATTCTGAACATGATGGTGGATCGTCATTTGGCCGGTTTGGCAAGGTTTGGCCCATGTTTCTTCAAGGACTGGCCGTTGTCAAAGTTTGCACCGACAAGTGGGATAGTTGTCAAATGCTGCATCCCGATGAATCCTGGACTTGCCGTCGATGAGTCATGATGAGTCGACTTCCACGATGATGCTCCATGCGATGAGTAGACTTCCACGTCGTGTGTTTCGGCGCGCGAAATTTCGCACCAAAAACTTTGTCCTCGCTATGTCAGGGTTTAGTTCAGCGCAGGTGTCGACGGCCAAAGAGCACGTTGAACCGTTCAGGGCTCCCCAAGCGGTGTTCGACCTGGGGATGGTTCCACTCAGTCTTCAAGATTCAAGTCTGGCCATGTAGAGAACACGAAGTAGCAACAGTACCAGTTCGGTCGACCCTGCCCTGACGTTTCACCTCTTATTCCCGCTGGCGCCATGGAACCCGACTTTGCGGAGTTGCAGGAGCCTGAATACTTCCGAGTTCGAGTGGTTCTGCATGTTGGGGGGGGTCTGCTCTCCGAGTGTTGGTGGCTCAACGCGGTGCTTCAGCTGAGCTGCGGAACAAAACCTCCAGTGTTGGTGGAGCTAGGGACCTAGGCTAGGCAACCTTGGGGTACGGGGCCCCATCTACTAGCTGTGGTCCCATGGCCCATTCAATGTAATGTCCCCAGAATCCTTGTTTACGTTTGTTTACTATATAGGCTTGCATTGATATCGGAGGGGATTGATTTACACCTGCGAATTGTCTTTTCACATTTTACCAGGCACAGACAAAAGTGGCACTCTTTTCCACACACTTGGCCCCGTCCGCAGGATCAGGAATTGGGACCCCTGCGGGAAATCCCAGCCTTTCAGCCGTTTCAGCCACGGTTTGCAGGGGTGTTTTTGCCAACCCCCGGCAAAGGGGTCATCACCCCGAAGGGAGGGACTCCTCATCCCGTGTCGCAACGCACGTGTCGCTGGTTCGCCTCGTTTGGTCGTTGGAGGCGATTTTGGCGGGCTTGCCCATGCATGCCATCCCACGGGACCGAAGTGGCTTCGGTTTGCGGAGTTGGACGAACGGAGGACGAAGGGAGGGTGGTGTGTTGGCCCAAGGGCCAAAATAAGAACAAGCTGCATGGATGGCCTTTGACGGCCTTGGTTGATGAATAGAGGGGATGTGATGAACCATGATAAATCCCCAAGTAAAGAAACATGAAGAACCAATAGGTACATGGTACATACTGACAAGCTCCCATGGCACGTCGGTTTGACGATTGTGTTTTTTCTCCCTATGGGGAGGGCGAGCTATGCTTGTTCCTCCTACAATACAGAGAATCAGTTTGCAAATCTCCTTTTGATATTTTGAAGAGTTTTCAGGAGTTGTGTTTACTTGGAAATGTTTGAAGTGGCCCTCTAACATGTCTGAAAGACTTACTGTGGGAAGGGCTATCTTTTGTAATGGGGGTGCAGATGGGTGGTCCAATCAAGCTCTAATGCTGGATTCCCGTGGAATTTGAATTACTATGACATGCTCTATTATTTTGCTTTGCTCAGCTCTGTTGCGTTGTTTTGAACAACACGGAGATGGATGTGTTTGAGTATCCTGGACTTGAATCCAGTGGGGGCTTGTCGGCAAAGCTCCTCCAGCAATCCATTTGATAAGTTCAGTTTGTTCTGGCCAGAGTGTTTCTATGCAAGTGTTTGTTTCCAGGTTTTCGCATTCTCATGCTTACTCGTGGCTTGGTACTAGTCCTGCGAGCCGGGTCGGTCAGCTGTCAAAGACGGGGGCTTGCCGCCCTCTTTTCACCGATGGGATCGGTGGAACGTGCCCCGTGACCGGTCTTGACCGAGGGGAGCCGGTGGCGGCCGAAAGCCTTCCTCACGGATCCATGTGAAAAGGTCACCATTTGCATCATACTTGGCACGATGAAAAGGATTGCACGTACTCCATGACATGATCTCTTGCTTGGAAGACCTCTCTCTTTGTCTAATAGGGCACCGTTTGATCTTCGGTTTGCATGGGCAATCTGTTGAACTTGTCGTCCATGGGAGATAGCAGCACAATCGCAGCACAGACGCGTCGTTTTTTTTGTACTCCATCATCCTCCATCGAGTGGGGTGCCTGTGGTTTACTGGGGCGCACTCGGAACGACCTTCGCCAGAAGATTTGATTTGACCCAAACACTCCATGGGACTGGCATAGTTGACGATCAGGCCAGGGCCAGGGGCTCTTGAAAAGGAGAGTCCGGATCGCCTCACCATGGGGGACTACCTCAACTACTCGAGCATGAATGACCCTTATGCCTCAGGTGCATGTATAGTGAATGATAGTAAATGGGACGGCATCTCTCTCCTCCTGTCCCACGGAGCGACGGAGCGCCTTTGCCGCGGCTCTCGGCCGAACGAGGTTGTGGTGCTGATAGCCTGTTGCCGGGGCTCTCGAGGGAGATCCATGGGTCGCGAAAACAGAGAGCAGAAGGAATGAGTTGGGAAACAAAAAACAGGAGGATAGAGGGACGGGAACCATTTACATAGATTTGCCCTGTGAATAGTCATCCAGTAATCCATCTAGTTGCTGAAGAGCATGAATAAGTCACTTGACCAAAAGGAAAAAATATGAAAAAAGCAACAATCTCAAGCCTCGGAACATCTCGGAACCACTTTTTGTTGAGGGTCTCAACAAGAGAGAGAGAGAGAGAGAGAGAGAGACAGAGATATATATATATATATATTTGTTAAACATGAGTTGACTCTTCACATCTTGCTTGGTCAACCTTCATCCTCCGCACGACCGTCTTCTTTCTTCGTGCGCCCCATGTGGATGCTTGCTCGTCGCTCGCCATCTTCTCCGAACATCGGAATCATGGGCGATGTCAAGGTGCCGATGTGCAAACCCCATCACACCCACGGCCATGAACCCCCCCAAACCATGTCACCAAGCTTTCTGGAAGATGGTGGCACAGAAGAAGAATCGAAGATGGTGGCACATGTTGCACCAAGTTCGAATTGCACCTGTATTGACATAAGTGCATGATCAGCCCCAACCTTTCCAGGTGTCCCACTTAGTCCGAGACCCGGTGCTCGACCGGTGCTCCGCTCAGGTGCCGCGGCCCCCGGAAGTTGGACGTGGACATGGAGACGTGCCGACGCCGGGTGAAGGAGAGCCGGGCAACTCTGGAAACGCCGGGTGTAGATCCGCATGGGGTGGGTAGGAAATGAGAGCGACTCGATGTTCACCGAAAACAGATGCCATAGGTCATCATAGGTCATTAGGTGTTGGGAGCCGCTCACATTTGCGATAAAAAACCTAGGACCTAAGATATGTTAAAGATACTTTCAGGCCAGCGGTGGATCGCGCAACAAGTGGTGGATCGCGCATGTCCACGATGCGTCGCCATGCTCCAGGAGCTGATCGTGCTATAGGTTCAAGATATGATTTGCTCTTTTAGCCCCTTTGCCTCACTGGGTCTCTACAAGCTCTCAAATCCAAGCGGCAAACCCCGTTGTGTTTTGCGGAGAGCGCCGTCCTGTTTGCGCTGGAGGCCAACCTGAACCAGGCTGCCCGCGAGTATTACTCGCACGAGCAGCTCCAGCGCCTGACGGTGGAGTTTGCCAGTGAAGAGCTCGGACAAAAACGCCGAAAACGGTTTGGGATGGTTTGGGTGCATGTGAGGAGACCACCCGAACAAAGGAAATGTCAACAACAATGATGATCCAGGTCCCTTCTAAATCATTCTACTGTATATATAAAATTATATAAATCCTGCCTTTTCTAGTTTGTGCCTTTAGTGGGTTCCCCCTCTTATGATCCACACATGCAGGGTTCACGTAGAGCCCAAGGGCCCAAGTAGGGATGCACAAGTGCCTATAGCCTATAGTTGTGCAAGCAACATCCATTTCATTTGTTGCCATCATCCATATCGAGGGGTCTTTTGAGGAGCTTGGCGCAGAATTCACTCGAAAGACTCGAAAGAGCTGTGGTATCCCAAAAGTTGGAAGCAGCAGCAGTTTCGGAGTGACCCAACAACCTCCTGGCAGGACCTCGTTATCCTCGTCTGGGCTTTGTATCTCTTTGGACGTCTTGCTGCCAGACAAGGGTCGTCCCAGGGGAAGGTGTTCAGAAACATTGCACTCACATGTATAGTTACAGGACCAAGAAGAGATCAAACAAGTCACTGTCCCATTTACACACTGAGGGTTACCCTTTTGCGGTTCCATGGGCTCACCCGATCCCCTCCCTCAGCTCTTTGCATCTTCGCACGGGCACGAGGTCTAGACCTGGTCTGCTTCGTGGATCACCAAGAGAAGCGGCTCTTCGCCGCCGTACGGGGGACCAACGTCTCCCTGAACCCGCTCACCGCCCCAGATGCATCTCGGCTCGTTCCAAGAGTTCCATGTGTCTGAGGGAATGATTGAGCACCTTCTTGCATGCAGCATATCCGCTGGAGGGAGTTGTTTTTCTCTCAGCAAATCTGAAAACAGCAGAGCATGATGCTTACGCAGAAAACGGTGCGCATTAAACGACATTGAGAATCGGCTGATGTAGGACATTGTAGACCATAGCTTGTGACATCTTGTGACAATTGTGCTGCTAAAGCGTTTTTGTGGGGGTTCAATTTCTCAGTACTTTCTGGGATTTTCTGGGCTTTATTTCAGTGTACAACTGGGTGATTGACAGGTTTGGGATGCACATCAGTCGTGCAGCCCAGTCGCAGGCCGCAAAGGAGACCTGATGTAGGATCCAGTGAAGCGTGCTGGCTGAGGACATGACCAGCAATATGCATATCATGCTGGGCTATGGCCTCTTGGCAGCTTCGTTCTCCGCAGAGCATCAGAGAACTTTGCGCAACCTTGGGAGGGATATCCTGGAAGCTGATTTGTGGTGAGATAGATTATCTTTATAAAGGAGTGAAGTGTCTGCTCGCCCATGCCTTGCACCACTGAGACCCACCCAGAGCACATGGTACTGTGAAGGAGTACTTGGCCGTGCGCCGGCGCTTCGAAAACTATGCCACTTGGAATCGGGCAGTGATGAGATGGGGTCTGGCCAGATAGGAGGTGCTGAGTTTGAAGGACATCGAGAGACTGGTGGTGGCTCTAGCAAGTTGATAGGTTTTTGGGGGGTGGTGGCGGTCAATACATTATATATATATTTATATATAATAATAAATATCATTACATACTGTATACCTGGAGACTCGGAGGCTGTGGTTACGGGCAAAAATGCCATTGCCAAGAATACGTCTTTCGGGGTTTCTGAAGTAAGCTGGGCCAAGTGGGAGTGGGGCAAAGCCAACCAGAGAAGTCACCAAGAACCAATCAGCAAATCCTCCGAAAGCCAGGGTCGTCCAGGGTCAAGCAACCTCAAAGAGAAAGGAACAGAACACAACGTACTCTCCCTCCAACATCCTCATTGAAGTGGATTGCCCTAGGCTAGCCTAGAAAGACCATGAAAGCCGAATACCAAGGGAAACGGGTTGGAATTCACTCCGCGAAACCATTGGAGGGAGGGTCATCATTGAAGGTTTGGAGGATCAAGCTAGCGGGCCATGCCAGGCTTGCGGGTACCTGCAGACTAACATGGACACCAGACCACTGGTTCGTGGAGCAGATCAGTCCTTGCCCTCCAGAAAGGTCATGGAAAAGGGACCAGTCTTCAGGTGGCAAGGGATTTGCTAGCAGCGCTTGAGCTGGGGACCACATCGGATTTGGGGAAATTGGTCGTTCTCAGTCGACGACACTTCTTCGATGTACACCTGGTGAAAGTCTCACGCACCAGGGTCAGGGAAGGAAGGGTGATTTCAAGTGTGTCAAGAATGCAAACAGCTGCAAATTGTTCTTTTGGGGAATCATTCCTCCATATTTGCTTCCCCAAGAGACGCTACTAACTAGGTCGATCACGTCCATCTCATCTACTAGATCGGCTTTGGAACCGCCACCCCTCGGTCACCTTCCGAGGTCCCCTTTGCCTGTGGCCATTCGCTGGGTGGCGCGGTGGTTTTACACCTAGCGCCTCGGTCGACGAACGCCGCGCCGAAACCGAAACCGGGACCGTCCTGCGAATCGCAGCCGATGTCGGTGCGGCTTCCGCTGGAGACGGTAGACGGTAGACGGTGGACCTGAACGTCGGACTAGACGTTCGTGTTGTAAGATGGTCTCGTTCGAAGGTAACGAGTGCTTTGAGTTGTCTCCTGTGTTTGGAGTGTTGTAAGAAAGTCTCAAGAGAACACATGGGCTTGCATTGAATCAATGGCTTCAGCAACCCCTCACAACCCCCTGGGAAACCATGCGAGATCAAGAGCTATTCACACTTCAGGGATTTGCAAGGGATTTCCTTAGAGTGACTTTGAAGGACTATGACTCTCTATGACTATTGTTTGAAGAATCCCCCTATTCAAGAATGTCCCACTGTCGCAGCATGAGGGAAACCCAAAGTCAGACATGTCCCTTTATTGGGAGACCTCCGTGTTTGGACCACCCCATTCGCTTATCGACCCGGCATGGCAAAGGACACATTGGATGATGTTCGCTGGATTCGCCACGTGGGTTGGGTAAGGGTCGCCAGCATCCAAAATTCTTCTAGAAATGGCTTCTAGAAGATAGCAACTGGAACCAAACCCTCCAAACCCCTGCCAGTGTTTCCATTTTCCAAAGTACACTTGTGGTAATGTCCGACCCGGTTTCGTCAATATCCTTCGACCAGGCGCGGGCCGTGGAGGACTCTCCAAAGACTGCCTTTGCCAGGGTCGATGTTTTCAACACAGCCGCCCGTCCAGTAATGTTGGGGGTCACCATGAGAAGGGCGTCAACCGATTTAGGTGGGTTGCCATGTTTGTGTGCGTGTTTGTGGCAGTTTGTGGTGTTATGTTTGTTGTTGTTGTTGTTGTTGTTGCTGTTTTTTTTTTTTGCGTAGTCTTGTGTGAGTTGTTTGTTGTGCTTTGCTTGCGGAGGGTTTTCGCTCCTGGCGCGGTGACGAGCAGAATCCAGTGAACCCCATCATGCCAAAGAGGGGTATTCAAAAGTGTTGTGATGACTATTTCCCAGAAAGCTCATGAAAACAGCAACAACAACAACAAGACTCAACCAGAAAGGAGAACTCAGAACCCTCGGAGAGAAAACTGCAAAACACAAACAAATTTACTCGACACTCAAGAAACAACTAAGAAAGAAACATAAAACTATTTAAACAGTTATTGTTTGGAGTCTCTTTTTTGGTCGTTTTTGATGTGTTTTTGTAGGATGTGTTATGTATTTGTTGTTTCTTTGTGCATTTTTCTTTCATGAGCTTGACTGTTTTGACAAATTCCATGTCACAACAAAAGTGGATGCTAAAATCCATGTAGATCCAGTTCAACCATGTTCAACCATGTTCAACCAGCAAACCACACTTAACCAATACATCGCAACCGTTTGTAATCAATTTGTTTAACGACAAACACCACACTCACAGTGTTCACGCTCTTGCTACTTCAGTCGTCTCGAGGCAGGATTTCATGGTGGCATGATCATGAGTTTGCTCAGCCAGAGACTGTCTTTAAGAGTTTTATACAAACATCAGGTGTTGTGGCTTCCAGACAAGAAAAAACACTCTGAGTTTGAGGCCACCTCTCCTTTGTCTTTTCCGCCGGTGGTGCCGGAAAAGACACCGCTCCATGTCCATCTCGTGAAAGGGGACGCTTGGCCTTTTGTTTTAGGGCAGCTAAGACGGTTCTTTGATCGGTTGTCTTTCCATTATGGTGTGACTGAGAAGGTGTACACGGAAGCTGTTTTCACGTTGTCACAGGCGTTTGTCATGGGAGACGAACATGAAGCAAGCTCACGCATGGAGTTAGATAGATCGGTGAAAGACCGCTTGGCACTCCAGTGACGTCACCATCCGTTGGTCTGCACGACTCAGGGCCATGGGGCCCTGCACTGCTGTGATCTCAGGGCCATGGGGCCCGGGGGGTGTAACTGAACTGTGATGTGCTGTTTGTTAGTGAGAGACTTACCCGCCACATGGACCCCAACCCCGTATGAGTCTTGAACTATTACAATTACCTTGTTTTTCTTCTCTAATGCAAGCTTGGCCTGGTGAAAAAATCTGGGTATGTCCACAATGGGTATGTCCGGACTCATCCCTTCTTGGGCACCACCTTCAAGTGCCGGTCGACCGTGACATCTCTCAGGATTGGGCATCTTTACCCTTGCAGGGCAGCAATAGCGGCCTTGGGTGCCAGGTGGGGCCAAGGACCCCCAGGATGGATGGAGGAATTAGGCCGATCTAAATAGATCTAATCGAAATAGTTTCGAGTTGTGTCCAGGATCGTCAACTGGCGTGACTCTTTGCACCAGAGGAAATATCGATGGACGTACTGAGAGAGAGAGAGAGACACACTGTAGATGTCGATCAGCTGGGCTTGTTCTGCGGGAGTGGGTAGCTTATTTAAAGAGCCCTTCATGTAAATAAACAGCAACTATGCAAGAATCATTTTGGGAAAACTGTACCTTGATGTTTTTCTACAAAAAGAGAGAGGTTGAGGCCCTTACACAGGGGTCATTTTGTAGCGAGGCAGTTTTTGGCAACTACAGAACCCCATTGTGTAGAGTCAAAACTGTGTTCAGATATGATGATACAAATAGAACTATTTTAAGAAAAAGGCACGGGTCAAGGATCGCATGTTGTAAAGGGCCAACATCATGGAACATGTGGTCGGAGATGACTTTTTGTAGACTTTTGAGCGATTGTTTTTTTCTCGAATGAATCAACATCTTCATTGGTTTTGACAGATTGGTGTGCGCGCCCATTTTGGCTTTGAGAGCACGGATGTCCAAAGATATGTGGGATTGGCATGTGCGCATCAGATGTGCCTGCACCAGATAAACTACGGTATAAATTTTCTGGCTGACAGAAAGTAGATGAAAAAAACAGTGGTTTCATTTTGTGGATTTCAATTTTCTTGCTTATTTTAGTTGCCTGGTAGTTTGCATGTTTCTGGTCATGTGTGTTTCCCATTAATGTCCGCTAACCACTAAGATCTATGAAAATATGATCAAACAAACATGTTCATTCATGGTTCGACCAACAGCTTTCTCTACAACATGGCAACCTTGGGCCTTTGAAGCAACATTCACATGGTTGAGTCATATTGAGTTTGTTCTTGAAATCTCACTTAATTGGCACAGGGGCTTTAGATGAGCGTGGGTAACCATTGTTTTCCTGGATGCCTATGTGAAGTCTTCCTCATGCTCTCTTCATGCTCATATTGTAAAGACAAGTGATGTTTTTAAAAAACCCGGGACCTAGGAGAAATGTAAACAGTGGTCCCGTTATAGCAAACCATGGCTGATTCATTGTAAAACGATAAAGAGTTAAAAAAAAAAAAACGATAACACTCATGTAATACATGCAGTACAGTACATGAGAATAGAAGCATTGGAAATTCAAATGCCTTCAGTTCTTGAAGCAAATAGCTGTCAAATCCAGTTATTGATTTCAGGTGCATTCTTTTTGACAAGAGTGTTTCATGTCAAGGTTTTCGTGGAATACAAGCATTCAGGAGTGATTTCTTTTTTGGTTCCTTGAGCATCGCTGGGACATGGGTAGACATTTGCTGATCCATATGGGTAAGTATAGTTGCATGTACATGCATGGATTCTAATTCAGTGGATGTTAGGCCGACAGGTCAACAGCACCCATGTGAATCATTCTTGAGAATATGTTGTATTAAGTGTTTGAGTCCGTTAGGCCACCAAAATGGGTGAAGCGTTGGGGGTTCCAAAACGATAACAAAACGATAACAAAAACGATAACAAGAATACACGAAAAAGTCCTCGGGAAGACCATGTCCCACATGAGAAAGGGAAGCGCTGGCTTTCGTTTTGCAGCTTCTCAGGTTCGTCCACCAATAAGACTCCATCTAGGTACCGTTCGAGCCGGGAACCGGCGAACAGGTTGGGGCCCGAGGGGTGCTCACCGCTCCCCCCTCGTAAAGGGCAATAGACACAGAGACAGGGGGAGAGGAGAAAAAGATAGAAAAAGTGTAGAAAAAGTAGCTAGTTGATGTTTAATTCTTAATGATATTCCTGGTCAAATTCCTTCAGTTCCTGGCTTTCCTTGATGTTTGGAGTCTGTTTGAAGGACATTTTGAACAGTCAAATTTTCATTGAACATATGCACGCGCGCACACACATAACAGACACCGACTTTTTTGCAGTGGAGGCAGGGACATGTGTGGTTAGCTGGGAAACGACAAGAGACTGTATACTGAGTTCCAAACATTGAAAAACGATAAAGAGTTTTAAAAAACGATAAGGCTGAAAGTGGTCATACAAAATGTATAGGGTTTTTTTTAATACATCAAGTGTTGCTCACATCTAGTGTGTAAACAAATGTAAGGGAAGGGAGGGAGGAGGAAGGAAGGAAGGTAGGCAGACTCTTAGGACTTTTGCAGCCTACTGAGCCTACTGTATTTGTGCTGGGCATGCATCTTTGACAGGGGTTGAATTAGCACCTCACTAGGGACCAGACCCGAGTGCAGGTGGTGTCGGAAGGAACGTTTGCCACCTTGGCCTCAGCGGAGCAAAGAACTCGCTCGCAGCTTTGATGCTCTTGCCGTGGTGGAGGTTGAAGCCACTCCAACTACAGCAGCTACAGCTACGACAACTCAGGACCCTGGAAAATTGACAGCAAATCAACCCCTAGTCACGACGAATGGGAATGACATACTTACCTACAATCGGCTGGTTTGAGGAGTCAATGCACGCATATATATATATATATTATATATTCCATACATGGAGTGTTTGGGATGGTTAAGGGGTCCATGTTAGATCCAAAGGGTCAGCTGTGAACCTCGAGGAGGAGAAGAAAGCAGACACACACAGGGATAAAATTAATATTCTTTGCATTTATGAAATGACCAAGCAGGGCCAAACAGGGTGGTCAGGGCGGTCATTTCATTGAAGCTTCAGTTTTTGATTGTCAGAACATTCTCCAACGTAACGGTGGCATGTTCAACCTATAGTTTTAAAGTTTCAGTGAGAGCTTCTATGCTGGCCGCATCAAGTTATTAACAAAAACTGCTTGTGAGTTGAGCGCAAACCAAGGTTGATCTTGGACGGATCATTTTATAGGCAATCAATCAACATGAATCAACTAGTCAACACTGATGAGCCATTTGTAGAATTCAACAGTATTGGCACGCACACCAGCCACCTTTGAAGATGGCTCAAACATGGTGTATAAATGTGGATACAGGGATGGCAGGTCTTGGAACCATCAAATGGGCCAAATGTGCCACAAACACATGCCAAGAATCCAGGGCATCCAGTCATCCAGCGAGACTGGCTTTTAACTTGAACAGATGGTTTTCCTACACTACGGCTCAATTTGTAGAAGTCGATTAATCTTATCCCTTTGTCCTGTCCCTGTGGTGTTTTCAATTTTGCTTAAAAAGATGATGTGACATTGAATCAAGCCACACGTTGTGGTATCCTGCCCCAGCAATTTTATAAAAGTGTTTGCTTGTTGTGGTTTTAAAAGCTCAGCAGCTCATTTTATAGATACCTATTTGTTTGTGAAACTAATTCGCAGAAAAAATTGCAAGCAAGGGGTATAAATTAAATATTTGGTCCAAGAAAAAGGGCGTTTCTCCAGGATGGCCCAGCTTTAATATCAAGAGGAAATCTATGCTGGTTATCGTTTGTGCTTCGTGCACTCCTGTGGCAGGTGCACGTGCGCCCTGCAAAAGCCTCAGTGAAGGACGTCCACTCGCTGCGGCACTTCTTGCCCAAGAAGGCACTTTACTTACTACATCTCTCCGAAGCACACATGACCGAGGTCGATAGTTTCATTGAAGACCTACCTTTGGTATACTTAAAGACCTACCGTTTCAGGTCAATATGTCAGTCAAGATGGGTTAACTTCTACTGCTGTTGCTTTTTGACCTGCCATACGTCCATCGGTTCTTCAAGTGCAATGAGGTGGGCTCCCTTGTTCTGGCCCGTACACAAGTCAAACAAGACGTGGGGTGGAACCTGGTAGAACAGTTGGGGGGCTGATTTGGGATGGACATCGCAACCTAGCCGCACACTTGGTCGTTTGTCAGGGTTGCCTTAGAAAGAGAGAGAGAGAGAGCGCGCTAGATGTTGGCAGCGGCCATTCTTTGGCCAAAACTTACTGTAGAATCTGTAGATATATGTAGATGAAGGATCCATCCCCATCATGTGACCAACTGGTGTTTCACTGAACGTGTGGTTTTGCGAACTATCGGCTCGATCAACGTACGGGAGAAACGTGACATGGTTTGGCTCATGCTGCGGATGATTTGAGGACTGTGAGGACCCCAGTGGTTCGGTTCGGACCCTTGACCCGTTCGGTTCCGCTCATCGTGTGGTTCGGTTCCGCACAGGCGGATGAAGAGGAGAGCTCTCCAACCACAAGTGCAGCAGCTTGGGTTTATGCGGCCGGAAAGGGGTGGCAAAAAATGAAGTACTATCAAAAATTAAAAGGTCAACTTACCCATGAGGTCAAACATACATGACCTCACAAATAAGATCAAATATGATTGGACTATGCCCCACTCGTTTTCAATAAGGGATTCTAAGCACCAGCCCAGCACACAAAATCAGAATGTGTGCATCCACGCCCTGATGACCTACAGACTCTAAAGAAAAATACTTCGAGGTTGATTCAAATGCTGACCAAGTCACACCTCTTGACTTCTGCAGCACACTTGACTTCAAAAATGCCGCCTGTTTGGTATCATTAAACCCCCGGGCTCCAGAACGGTTTTGCATCTCCAGGCTTGGAGTGTTAGATTCAATGAATCCCACGCACTCCATCGCAGACTCCATGGGTCCATGTTAATATACATTGACCCCAGGTCAACCACCCCTGCCCTGATCGGGAGTCATATGCCAGTCAGTATGCCAGTCCCATTAGTCAGTCGTAGTCCGTTCGACGCGCGGGCCGACTCGGGAACAGCCGAACCGAGGCCTCCATGAGCCCGACCATGCGACCATTTGAAGACCGATGGGTTGGTGGG
Source organism: Durusdinium trenchii (assembly GCA_963970005.1). NCBI lineage: Eukaryota > Dinophyceae > Suessiales > Symbiodiniaceae > Durusdinium > Durusdinium trenchii. Next base: position 1,394,346 of record CAXAMN010006669.1, read on the forward strand.
AAGATGAGAGCTGAGAGCTTTAGCTGAGAGTGCCACCCATGTTGGTCAAAACCCCGAGTCCCGACATAACAGGTCCATCCAGGTCCCGACATAACTCATCATAACTCGTATAGAGATGCATTTTGGAGATGCAGCCAGGTACAAACCTGTCAAGGCGAACACTCGTGGCTGACCATCGAGCTTTGGACCATGGTTCGAAGAACTCCAATCTCACGAGTGGGTTCTGCAGTCGGAAGACTTGTCCATTTTGCTCTCGAAACGGCCCAATTCAGAAGTCTATGGCGGGATTTGGGTGGAGAAACCCATAGAAAACGATGGCATTGAGCCGCCGCATCCTCCCCTGCCCTGTCAACATGGCCCCATCAGACTCAGACTCTGGGGATGGAGCGACAGGTTTGGACACTCAAGGCACCAGAGTTTTCTTCCCCAGGAGGGGGCACATGTAGAGGTACTCCTTATATGCAAGATTAGGTCATGATCTTGACCTGGTCTCTCTCCCTCCCTCTCTCTCTCTCTCTCTTTCTTTTTGTGCTGAGGGCGACCCACGACCAGCATCCCGCTTTGATCATCAGACGGGCAGAACAGCGTCGGTGTCCCCCATGTGGGCCCCTTGGTGGCTTTCACACCGTGGCACCACCCTTACCATGTGGTCCAGCATGGTCTAGAATGGCTTACAGTGGGATCAAAGTAGATATCGCAAGGGTCTCAAGTTGGGTGGTTTATATTATATATATTTTTTGTTGTTTAAATATATATATATATGTATATATATATATATTGGACCCCATCTAAAAGATATCTTGGAGATTGTGCCATCTACTCTGAAACAGTCGTAGTTCTAGGAACGAGATTGGTTTGAGGGCGCCTTTGTGCATCCAGGAGGTGCCGGCACCTTTGGCACGTCAGCGGCCGGTAGCAGCAGCATGGTGGGCCCTGCTGAGCAGCTGCGCGCTTTGGATTGGCATGCGGAAAAGGGTGTTTGGCATGGGGGTCCCGCTGGCCAATAGATCCAGGCAATTCCCCATATTCTTCCACACAGCGTGAGAATCTTCTTCACCAGCAGGCGCTTGAGCTTTGGGTGACTGCTTGTTTGTATGTATTTTACATGTCATGATTCTGCTGGAGTCCTGGCATCGCTACTAGGAACAAAGGGCATCGCTACGAACGGAGCAGGGACGCTACTAGTGGCTTCTGGCATTACTACTGGTAACAAGAAGCTACTAGGGGCTCCTGGCATCGCTACTAGGAGCAAGGACGCTACTAGGGGCTCCTGGCCTTACTAGTAACAAGAAGCTACTAGTAGCAAGTCCTCATCTTCATGAGATGCTTTGATCGATCGACTTTCGCCACAAAAACGGGAGGCGCCCCCCCGACAGTCGTAACATGCCGAAGGCTCCGTTCCTCCACAAATCGCATGTATTGGTCATCCATGCGAGTCTGCAATACCCACAGGCCGACAGAGAACACTTCGAACCCGAGGCCTCAAACGAGGAACTTCTGATGAACCCGTCCACTGGTTGGGGCATCCTCGGAGACATGTTCGAGCAGTAGGAGATCCATGCAAAACCTGCTTTTGGGCATTTCATGTGGCCATGCATTTCTTAAACGTCGGAGGGTTAGTTATGTGTATCTGTATGTGTGCGTGTGTGTCGTGGCCTGACTGTAACGGGGAGAAAGCAAGTGCTGTACATACTGCAAGTGTACTGTTTTTTTTTTTTAAAGATATGCATGACCTTTTCTTTTGTGGAATTAACCTGGGGTGTGAGCGTTAATGAAAGGCAGTCCTGAACTTGAACATTTGCTCTCACTCAACCTCTGGGAAGAAGTCAGCCTCCCTTGTCCCTGCAAGTGATAGCGTGGGTCACCAAGACAGGTGGAGGAGGGCACCTATCGCAACCTTCGTTCCGAGGTGGGCGCCTATCGCAAGAGCCCCGCGTGTGGGAACCCAAACGGAAACACCAGAAGTCTCAACGAGAACTGACATGGATGGTATGGCTAAGAGATGTTTTGAGCGAGGAAGCCTCAACCGCAGTGGCGTGGCTCATTTTGAGGGATTTGCCACGAGCTGGATTGGGTGGAGCATGGTGGAGCTTTGTAGCGGAGGGAAAGATGGTTGAAAGAGCTTGGTGTTCCTATTGGTAGCTATCGGGGGCTCAAAGTGGGACTGCCAATGCTTCAAGGCCGGAAGACAATGTTGGATTCGGTTGAAAAGGGTGACGGGTCGTGTTCCAAGCCATCACATGCCATCACAATGTTGAAGACATGTGATGCTTTGCATGCAACTATTTTAGGGTGTTCTCACATGATCCAATTGACCATTTGAGTGGCGTTCCAGAAGACAAACATCGCTTGGGTCAGAGATATTGAAACGTAATATGTCGATAACGTATAAACATTGCTGATACATTACTATTCAGATACTAGATATACCGAGATACGTTAAATCTGAATCCACCAATTCCATGAAGCGCACTTCGGATTGGGCGTTCTCCAAGGCAGCGGCCGAGTGCGGCCAGCGTCTCTTCCGCACCGTGCGGCGGGAGCGACTATCCTGGCTCGGTGGCACAGTGTTTGTGGATCGCAATACTCGAGAATAGATGAGTTGGGGAGCACTTCTTTGTGACACATATTGTTGATTGTGTCCTTGTTTTTGTGTCAGGGCACGCAGGGGTATTAGGACAAATGGGACCCTGAGTGGAAAGTGAGGAAGTGGCAGCCTAGCTGTGGACACTGGTTGCCAAATGCTTGCATTGTATGCACACTTGGCTTGAGCCTCAAGGGATCACATTCTTGATTACAATAAGGACAATTTAGTGAGCAATTCATGATGAACGTTGTGTCCAACATGGATTCCCTTTCAATATTCATTTGCAATTGGATGAGGTGAGGTTAATCTTTAAAAATCTTTATATACTTACTTTATTTATCCAATATATGAATCATTATATATATATATATAGATTTTATTTCTTTTGCAAATGACATAAGAAGGAAACATATTCATAAAATAGTTTTGAGACTTTATTAAATATATAAACCATAAAAATACTTTACTTCGAGTGATCCCCATCATGACATGTCAATCATTTCTCTTCATGCCATGGTGAGGAGCATGTTGCCAGGGTCGTGAGTTTTGTGGTTCTCGAATTTGCTTGTGGGTCCTTGGGTTGTGTGTTGTGGTTGTGCGTTGTGGTTGTGTGTTGTGGTTGTGTGCTGTGGTTGTGTGTTGTGGTTGTGTGCTGTGGTTGTGCTGTGGTAGTGTGCTGTGGATGTGTCTTTTTTGGTTGTGTGTTGTGCTTGTGTTTGTAGTTGTGTTGTGGCGGATGTGCTTGTGGGTTCGTGATTGTGTTTGTGTTTGTGATTATGTGTTTGCAGCTGTGTTTGTGTTTGCGTGTTGGTTGAGGTCTGGCGGGGAACACTGCCATCCGAATCCATCCGAAAGATTACGAAAGCCAGCCTTCGTAGAAGGCGCCAGCTGAGTTGTGTTTGGCGAGCGAAGTGGGTAAGTAGGGGGTCGGGGGGGGGTGGCCCGAGAAAGCACTACGTAAGCTCGAAAATATATAGTGTTTAGGGGTGCACGGAAGCAAGGTTTTGGAGGTTGTGTTGGAGGTGATTTTTTGTGATCTTTGAGCGGCTGGTGATGTAAGAAATGCAATTTTCTTCACCTGCATCATCTGCATGTAGTTTTACCGAGGCCGATGTGTTGTAGCTTCGTGCAGCTGTAATGCATAACCTCTTAGACACCTATATAAGTTCAAAGCACTAATGAGACTTTAAATCCGTGGATTGCTGCACGTTTCTCCAGGTTATCTAGCGGTTGACGGAAAGGGAAATTGAAGCGCCATACCTGGCAACTGAAATGTAGCGGTTGACGGAAAGGGAAATTGACATGCTAGACTTGGCAATTGAATTGTAGCTACCCTGGGTCGTACAAATGCTATTTTGCTATAGCTTTTACGAACCTTTTTAAGTTTAAAGCACGAATGAGATTTCAAAGTTGTGGATTGTTGCACGTTTCTAAAGGTTATCGAGCGGCTGACGGAAAAGGAACTTGAAGTGCTATACTTGGTAATTGAATTGTAGCTACCTTGGGTACGTGGATTGTTGCATGTTTGTCATGGTAGCGGTTGACGGAAAGGAACATTGAAGTGTTATATCTGGCAATTGCCTTGCCTTGTAATTGCCTTGGGTCCGCGCGCCGGGAGCCAGCAAGGCGCGTGCGCGGGCAGCTACCATTGCACTATAATGGTTTCTTTTCACAACGTACTCGTGGACAAAAAACGTTGGTTTTCGTTTTGCAACTTCTTAGGTTATATAAATATAAATTGGATTTATGTATGAAAGGAATTTATATAATTCATATATAATGGTATTTATATATAAAATATTTATGTTTTTATATAATTAATATTAAATGATAATAAAATATTTTATTTATTTTATATTCGATGATGATTATACATATATTATAAAAATTATTGTATCTATTTGAATATTTATATGTTTTTTTATTTAATTATATTATTGTTTAATTTAAAAATTATTATATATATAATTAATAAATAATTGCAAAAATATATTTTATATATATTTAAAAACAATATATTTAAAAATATATTAATTATGATATTTATATTAATATTATATATTGGTGGTTTAAACATATTATTTGTTGAAAATTATATTATAAAAAATTAAATATAGAATATTGGGATTTTGGAAAAGAATTTCTTTTATATTATATTAATATTTATTGTTTAATAAATAAATATTTTTATATTCCGAATGGAATGATTTTATTTTTTTTATGCCATATATTGCGCGATAGGAAAGATTCATTTTTCTCTTTAATACGGCCTATGGTGTTGTTCGTCTATTTCGTAGCAGTGTTAGGATATGTTTGTAGAATTCTTCGACGATTGTGAGATTGGTTGTTCTTTTGGTATTTTCTAATTTTGGTTGAAAAATAGAAAATATTATGTTCTAAATTCGAGCTGAAAATGAGATATTAATTCAATGGAAATAGAATGATTTCGATGATTTAGGATTGATTGTTTGAAATGTTTTATTTGGCCATGTCCACAGCATAATTTTTAAACCAGCACATTAGGTGGCACTATTTTAGCTGAAGTGGCGGGCGTCGTATACAGACAATCTTAAATTATGTTTTGTTATTCCCAAATTACTAGTGTTTTGTGCGGGGTACCCGCTTTTAGCAGATCTTCCCGCTGTGGTAATCCTACGGAACTTTGGATATGGAAAAAAAAATAGTTTTTGCTCTTCCTGGAAGATGATTTCTCTTGGGCTTTTGGTTTTGGTTCCGCTTTGGCTTTTGCCTTTCCCTTTGCCGTGGTCGTTGCATTTTCTGCATCATTGTTGGTTTTTCTTTTTTGCGGCACTTTCGAACGGGGTTTGTCGGATCTGTATTTCGGCTTTGTTTGGTTTCTTCTGGGGGTTGGACGCATCTTTGGAGTCTTTTTGTTTAGGATTTCCCATTTGTAGTGTTTCAACCTATTTTGAAGTTTCTTTTAATGTTTCATGAACGCTGGTTTGGCTGCAGGAATGCTCGGAGCACTGGTACTGACTATTTGCTTGACCCCCAGGCTCTTCTCCAGATTTTGTGGGGATGATGTGATTGCCTCTTCAGCGCGTTGGGCAATTCGATCTTTTTCCTCAGGTTTGGCCTCTAATATTTTTCTTTTTTGTGACCCGTTTCTTTAGCCTCAGCCTCAGGGTCATTGGTAGAGCTCTTCGCTCCCTTGGGCTCTGCGGGGCTTAAGGTCTCGATTTGGGCATTGTCCTCTTGTTCCTTAGTCTTTTGTTTTTTCTCTGCCCATTTTTCCTCGCCTTTGTTGGCTCACTATGTACGTAGTAAGCAATGCCGCTCTGGACTGACAAAATTTCTCTGCAAGATGTTTCTTTATCACCGCAGCGCTGCACAAACAAACGTTGCCCCACAATCTCTGCATTAGTCAATGGAAAGCTTGTTTTTTTTCGGCCTTTGCAATAGCCAGACATAGGTACCCAATAGCTTCTTCTGCGGACCCAATTCCGCTATAATCTGTGGTCATGTTGCAGGGATTCCAAAATATGTTTTTCTTTGAGGCAATCTAAAATGCGGATGGGCAAATGGTCGCTTTCCTCCAGTGGCCTTGGTCCTGGTCTGTAGGGCTACCCGCTGTGTAGTCTGCGGGGCTCCCCGCCCTATTCGTTGCCTCTTTGGCGCTGAGGGCATAGACAGCAGTTAGGCCTAGGCGGCCCTACGCAGGGTACTTCGCTACTTGGCCTAGGGGATGGAAATTCATCAATGCCTTTTGGAGACATCAATCCTTGAAATTCTGGAAACGATTAAAAAAATTGAATTTATTGAATTCCAATGAAAATTGATTGAATTCAAGCAAATTTGATTAACAACAATATTTTCAAATTGATCAAAAATGGAAAATCTTTAATATATAGTAGTCCTAGTCCTATAAAATATATGGCTATAACAATTGTACCTAAGGACCCTATTTGACAAACATAATACGTAACACAATGAATTTTCAATCTTCCCTGGATTGGCCAGAGGGAGGTTGGCAAAAGGCAGCTACTACCACAACGCTGATGGAATGGTTGGAGGAATTGCTCAAAGGTGTTGATGTGCACGAAGCTGTCATTGCAAACGAAAGATTCAGGCTGATCCTTTTGGCAACATCAAACATGAATCGTGTTTTGCGGCTTCTTTACTATGGTGGTGCTTGGCTTCACAGGCTGGAAGCTACCGAGATTTCTTCGCTTGGGCTTACCTTCCTGCGTGCTTATGTCAAGGTTGCCAGGATCTGCCTTGCTACGAAAGAGTCTCGCTTCCCTATCCACAATAAATATCATATATTGTTCCACGCATTCCACCTCATGAAGTGTTGGGCAGCCAAAGCTGAGTGGCAAGAGAACCCTTTGGTAGATAGCTGCCAACAAGATGAGGCCTTTGTTGGCATATATTCGAGGCGTGTCTCGCCAAAGGCGACCATTGAAAGAATTCTATTTCACGAATTTGAAGAAGCACCTACGTGGAGAGGAATGAAAAAATCGACTTGTGTAATATGGCATACATATTATATAATTTTTAAAAAATATATGAAAATCATAATTCAGAGATATTCAAATTGAATATGTTGTATAAAGAATAATAATTTTTGCATGGTATCTTTCGCAAAAAAATTATCGAAATTATCGCGATTTGGGTTTTTGCACCTTTCACGGGGGATATATCAAGACAATTTAATAATAAACAACGAATTAATATAATATTTAAAATAAAATATATTCTTTAAAAATATATTGCATAAGCGCCATTTCCAGTTCAAGAGTTGCGGCCGCTTTTTGGGGCGGGGTGCCATGTTTCGTGTGGTCCCGTTTTTATGATGATGCCCTGGTCTTTCTCATGCATAGCTGCCGCCTTCTCACTGTTGACGACAGAACTGGAATTCCCGGTCCCAATTCCGGGGGGCATGAGAGCGGATGCAAAGCCATTTTACCCTGCCACCATGTCCGGCGCGAGGGTTGCTCAGAGTGCCTCAGCTCTGAGCGAGAGTGGAGGCCACCCTATGGTTTTACCTCCTTCTTCCACGAAGCTTCATGAGGTATGGGCTTTTGGTGGCTACGGCCAAGTCTCTGCCCGGCCGCGCATTTTACGCATCAAGCGCGCATACAGAAGAGCATGCTACAGGGCATTGCGCCATGGCATGGCTGAATACCGAGGTAAGTTGATGCTTCCAGCTGATGTCCCATGGAGGTTTCGAGAATCCTATCGACAGTTGCCGCCTGCACGCAAGGAGCTGAAGCCAGTATCCACTGCACCTAGCATACGATGCATGACGTGGAATGCCTCGAAAGCATTGGTCTACGCTGAATTGTTAATTTGGGCTTCTTCTCAACCACTTGATGTGTTGGCAATTCAGGAGACAGGTTGGGGATTCTCGGCCACATGGAGCACCTCCGAGTGGCACTTCACTCATTCGGCGTGCAAGCAAGCTTCCGTCTTGTTGATGGTACGTGCTCAAATTGCACCAGCCGATCGAATAGCCACAGCTACTTTGATTGAAGGACGCCTCCTGCATGTGCGAGTTTTTCTAAAGCGTACAATTGATTTTCTCATTGTTTATCAACACGCTTGGAATGCATGCCATGGCTCTCAACCCCTCCTTCAAAAAGACAAAAATTATGGCACACTCTTCAGGACTGTTTGAACCATATTCCTAAGACCCATTACTTGGTTGTTCTTGGAGACTTCAACACGGTTCTTCGTGCTGATCCACCGTTCGTAGGAACTGAAGACCCCAGAAGACATCACAATGTGCACTCGGACAGCCATGTCCTGCAGCAGCTCCT
>CAXAMN010006669.1:1424722-1446265 GCA_963970005.1 Durusdinium trenchii
GCAGGAGCAAGCAAAAGTCATATCTGACAGAATTTGATAATGGTTGCACAATATTATTTGTATGGCCTAATAATGGGTTATCACATTTCTTTGAAGTTGATACCAGAAAGATCAATAACAATATTTTTTTTGTCAAAGTTTAGCTTAGCTGCTTCACTACTCTTAGCATCAATTCTTTTGTTTTTGAAACTGGAACATGTGATGCAAGACCAGCTGTTTCACCACAGACTTCATATCCTTTGTGTAACAGGCCCAAATATAGTAAAAACCAAACAAAAACACTGAAAAACACGGGCCCTCACAGCGTTCCTCTCTCTTTATTAATAGGTACTCGGGACTATCGCTTGTGGTCAATAAAGGCTCCAAACCATGACTAGAAACTAGTAGCGGTGGAGCCCAGAATAAGCTCACTTCTTTCATCATTGATCCAACATGAAGCGAACCAAAGTGAACCTTCCAACCCCTACCTTGCCCCCGACCAATTACCTGGCCCCATATAATGAAAACAACACATTTCAATTGGATCAGTCGCCTCCTCCTCCTCCTCCTTGTCATGTCGACGGACGGCTTCAGCAATCTTCTGTGCCATCAGAACAGCCTTTTCCATCTTGATATCTTCCAATTTAAGTATGGTGGGACGAAGAACAAAAAAATTTTGGATCGCCCCTAAGTTTCCTCCATCTTTGTCGGTAGGCTTGGGAGGCCATTCCTCACCCAGCTGCAAAGGAATTAGGAATATCTTCTCCTGATGCGCATATTGCAGCTCATAGTACGTCTCATATTGCGCTCCTGTCTTGGCACCATATTCATCAGTACCGAAGATCACCATGGCCTTTGCGTTGTACATTCCCCACATCGTTGCTCCGGCATACTCTTCCCCGGTTCCCTTCTCCACCATGAAGACATCGATGTTCTGCTTCTTAAGCTCAGCCTTGACATCCTTGATGTAGGCTAGAATATTGTCATTATTGAAGCGACCAGACAGCATCACATGCTTTTTCTGTGAACCAGACGTAGGACCTGGTCGGTTTGCTCGTCCCGCGCGGCAAAAACAAGATGGATGAAACGCAAGCTGGTCAAACACATTGAACTCGTCTACTAGGACTATGTTGAGTGGTTGAGTGACTGGGTTCGCCATGGGTTCTGCTACAGTCTGACGCAAATGGCATAGTGAATCGGCTGCTTCAAGGGTTGCTGTGAGTTGAGACAAGCATTGGAGGCAGGATGTGGCAGGTCTTCGGTTGCTACATCGGTGAGCTGTCAGTCACCCAATATATTGAAGACACCCTATCAAACAAAAGTGAGCATCAACCTATATCCAACAAGCCAGCGCCAGGCTTGAGATTTTGATGAGGTAAAGATTGAAAGGTGTTTTTTTACGAAGCCGCGCATACCTGTGAAGGCCCGGTTCCTTCGGTGGTTATATGGCTGCCAAAAGCAGTGTTTTGACAGATCAAAAATAGAACAAGTTTGCAAAAAGACGCAAACTGCATAGAGTTTGAGTTTGTGGACCGAACCCCATCTTGTTTTTCCAACCTCGAGGAGCAACTCTGACTTCGGCTCCCTCATCTTCCGCACTTTTGCCATTCCGGATCGCTTCAAGATCTTTCTGACACTGCTGGGCCAAATCGTCCTGCGACACATCGGGCGCGATTTTGGGCCAAGTTCTTCGTTCAAGACATGCAGTTTGGACCTACGGCTTTACTATGCAGGAGAAGAAGTAGACTTTTTGAGGGCACCTGGATGGAGTGGAAACTCTTGTCTACCAGTGGCAGCAACGCGCAGCATGCGCAAGATGAGAAACTTTGGGCATGGCCACAGCCTATGCAAGTTTGATCAATCGGTGGTTGGGAGCTTGAACTGTTTGAACCGGATAATCTTCTGATCTTTTTGAACCGGATAATCTTTCGATCTGTTCAAACCTTGTCAAGGCAATCTTGCAACATATGTTAAAAAGCAACAACAACAACAACAACAACAACAACAGCAACATGCGTACAACAACATGCGTTAAATAAAGCATTTTGCCATGCTTAACAAGCTCCTGCTTGGCATGCTTGTACTTCTGCACGACCTTCTCGTAAAGGATTTTTGCTTCAGGAAGTCGGCCCAAATGCCACAGTGTGCAGGCCAGGTTGTGCATAGCCTCCAAGGTCAACGGATCATCCTGCACGTCTGAGTCAACTGCATTGCATGGGGTTGCATGGGGTTGCATGGGGCCTCACCTTCCCCTAAGGCACCTCACTGGGTATAGCTAAAAACCTCGAGGAAACTGGTTGGGATCTGCAGGTAGCTTTTGAAACCACTGGCAAAAAACTTTGGCTGGTACAGTAGCGTCGTTTGTTGAAATGAACACGATTGTTCCGCTAACAATTTGGTCCTTGAACTTGCCCTCTGCCACTTTCAAGACTTCCTGTTGAAGCGGTTCTGCATCTGTAAACTTCCGCTGCAACTGAAGTGTGGTCGCGTACTGGTGCTGAGCCTCTATTGTCATGCGGTCGTCCTCCACATAGTGAGAAACATCGTTGTCGTGCAAACATAGGTCGCCATGTTTCGGTCTATACCCTCCTTACCTCATGCCACTCGATTATGCGATATCTAGATTGGACAGTGCTTGTTTAGGCGTCTGTCCAAGTCAGCAAGGGTTTCAAAGCCACTGATACTGTCACCACTACTTTCTGGTAGCTATAGGGCCAGTGATAGTGTTGTCGAGTCACTCACAAAGACTGGACATGTCCGCCAACCGAGCCGTTTCAACTTTCCACCCATTGTCAATTATACACTGTCGACCCTTCCCCGAGAAAACGAGGGTTGGTCGCATATAAACGTTCCGGGGGTGGTTCCATGCTTGGAGGAGCATTTTGGTTTGAGATGTTGGTGTTGGGTGAATCTGTGGGCATTGTGAGAGTTACGACATTACGACATGCAGTGGACAAGAAATGATAAGACATGTATATGTTCCTATGAACTGCCGCGGCACGCGAAAGCACGATAACGGCCTCCTTGAGCTTCAAATCCTTGCACGCGTCCCACACTTCTTTTTGAAGGTTTTTTGCTTCTTCGTACTTCTTTTGTTTGATGAATTCTTTGGCGCGGTCTCGCTTGCGTTGCATGCGTTGCAATGACTTCCAGAGACTGTCCTTGCGTTCGAAGCTACAAAAGGGTGCAACCAAAAAGGCACTTCACGAGGTTTCAACCAGACACAAAACGATGTCCTCGCAGAAAACGACTTGGTCGAAGTCATCTTTCAAGTCCTCGACAAAACAAAAGAAGGGCACGGAAAATGAAGGCCAAGGAACAAAAGACCACCCAGCAAACCTGCAAAACACAAAGACGGAAATAAATTGCACCAATTTCAAGTGCGAACTATTGCGTTCTATAAGAGACCCCTCTCGCTTGTACGTGTGGGCCACCACAGGGGGGAGGCTGGCAAGCAACCCTTACAACCGATTCTGTCGAAAAAAATAACCTTGATGTTGCTTGACTGGCTCCAGTATATGGCTCTGTAGAGTCTTCTCTTGTTAGTGGCAAGCTGATGAAAAACCAGCTGCCCACAAAACCAATTGTCAATTCAGGTGGCTCGCTGCTGCACGTTTGAAACATTAGATACCCCGATGTTCTGCTGACCACGTGTTGACAAAAATACTCTTCCAACTAAGTATGGTTCAATGCATTTTTTAACTGTACTTCATGGAAGATAAATGTTGCCGATTTTCCTACGTTGCTGGATGTGGCTTAGCAATTGTTCACAAATTGGCGTTCACGAGTGGTTGATGCTCCGTTCACGACTGGCCGTTCGGTTTCGGCCGTTTGGGCCACTGGGCCATGGAACATCCGAACAGAGTCATCGGAGTGGGCGAGTCGCGGACCCTGTGGATGAAGATGATAGGCAAAGCATGGCGAACAAGTCCAACATCTGAGGGTATGGCCAACAAGGTCTGTCTTTTTTCTCACCGTGTGGAAACACTCAGGTCAAAGCCGAGACGCAGAACAACACAACTTGAGATGATGCGATGAGACTTGCGAGGAGATATGCTTGGCTATGCATTCAACACCATGACTGCATCAAGACGTCCGCGACCCGCACGGTTTATCGCCTCTTGGACTTTCCCAATCTGCTGCTCCAATTCGCTTTTTAACTTATCAGCATCCTGGGCAACAAAGCTGGAATAGTCAATGCAACATGGTCGAATGAAGCTTCACATCTTTCACGCCTTTCTTGCCATTTTCTCTTCTAAATCCTCGCAGTCAAAGAACCGATCCCCAACGCGCAATAATCAAAGGAGCACTTGTGAAACAAAGTGAGAGTGCAAACTGCTGCAGAAGCCGCAGTTTTGCATGACAAAGGAAAGACATACCAAAACATCATTGGACACATATATTTGTTTACCTTTGGCCCGCTTAAGCTTGTCGGGCTCTTTCTTGCCCACTTGTTTTGACTTTCGAAACCTGGGTTGCTTCCTTGCACCGAGTGGTCAACTCCACCTTTTCTTGGAAGGGTTCTACACCAAGCTACACTCCTTTTACAATGAGCAATCGGCTCTTCTTCCGTTCTGCTCCAGTCTACTAATGTCTTTGTCCTTCTTGACCTTGTCAATCTCTTGTTTCAGCCCTTCAGCGTTCTCCATGCCTTGTGCCTGTGCTACTATGGTGGAAATCTGGCGCATAGCCAACGCTGATTCTAAAGGACACCAATCCAAACTAGCTGGCACAGTCAAGCCAAAATGGTCGAAAAAACACTTCACATGTTGCTGCGGGCCTTTGTTGCCATTTTCTCTTGTAAATCCTCGCAGGCGGAAAACAACCCGTCCCCAAACTCCTAACAGAGAGAGACTTCCTAGCGCAGGACTTGTCGAAACTCCATTAACTACGCTATGCTACTCTTGCCTTGGCTTCAAGGCTCTTTGGAGTTTCAACACCTGTTTTTCTTCGTCAACTTGCTGTGAAGGATTGGAGTTTCGATATGTTTGCTGGCTTCGTATGTGCAAAGACAAAACATCTTCCTCTGCTTATCAAGACTCTCACCAAATAAATATTTAAATACGACCATGCAGGCAACGCGAGAGGGCCTGCAATGAAATAGAGCCTCGAGGGTTAAAAGCTTTCGAGGACACATTTTCTCATCATGGAACTCAATGGTCCATGGAACTCTGATCTGCACAAACTTCAAACAAATTGGTGAGCGCACAAGAACCACTTTCATTGCCGCCCCTCACGTTGCCAATGGCCCTGAGATCCCCCCTTATGACTTGATCGCAGCAAATTTGTTATTCCTCCAAAGTTGTAGAGTAACTCGACTGAGTCATACTTGGAAGCACAGCTGCAAACAATCTCATGAAACATAGTAATTATCTCCCCCGCTACCAATGTCTGCACCGAAACTTGTTCGCGTGGACTTGCCGAGGGGGCTCGTTTCATGGGGAAATGGCAACGTTTCTGAAGCAATTTGGGTCTGCGGACCGGGTACACCGTACACCTGGTAGTTTCTGAAACAGGTTTGCGCACCAAAAGGTTAAGTAGAACAGCTCAACTCTCTACAGCGAAATGCCCTCGGTTGCTCTTCAGCTTTGCTCCAACCAGTTTAGCCCACTTCACCTTCTCAATCTCTTGCTTCAGTTCGTTCTTCAATGCAAGTGCTGCATCCTGCGGCAACAGTTCAGGTGGAGCTGCAGCAGCCGAATCAGAACGCCCAAACATGCCCCGAAACATCTCCCAAACTGCTGCAATATCCTCAGTCATCTTAGTCATCTTCTCTTCGATGTCCTCACGGCTTGCAAATGCCCATGTTTTGTCCTATTTTCATGCCACTAGTTCAGTCGTTTTACAGCTTGAGTGGGATTGCATGTTGAACAAGGCGGTAACCATGTTCCGTTCACATCCTTGTTTAAGGGACGTACATCCATGGGACTTGGACGCTTAACGTCATGGACTTCACGTTGTCATCGGCTGACCATGTGATTAAATTTGGGGTGGGGCAGCACTTCACAACATTGTCATCAGTTTCATAACATGGTCAATGACTTAACATTGTCATCGGTTTCAAAACATTGTCATCGACTTCACCACATTGTCATCTGCTGCTGTGAGTGAACTGAGACCAAAGAGGCTTATGATTAGACACGTGTCTCACCGGCTGTTTCACTGATCGAAAAGGACAAAGGTGCGGACTAAGCTTCACATGGCTGGAACGCAGCAGCTGGACAGGCTGTGGCAGCATGCAAAGCAGTTCCAGAAACCGCAGACCAACACTCGGTCAAAGGGATTTCCCAATGGACGTCTGTGGAACAGGCTTTACCACTGCAGTGTGAACAAAAGAGAAGAAGGCAGACCAGGCAAGGGGGCAACACAGGTGTTTTCGCCCTTTGGTTCTTTTAACGCATCCAAAACCATGAAAGGGCTCACGATTCTCGAGTTCCAAACGTCCGCGTTAGCTTGTTTAACTTCTGGTCAATCGTCTCTCCTTCTTTGCTTCTGCGATCTCTTCCCTCATCAATCTAAGGGCCTCTGGAGTCTCCTGCGTCATAGAGTTGGATGGGATGACCTGGTGCACCCTCTTGTCCGGACCTGCCTTTTTCACTTGATCTCTTTCCAACTCCTCAGTGGAAGGCAATGTCCGAGTCTTGCATGAAACAATGAAAGGTGCCTGAAAAAACATTATCCTGGCAAGAGACCCCAAACAGTGTGTGTGTAACCCTTGGAATCACAGGGATCCTTTCGGATTGTTTTGTTTTTTGTTTTTGTCTTTTCGTTATGTAGCAGGGGGACCATGCATGTACTGTGTGCGATGGTCCAACGAAGCGGCCACAGTACATGCGGATATCACGGCTGATCACCGTGACGTACCTGCTTTCCTCGAACTTTTGAACTTTGGTAAAGGGCTAGTGAGTTCCGCAGACATGCACGTCACGCCGTCACCCCGTCGGTCCGTTTTCGCCTTGAGCTTTTGGCCTTCTTTCCTCTTGAAGTCCTCCAGGTTCCTGTGGTTCGTACATGTACCCTTAGGAATTGGAATCCTAAGCCGGCGTGTGGCATCGCTTTCAGTTCAGTATGCATATCCATAAGTGTGTTTGGCCTCGTGCCAACCCGGGATGAGCCCGCAGAGTGCCTCGCGTGGAGCCGTTGAACGGGGGTTTGTCCATGTTCCCCCGGCTCTGGGAACGCAGATGTCCGCAGCGGACAGTAGATGGCTTATGCCTCAAGAAGTGGGATGTTTGTCTCATCTTTGGAATTCCAAGTTGGCTCATGCCTTTACGTGACCGCAGCGGTCAAAGCAGCCAGCCATTTCGGCAGGGCAGAAGGTGACCGCAGCGGTCAAAGCAAGTTTAAGGTTTGCTGGAACCTGTGGAGAACTTAGCCCCCCTTCTCCCCCTTCCCTCCCCCTTTCTCTCTTTGCTTTCTGGGGTTTTCCTGAATGTAATACTCAGGATCTCCCTTTCTTTCTTTGGTGTGTCCCTGGACGATTGTTCGTAGATGGGAACACCTTCCTTTCTCTCCTCTACCTTTCTCTCCCTCTCTCTTTCTTTCCTTCTCTTTTTCCTCTCTTCACCCTCTTCCTTGGGCGTCCCTGGATGCTTTCGTCATAGCTGGGAGCCCTTCCTTTTTGGTGTGTCCTTGGGCGCTTGTGCCGTAGCTGGGAACACCTTTGCTTCCTTCTCTCCCTCCTTCTCTTTTCCTCCTCCCCTCCCCCCTCTTTCCCCGCGCGTGGCGTATTTACAAGCAAACTAGGCTTCTGCAACAGGTTTCTCAATGAGGTTTGGACTGTCATCGGTTTGTCCCCTTTCACTCGGTTCCCGTTTCATCCGCCACCACAGACGTTTTTTCCCTTCTTTTCTTTCATGTCCTTCTGTCTTCATGTCTCTTCATCCTCATCCTTTCTTTCTCTTGCGCGCACTCTCGTCCGGACCTTAGTTTGTACACATACACGCACGCGTACTCTACTTACAGCAAGGTTCAGGTGGCCCAGGTTCGTTACAATGAGGTTTGGCTCATCGGTTGTCCCTCTTCACTTGGTTCCTTTTCATCGGCAACCACACACACACCTTTGTCTGTCTCGTCCTGTTCATTTTCATTTGTCCCTTTTGCGTGCACATGTGCCCACCTCCTTTCCGGGCAGGATGGAGGTCACACATGCCTCCCTTCGGGGAGGCGTGTGTGTGTAACCCTTGGAATCACAGGGATCCTTTCGGATTGTTTTGTTTTTTTTTGTCTTTTCGTTATGTAGCAGGGGGACCATGCATGTACTGTGTGCGATGGTCCAACGAAGCGGCCACAGTACATGCGGATATCACGGCTGATCACCGTGACGTACCTGCTTTCCTCGAACCTTTGAACTTTGGTAAAGGGCTAGTGAGTTCCGCAGACATGCACGTCACGCCGTCACCTCGTCGGTCCGTTTTCGCCTTGAGCTTTTGGCCTTCTTTCCTCTTGAAGTCCTCCAGGTTCCTGTGGTTCGTACATGTACCCTTAGGAGTTAGAATCCTAGGCCGGCGTGTGGCATCGCTTTCAGTTCAGTATAGGCCTGGAGGTGTGCCAACAGAAAGTCTAGAGATCTAGACGCATTGGGTAGAGTGAGTGTGAGTGCGGTGAGGGAGTGAGAGTGAGAGTGTGAGTGAGAGTGTGGGAGGGAGTGAGAGTGTGAATGAGAGGGGGCGAGAGAGCGTGAGTGAGAGTTAGTGAGAGAGAGAGAGAGAGTGGTGAGTGTGAGTGTAGAGTGTAGAGCGAGAGCGAGAGAGAGAGCATCTGAGAGCACAAAGTGCTGTGCCTGCCACGAAATTTGCACTTCGAGGATCACAAGCACCTGCCGCGGACACACAGATTCTGCGAGCCTGCGAAGTCGGAATGCACTTCGAGGATTTCGAGAGGCATGAATGTACTGTAAAGAGCAGCGAATTAGCCGGACGCCCCGGTGCGACACCTCGATTAGACACCGGTGTTTAACCCTTACCGCAAGAACCCCTAGTGTGACCACACTGTTTGGGGAACAAAAGAACAGCCGCCCTGCTGCAAGGCGAAGCAAAACCGGGTGCTGTGAGGAGTCCACAGCCGCGATGGTCTCCTGACGAATTCAACGCCCAAGGGGCCCATGCGCGAAGCCGACGGTCCTGGCGAGAGAATATCGACATCAAGAAACAGCAAAAAGCAAGGCACAACATGTCTGTCCAGCAAAATACACAGGTGTTGCATGTATGTATACACATTGCATCTTCATATTACCATAATCCAACAAAACAAGAAGCTTGCATTCTCCATCAAGAACCAAAAACAACAGGTGGATTGCATGGGCTATACAAACATCAACCCTGAGTTGAACTACGTGTAAACTGCTCCACATTTGACGCGTTTGAAGGCAAAGTCACTGCTCAAACAACTCAGCCGGTCCAAATCAATGTGCACTTGCTCCAGTTTCAGCAGCCTGCCGCAGAAGCAATGACAAACGTTCAACTTCTGAAATGTTTCAGTTTCAGCCTTTGCTCAAGAGCTGCAAGTGGCAAAGCTGACTTATAAAGCAACTTGGCTTCACTTAGCAATGCGGGTAGAAGCGCTACTCCTATCCCTTTCTCATTGCCTTTGCTCAGAGATTTGTCCCCACTACAGCCACTACACACATCTGTACCTCTATCTATGCCTTTTGGGATGGTCTTTAGGTTTTGATCACGGTCCCAACATGCAGAAACAGGATCTTCTCATCTGCCAACTCTAAGAACTCAGAGTGCGATCAATATCGGTTCAAAAAAGTTCAATCTTTAGCGAAACGTGCTTGAATATAACTATATACTTATATACTGGTTGGTAGTTTCAACCCACTTGAAACATATTAGTCAGTGAGTTCAATCAACCCAAGTAAAGGTTGATAATAACAATGTCCGAAGCCACCGCTTAGTATCTATATAGTATATAGAAATATGATGAAATATGACTGTAATTATGTATAAAACATACATCAATATATCTTTTGAGAACAACATGCATCCTTTGGCATCAGTCAACATCTCGAGCATCGGCTCTCGTCCTCAGAACACGCTATACAACACAGGTGTATTTATTCTCCCTTCCGTGATATGTCCGTTGTACCAGAACTCTCAGACGTTCACCGCACCTGCGGCAGGTATCCTCGTCGCCTGAAATCCTGGCCCAAGTCTCTGTGGCCAAGTCGTGTCTGAAGCTGTTCACCTGGCCACGCGCACCATGTAAGACTGGTCTGAAGCAACTGACGAGAGACATCAGTTGCTGATGATTTGGGTCGCAGAACAAGCTCTGCGGGTAACACGCCAATGGAGAAAAACATGCACAACAAAGCCCTTGCCGTTTCTTCCCTGCACGGCGCACGGGTACGTGACACTGCTTCTCTTGGGTGCGGAATCTGCCCGGGCGCGCGCTGCCTTGTCGTTGAGCACTGAACTCGCGAGGACGCTGAAATCAGTGTTTGCACTGGGGATCCACTGCGACCTAGGTCGTGGGAACCCCCACATTTCCAAGGGGCGGACCCGGCACACATGGAGTCAATGGGTGGTTCCTTGAAGGAAGTAGTTGAAGTAGCTAAGTCTTCTGAAGATATTAGGTCCAAAGGGCAAGGATGTAGTGCAAGGATGTGCAAGATACGTCAGAAACAAGTCGGCCATGTTTGAAGTGCGAAGGGATCAGGATGGTTATCAATCCGCCCCTTGGAAAAAGATTGCCGCAAATCACTTCATCAGTGGAACATCTGCGCGGATTCCTCATCTGGGGAAAGCACCCAAGAGGCTGAACGTGCTGCACATCAATAGCCAGCTTTGGCACCTCAGAACCGAGACAGTTGCTTTGGCACCTCTAAGCCTCTAAGCCACGCAGTGGTCCAACTACAGCTATTTGCAACTACAGCTATTTGCCGTCGTTGTTGTGCGCTATTGTCATGGTGGTTGTTGCTGCTGGTGCATTTGTTGTTGATTGTTGTTACCTGTTGTTGTTGTTGTTGTTGTTGTTGTTGTTGTTGTTGTTGTTGTTGTTGTTGTTGTATATGTGTCAGCCATACCAAGCTGGTCTTCGGTCATTCTGCTAGGCGTCCAGGCGTCCATGCGTCGGATTTTGCTTCGCAAATCATCCAAGTCCTTTCGACGAGAAGCTGAGGAGGTGGAGTAGTAGGCATGTCAAAGTCACAAATCAGAAACCAAACGCTCCATGTAAGGTAGGAATATATTTACCTGCACTGAGGTGGTTTCAGGGGTCAATGTCTGGGGAAAAGTAAGTGGCGAGTTGACAAAACAGCGACAATGCCGTTGCTTGAACCAAATATTGCAGTGCCTCTGAAAGTGCAGTGGCATCTCTGCTGAGCTTGTCCAGGTCAGCTTCACCCCTGGGCGTTGCCAGGTCCCTGGAGAGGATCGGCAAAACGGGAGCATTCCTGGAGCGGGTGGCCGGTTGCGCCAACGTTTTGGGTCCACCGGTTCGCTTTTAAAGCATTCCCTCGAGAAGTCCAAAGACTACATTTTGACCGACTGAAGCGAAGGAAACTCCTTTGCAAACAATGAATTCTTTTTTGGTCTTTGACTCCCAGGGGAATTCCGTTTTTGTTTTTGCCGTGTGGACCAATGCGAAACGCCCACTTCCGTGACACGCGGCCTCGAACCCGCTCGGCCTCGGGGTGGAAAAACGAACTCTGCCTGGTGAGCCATCAAAGGTCACATCGACATCCATGGCGAAACGTGCCCCGAGACGGTTGTGGTCAACCGCGCAGCCGGTTGCGCCCGAATTTTCGGGAGCTGTCTGAGCCACGAGGGTGCAGCCGGATTGACCAGCCCGTAAAATAAACAACTTCCAAGAATATCCCTGCAGGTCTCTACTGGTCGGCAGACTTAGATCTAATACTCTCCCGGAAGTGGAACAACGACCTCTTCGTAGAGGAACATGGTCTTTCCGAGTCTTCGGGGCCATCCACGGAACCCTTATTTCAAGGAGCCCTTTGGGGTTTTTGCTCTTGGACATCGAAACGATTCGACCCATACGCAGCAAAGCTCACGAAGACCCAAACTCAATGGATCTGAGCTTCGGCCCGTTCGGCCGACGAACATCATCATCGCCTACGTTCATATAATGCAATAGAATGTGCATATGCAATAGATAATATAATAATGTAACTATAAAAAATAGATAGAGACACGTATATATAGAATGTATAAGCTATATTCATACAACTTCATAAGTGTCTTATATTTATGCTGCGTTGGTATTGGGTGATTGCTCTTCGTCGTTCTCAGCCTCACTCCGAAGCGAGCAGCTCAGAGTTTACCAAGCGCATTCAGGCGCATGTCCTATTGGTCATGGAAAAATCACCAAAGACACAGCAAGGACATGCAAGGACTTCTAAAAGGTTTCCCACGGATTTCATGCATTCTCAACTTAATCTTGAAGCACTCAATGTCTTGAGACGTCTCAGAACCAACAGCAAGTGGAGAACACAACATCTCTTGCCACGACTGGATCGCTCAGTGCCACGCGTTGGTCGGCTGCATGCTCATGGTGAGGTCCGGCTTAGTGGTCTCGGAGCGGAGTTGAGCTTCCTCCACGACCTGGACGGAGAACCGGACGACCGGACGGTGGTGTCGGGTCACAGCGGCGAACCGGGCTTCGATCTTGCCTAAGTCGCCATGTTCTTCGCCTTTGTTCGAAAGCAGTCGTGGTGTGGGCACGGCATCATTTCGAAGATGCCACGATTAAGCGAAGATCACTTCGATTCGAAGGCGGATTCCCAGTCCGGCCTTGTCCCAGTCTAAGCAAAGAACAATGCCTTGCCAGGCGAGCTTTCCGTGAAGATCCATGAAGTATTGAGGCTGCAAAAAAGTGCACACAACAGGCTGCCAAAAAACCGTGATCTTAAAGAAAAGCTATGCAATTCTCCGATTCCTGTTTTTGGCATAATAGGTCCCCCTCAAAAAAACTACTACAGAAATCTACAGAAAATGACCACTGCCATCCACTGCCAATCTTCAACTTTACAACATGTTAAAACATAATCCATCATCATAATCCATAAAGCCCAGATCTGTGCAAGGGCTTTGCTCAAGACCTCCCCAGTACAGGTGAAAAAAAAGGCCTGAGTAGAGCAAAACCAGAAGGCCATAGCCCGCTGCCACCCCGGTGTAAATGCCATAGAGGTCCTTGAACCGAAAGGAACGGTGGCTGTTCCGCCGCGGGCGGTTCCGCCTTGGAGGACGTCCAGTCCTTGCGCCACAGCGAGATGCAAAGGATCACACCTGGAGAAGCGTTCGCGCAGCGAGCAAGGAGGATTTGTTTGGGTGGTGAACATCATTCGCATCATGTTGCAGTTGGACACGATGAGAGTTGAGAGGCCCAAAACAATAGGTGAGAGACAGTTCATTAATAGGTGAGAGGCCCAAAAACATGACACATGATGAGTTGCAGTCGGACATCAATGGGACGAAATGGGACTGCATGGGACTGCACTGATGCAGGACATCTTGGAAACACCACCTGCTGATGGTATAGGGCGCCAGAACGCTCTGGACAATGGAACATCACTTTCTATGTAAGTTCAAGCCAACAGATTCCCCACCTACCACAAAGCCTACCTTCTGGCCTTTTAAAAAAACACACACACCAACGAATTGGTGTTCCACCTGTCGCCGCCTGGCATCGGGCGAAACAGTTGGCTCCGGTCATGTGCCTGGCACTTGTCCAAGCCAGGAGCCCGCCAAGCCCGCGTAGAAGACGGAGTTCACCCGACCGGCGGCCTCGGACGAGCTACTTAGAGGCCCGGCGTTTTTTGGAGAGGCGCCGTTTAAAGGTGGTGGCCGATCATGTCATGGGTAGGTCAAAGCAAAAAGGGTAAGTTTAAAGATAGACCCACAGTGAAATAATATATTGCATGGTTTTGTGAGGTTTTGTGGAGCCACTTGTTTGTGGAGGACTCAGTCGTCATTTTTAGGGATCATTTTCCACGTCCTTGATTCTTTCACGGGGTGTAGAAAGACCATGCAACACCTGTCAGATATCCCATGATATACTATGATCCAGGAGTCACAAAAGGAGTGGCGTTTAGTCCCATCCAGTGAGTGGATGTGACAGGGGCACCCCGACTTCCTCCATGGATCGCACCCCGTCGAACGTGACTGCTGGATATACCCTCATCTTGGAGCACGGGGACCGAAGGACTCTCATCCTCTTCGCTCGATGCTCCGCCCCCTATCGACAGGTTGAGGGGCTTCATCACTGAAAACTCAGGCGGCGAAAGACTCGTCTTGCCGCAAGTGACGGGCCCAGGGGTTTTGAGACTTCAGCCCCATGTCACAGCTTATGTCACAGCACAGTACTGTAACTAATTCATGCGTCCGTAAAGAAGAGCCTTGCAGGGGTGGCCCTATATAAGGGGTCTCTTGGTTGGACACATCCCTCAACAAGTCGAAACCTTCATCAAATCACTCCACTTCCATCTAGCGGCACAGAACTCTCTGTTCCATCTCACGCTCCAGGTGCGGCCCTCCATCCGTCCCTGCCCTCCAACCCTTCAAAACCCACCGCTTCGCTCGCTTCGGTTGTGATGCTTGGGGCCCTGGCCATGGGAATCTTCTCGATGTTCACCTCAGCTGTCCCGAGCTCGCGAGACCGCAGACGGAGTCCGAGGTGATGTTTTTGACCAACCAGGCAGTGTTTCACATGTGGTCTCGATTTGGATGACGAACGACCACCGAGGTCATGACGACGGAAGATGATTTTTTGACATGACTTGCCCATCATGATCTTGCCCACCTGAATCACTGTCATCACGGCCATTGATTCTAATTCTAGACACTGCGCTGAGCTGGTTTCTTCTTGCTCTGAAGACTGGTTTCAACAGGGGTTCCCTATGTGTTCAGGCCGGTCGAACCGGTGCTTGGATGGGATGTGTCCGGGCACCACTGTGGTCTAAGATCTTTCGTTGTGCCAAGTTGCCGAGAGGTTCATCAGCACCTGGGCAGCTTTCATCTGCTCGTGTTCTGGGAAGCTGCGGGAGGTGCTGAGATATACCGTTCCAACAAATTCAGACCGTGCAATGGAGCCCCCCAAAACTTTGAACCACCCATGTTGGGGGACCATCTTTGTCTGCAGCGAGGTAAACCAGTGGTAATTCTCAAACGGATTAACTAACCTTGCCAGGCCCCTGGCAGTTGCACGAATGCTTTGTTTGAGGACTTGAATGTGTGCACTATATCCACCTGGCATGCTCGCATGGAGCATTTTTTGTGTGCGCGTGGAAAGGTTGCCTTTCATTAAAACCAATCCTAGGCATGGACTGGCAGTGATGTGAGAATGCCTTCTATCAACAATCATTGGACAACATCTATCAATGTGTTCGTCCACCTTGTCCATCTCCTTGCCAATGCACCTGTCCCACATGTCCCACATGTCCCACATCATGTCTCCCCTCCAATGATCGTTTTACTTTCAACCATCCGCTGGCACCTTCGGAACAGGGGTCTCCCAATCAAACATACCCTACACGTTCGATCCAGATCTTCAGACAGGACACCCCTTGTTCTTCGGTCCGAGCGTCCATCAAACACCGAATTCTTTGAGCTTCAGACTCCATAGGACTCCCCGGCCATCGGCCACCGGTCCAGGGCTGGGCACGGCGAAAGCAGCAAAAGGCCAGCGGCACGACTCGAACAGGTCCAGGACCTGCGCGAATAGCGTCCGGACGCTACTGGGGGGCACCTTGTAGGGTTTAGGATTTGGGTTTAGGATTTGGGTGTGGAGGTGACATCTGGCAGATCCCCCCTGGCCTGGCGCCCATTTCTGGGTGGGTATTCCCTTGGGAAATTGGGGAGTAGATATTGGGAGGCCGCGAGGCCTCTCTAGTTTAAGACTCACACACCCATGTCTTCCAGAAAGAAACATCTTTGCAAACACGGTGGCTGAGGCGGGCTCAACAGGCTGGCTCGCCGAGACGTCGGGCCGAGTCGGGTCGCGTCATTGCACTCTCATACCTATCGGCTCCTTTCTTCGCTCCTTCGCTTCATTCCTTCTGTCGCTTCACTCACATGTGGCTTTACTGGGCGTCTGAACAATGAAAGAATGCATCCGATCCCCCCACAAAAAATGGTTGGCATGAACACGCACACACACACACACACACTGACCAACACCAATATGGCATCGACGTTCTTGCCCATGCCCATCCTTTGAACTACCTTGTCAACACACATCGGCAGCCACTCGCCGGAGTCCTGGTGCCGGGGGTGTTGATGTTGACATCCATGTCTCTCACCTATACACTCTGACCTAAAAAGAGAAGTGGCCGTGAAGGGCCGTGGGTCAGACCATTTTGGCTGGCGCCTGCTGGGTCATGGCACCCAAATACCGACTGCATCAGACCACGGAAAGATGAGCAGAATAGGCGTCAGACCACGGAGGCTGGGCTCCGGGTGCCCGGGACTCCGCGGAACCGACCTTCGGATCGTTGGAGAAGATCCGCGCCAAAGAGCGAGGGATGCACCTCGGGATGCACCGCTGCGGAGCGAAGCACATCGTGAGTGATCCCATCGCATTTCCCATCACATCAGTTCACCAGGCAAAATGCAAACATTCTGAGTCCATATCAAAACAAAAGTTGTTGTTTTCTTGCCCAACATGTCTCAGGATGTTGAAGGGTGTGGGATGTGTGGCATGTCTAATTTGAACTGCTCTGCGTAGCACATGTTTATGATAACTTACAATACTTGATAGTAGTTTTAAGTTATATCACCAGCGTGACAGTGCATGATGAGAGAATTAAACCAGAAAGAATCCACTGCACATCTGTCTGCCATAGACTCCTCTTGGAGAAACAATCCTCGAATGATCAATCCAGATGTTGCTGCAGCATTCATAAATGGGACAAAGCACGCATTTAAAAATTGCATCTCCAAGGCTTGCCTTTGGCCGATATCCAGCAGGTTTACCCACCTGGTCCAGGCTGTACATATGAAAGCGACTGAAAGTACGCGATTCCTCTCTTCAATTCTCTTCAAACTCGGCATCCGAGTCAGACTACCCAGCATAGACATCCTGGAGTTTGAAGTGTTTTTTGAGTTTGAAGACTACCCAGCCGTGTTTTTTTCGTACAACTTCTGGGCCCTCACGCAGGATGAGAACCCCCAACACCACCAGCACGACAATGGCCATCATGGTGCCAACCCACGCGGCATGCTTCGCATCCGCTGTGCTTCCCTTTCCGCTGCACGCAGGAGAGAAACATCCGGAAAGCAAATTAAGAACACGGATATGAACACTATATTATACTCACTATATCTCACTATATACTGTACTCTGGAGTGGCTCTCAAAAGCATAGAAGTACCTGCAGTGCGTGCTGGGTGCACAAAAACTGCTTGACAAAGGAATCATTACAACTACCTGGGCTGATTGACACATTATAAACGTTAAAATTCCCTGTTCCGAGGTTCGATAGTTGATCCTTTTTCTCAAAACATAACCGTCTACTCATGCAGCAAACGTCTACCGTGCCTTTTCAGCCGTTCTAGGCGGGCTGAATTCTTATATCTAAAACTGAGAGCCTGCAAAAACCCCTTTGAACACGCACAAAACAATTCTCCAAGCGCGTTTACTGGATGTAAAATCTGAAGCTGTCCTTCCCCTAACATGCTCTCCGAAAATGGGGTCGATCTGCATGCCAATCCCGCCGCTGCAACCAGCTACTAGCAACTTACCTTCAAAACTTGTCGGATGTGGCTTAAAACTCAAGGCCCAAAGCTGCAGTTGAAAACCCTGAAAGTCTGCAGCTTCCTTAAGGTTGCAACAAACTTAATTATACGCCAAGTGGTGCAGGAAGGGCGGTGCCACAAGAGAAGAAACACAACAATCAAGTAAAATGTGCGGAGCGTGGTCCCACAAGCACTAACCCCAAAACGGAACTTGGCTGGAAATGCAATATGTAAGCGTGCACACACACAAACGGCCTGCATTTAAGTTTGAATCGAAAGTCAAATGTATGGCCGATCACTCCGTAACCAGGAACAGGTCATTGCTCTTCAAATCTCCCTCTGTAGTATACTCCCGCATCATACACGTCACAGGTGAGCCGTCATCCCTCACCTTCGCTCAGGTCGACAGATCCTGCAGGCTTCCCTGATCCCCTCCTATCGCGTCGCTCACTGGCGTGGGGTTCCCCGGGCCGACGGGAGCGGGCTTCCGCGCCGAGAACGCACCGCGGTCCGCCGACGCGGAGCGTTTCGGACCGCGTGCGGCGATGGTGCCGTGCCTTGCCCAAGGCGATGTTCAGCTGGACCCCGACGCCACCGGCTAAGGCTCCGAGAAAGGTCAGGGCCATCCAGCCTGACGGCAGGAACCAACACCCGTTTGGGTCGTGGGCCGCACGACACGCGTCGTTCCTGTGGGGGTTGTGTTTCGGACGCCACAGGCGTTTCACCGTCTTCCAAAACTCGTAGGAGCACATCCAACACCTGGCAGCCACCAGTTCACGTCGATCTTTTTCAGAGGTCAGTCATTAAAAATGTAAGATCGGGTGTCCCCAAACACGGGTTGTCCTCAGTATATAGTGGAAACAAATTCCTTTAAAGTGCACCGCATAGCGGTATCTGTTTCGTAGGCGCCAAGGGCAGTTGTGTGTGTGTGATGATTCATGTTATAGGCCGCTAGGTCAAGGAAGAATATTCCAATGGCACTTGGTGCTACTTCAGTGCTGCTGCAAGTGCCTTGGGCAAATTACATGCGTGTGAACGGGTTTGGAGTTGTTCAGCCTCTGCAACAAGTTTGACATGTTGAACAATTTGTGTGAATATGTGTGAATTTGTTAGGTTTGGGTGGGCTCGTTTCAGCTTGAGGAAGAGAAGTTTCAGATTTTTATTCCTGCTAGAGAACGCACCGCCTGCTTGTCCGAAAAACAATGTTGTGTGAGACACGACAATTGATCTTGTCCGGAATTGCTCCAACTCATGAAAACCGATCACCACAATTGGTGTGCGATCACAGCAAAAGCGAAGAAGGGTTGCCAGTTGATACCAGTTATGACATGAATCTAAAGATGGGTAAGTTATCCAACTTCCGATGAACACGACAGTCATGTCCATGCCCCAGATCTGAGGGCAGCACAAATCCGATAACTGGCATTGAAAACCTCAATCCGGAGCAAGAAAAAGCCACAAACCTTCAGGCTCCTTTGGCCTGAAATCGCCTTTGTGTTTGGGAGTCGGTTCTAAATGGCAGCCTGGAGATATGCTTTGATCTCCCCATCCACTTGTCTCCTCTACCAGAACCAGCTCCTGGCCTGAGGCCTCCAATACATTTTATCGTTTTGTGGGGTGAGACTGGTGACTTCTTGGAGATTCAACAGCAAAGACGGTCTCCAAAAACCTCCACTGAGAAGCATGAGAAAAAGGACCTTCAGGACTTTGGGATTGTAGTCTTCACCTCAATCCACCTCTTTTGGATTGTTTTCTCCATGTTCTCTGCATTGAAATGGTTGTCTGTATCGTGACACAGGGTGACACAGGGGGACGTTGCACCTCATCCCCATCACTGAACTCTCTCGCCCCCTACCGGTCGAGTTCCCACACGGAGAAAAGCGGCGGAGCGGCGGGGGTGGCGGTTTCAAGTGGGCCATTGAAAGCCATTGAAAGTGGGTGTGTCTGGGGGGGGGGACACTGCAGGCATCGAAAAAGTACAAAAACTGGAGCAACTTGATGCAACTTGCAACTTGCTTAGGTTGAGATGAGTAGGAAGAGTGAGATCAGTGGGATGAGTGTGGGGGGGGCAAAACCACCCCCGCCAAAAACACACAACACACCTATGCCGTATTCATTCGAATTCCGGAGGGCCTGGTCCAAGGAGTTCCTCCAATCAATAGCTCAGCCACCAGCTTCACCAGCTTCAACATTCACCAGCTTTCCACCCGCCGGCGCCGCCGAACCACGGCGGCACGCTGGAGCCGGTGCTGCCGGGTGGCTGCAAGGTCGTCCGGACCCACCTCACTGGCGATGGTTCCGATCACCGAGACACCTCAGCGAGTTTTTCCGCCGGTCGGTGTCGGGGGTCGGGCTTAAGGGTTCGGCGTGTGGGAAGCGTTGGAGGCGTTCAATTGGGAAGCAACCAGGGCGAGTTGGTGACCGTTGATGAAATAGATCTATATATTATGATATACTATGATCTATGAATACCAGTTGCTGGAGACTTTTTGCTTGGAGATGGAGTATATTGGAGTACATATTTTGTCAAGGATGGCGCGTCATGGTTCTCCAGTTCTTGGTTTGTTTATATGCATATGATATATACTAAAATTGTTAAGCCTGGTCACCCCAAAGCCCAATCACCAAAGTACCAAAAAAACCTGTGGCAACGTTGACTCACTCATTTTTCCGCGGCACTCAGCCAGTAAGTTGCGACTATATAGCCTATATAGCAAGGGGTGCTGAACTCGAGCCCTGCAAAAAGCCCTCTCAAATCTGGTCTTGCTACACGCTGACGGATCGACGACGAGCTGCAGCCCTTGGAATCTCTGGGATCTCTGGAGAAGGAGCCTCTGAGTTGAATCTCGGAAGCTGCTTCAGCTGCCTCACCAGTCCCACTGTGAGCAGCGAGCCCAAGACCAAGGGTGGGAACAGATTCAAGGAATCGCAAAGCGTTGCCAAGCGCTCCAGTGCGTCCAAGGCATTGTCAACAGCCAATTCCGCCTTCTCCCAGGCACGCATGCTGCGACGTAGGTTCTCCATGGCATCATTATTCTGACCTTTAACCGCCTCAACAGCGGCCATCACTAATGATCCCAGGACACTATCCGCAACATAGTCTGAGGTCCAGACCTCGTTGGCTGCTTGGGGGTTGTCTTCTGCAACCAGCCTTAAGGACTTGCCGCACATGCCTATCTCGTGCAGCCCTGGGATTTTGGGGCCCCACCAAGAGTCCGGCCACTTTCGCGGCCCAACCTCTCAGCCTCTTCCAATTCACCTTTGACTGCGAAGAAGGCAGCTTTGAAGGGTGAACCAAGAACAGACCCGTTGCCGTAGTCCTCCCACTTCTTCTTGGCAGATTCAGGCTTTCCTCCCACAAAATCTCCGATGGAACTTGCAGCTGTCCTGAGTTCATGGATCACTGGCAGCTTCCAAGCCCTCTCCATAGCAATAGAGTCAGATCAAGCAGAAAGCAAATGTTCTTGAACCAACTCGCTGCAGCCAGTTCCAAGAGCAATCCTCACCTTAATATCAGATCATACTCTTCACATCTCTTCACCATACTGGTTGCCGGAATGCTCAACTTTCCACTCATCGTCCCGTCATTTTTTGTGCATACAGCCACCCCACTGATCGTGGATAAACAGGGGATCCTCTATCCAGGTCTATCCACAGGACTTGCCGAGGGTATCTGCTCACACAGTTCTCTCAGTTCTTGCGGAAGACGAGAGACCGTAATAAACTTTAATCAACCCCAAAGAAGGGTACATATGACTCACATGACCCCCCAAAATGACTCACATGACCCTAAAAAGGCCTGTTCAAGCCTCTCCAGCCTCTCAAAACAACAACAACAACAACAACAACAACAACAACAACAACAACAACAA
>CAXAMN010006669.1:1446275-1514277 GCA_963970005.1 Durusdinium trenchii
AACAACAAACAACAAACAACAAACAACAAACAACAAACAACAAACAACAAAGAAAACACAACAAACAACAAACAACATAATTGCAAACAACAACCAACAACCAACAACCAACAACCACCACAACAACAACAAGGGTCCTAAGTCCTCACGCAGCCACTCACGCGACGTCTGACCATCCACTTCCGTCACTTCTTCACTGAATTCTGCGGCTGAGCGTCGCCAAAAGTCGGAGCCAATGGATAAAGCTGCTGGGAGATACATCTTCCTCACCCCAGCGGAACCGTCGCGGGGCTCCGGGTCCGAAGAGCGGGGTCCCGAGTTCGACGTCCGGAGAGCCAGTTCGGAGGTTCGGCCACGGAATGCGGTGTGTTGAAGGCGAAGGAGTTCTGTGGCCGACCGCGTTGGGGATCTTGAAGCTATCTTGGACTTGATCTTCCCTCGAAAAGCTGGCAAATATGGTAGCAACAATGTAGCAACTGATTTCTTGCTATGGAGTAATTAGAGAGGCTCAGGCTTGCTGTGGTTGCTTTTCGAATCTGGAAGGAACCCCCAGATCATCAACCCACAGCTCGGCATTCGGAACAGGCTCCCCCTATGGGCCAAGCTGCACATACTGGACAACACGATCTCTGGTAATATTCTCCTGCACAGTTGGAGAAGCAAAACAGCCTCTGCAATCCAATGTCCGAGACAACTCAGGGAAGAAGTGAAAGATAGAGATTGACACATTTGTTATCCACATGTTTCATAGCAGTTCCTTTCTCCTGATGACCCCTTAAAGAGAAACTCAACGTATGGTTTGTTGCAAACTCTTTTGGGCAAGAGAACAAATTGACAAACCCATCTCTATGACCAATCTCAAACAAACGACCGCCACCGCCACGACCGCGCTGGCCAGTCCCATGACCATCCAGGCCAACATTCGCTGTGCAAGCGCAAGGTGCGACAATAGATGAACCTGGCACAACGAATCCGTTGCCGCTGTGAATCCCGGAAGATTCCTACTTGTCGCACAGTGTGGTCCCAAAGGAACACAGTAACAGGATTCAGTCCAGTTCGATTAGACCATGGACGACGGCCCAGAACGCGACCAGGATCAACAAGTGGACATATGCACCAAGTATCAACCCAAGCGTGGTGGCACGCTGTGGTATAAAGTCTTGCACTCCAAAATGAGGCAATCCCGGCAACAAGTCAGGTTGGCTGGGTTCAGATTCTTCCAAACATGGGGCCTCGCATTCTTGCTTAAACCATCTTAAACCACCCAGCTAAGCAAAAAACAACCAAGTGACCAAATGGTGTTCCTTCTCAAGACGGCCGCCGGGCACACCAAAGAATAAAGAGCTGAAGGAACTCCACGGTCGTCGTGACCTTGAAAAAAACGGAAGGCCGACCCAACTACGGCATCAACCCAAATGGCAGGGGGTGCCAAAGGCAATGGATCACGGTATCTAGAAGTTGCACCCATCACGGTATCGCGGACCCATGCGGACCCTGTACCCCGGACAGACCCGATGCCCGCGACGGATCCATTGAAAAACACATGGTATACTTCAATGCATCAAGGTTGTGAAAGGTTGATCATCATTTGGACTGCTTGGCAGTCACCGTGGCAGAATCAGACGCCAACCATTCGGACGTTCATGGCAGAATCAGACGGTGGCCGGCAGGTGGCCAACGGGTCCAACGACGGTGATGACGGGGTCACTTCTTGAAGACTCTGTCATATAATAGAAGTCATATATACCGGTACGCTTAAAACCGTCTCTCCTCCGGTGGAACGCCCAAACGCCACAGATTGGAAGACGGTTTTGCCGCACTTTTGCCATGCAAAAAGTCCCGTCCACCGCCCTTCCTGGAACCTCGAAGATGCTCAAACAATGGCTATGTATGGCTATGTGGCATAGGAAAACTTACAGCAAATTAGCGATAGTTCCACGTCTCTTTCCACTCGGCTTTCATAAAGCCTTGGGATAGAGAAGCAATGAAACTTATTGAAACTTCATGGACACAACAAACAAGGACAGGTCACCAAACACACACTGTCCCTTGTTCTCTTTCTCTACAGGGCCCGGGCCCACGGGCAAGCAGGAAAGCCGAAGCCGGTCCAGTTGGGGACGGTCAGGCCTTGCCAAAGATATGAGTTGAATCAATCAAGTGTGTGAAAGCTGTGGGTGTGCTCTTGAATGTTGAATGATCAGAAATCAAACCATGCCAAACCTACATTTAGCACATCTGACGCTGTCGAATTGACCATTTGTCCCATCCTTTAGACACTTTAGAGATCTGCAACATCACTACAGCCCAAACTCAGTCACCCCTGTTGTTTCATCTGCAACATCGTCAGGTGACGGCCTCCACTGCAACGCTGAACCATCCGCTTTCCGGACGCAGCGCAACGCATCGCACCCGATTATATAAGCAGGTGCCTAAGACCAAGATGAGGTTTCCCACCAGGTTCAAGAGCATGCCGATCGTGGAACACACGACCTGGCAAGCAATCGACATGGAGAGTAAGGCGTTTTACATGTCATGTCGATGGGTGGATGGATGCCAGGGCACTTACACAAAGGGGAAGAAGGCATCGAGTTGGAAAGTAAATGCAGGTGTTGAGATGAGACACACTTTGTCACATCTGTAAGACTCACCAAACACAACCAATGCAAACCACGTGTGAACATGGCCGGACATACTGGAATATGGCCATGGGTATTCCAGTTGGTTCATTCTTCCTTGGATGTTTTTTATTGACTTCTTTGTGCTGTTGGGCTCGACAGTTACCGGGCTGCGGCATAGCCATACTTTGAGACAAAAGCATCTGCGAGAATATCATCCCCTCCTAACGGGATATAAAAGTATCAAATTTGGGCGCCAACACCAACAATCTTCAAATCAGCTCTCATCATGATTGGCCTCGTCCATTTCCATTCGACCCTATCACTTCCGTGATCCTCATTCTGACCCTCTTGATACCAACGCAAAAGCTAGCTCTCTCTGTCTCCTTAATAATCTAATATTCATATCCTCCCGCTAAGAGCGCTGTTTGCAGCAGCTTCATGCAGAAGTATGACCAAAGTGGAGGCTCGATACCAGCCCGCTCTGGCACAAGCTGTCAATTTGAGAATAATTGAATTCTATCCCCACATATCCCTACCCTGGTCAAGCACATTGGTTTCCAGACTCTTACACTTACTCATCGGAAGTGACTTTTGGCTCATCCAATCAGTGGAACACCTCTTGTTCGATTGAAGAAAACAGTTTATCACTCCACGCCACTCCCTTGTTGTTGTGGTCAAACACGTCTTCCAGTGCCAACATAAACTTGCACAAAACCCGTAACTGCTCCCAGCTGACCGATGGTCGCATAATCTTCTGCGCATTGAAAAAGCAATTCAACTGCGAGAAACCTCAGTGGAAGCCGACCCACCTCTGCCAGATGGCTAAACCAGGACCCTGGAAGGTCATACCCGGCGGGAGCATGTAGAAGTAAGGAGTGTGAAATAAACGGACCACAAACCACTTCAAACACGCTTGGACCATCATTCAACGACACCACTCCTTCCTTAGGTCACATCCAAAGGTCAATTGACTCAATTCTGGGATTGATACCAGCTTTCAAGAGCGTAACCGCTGAAATCATCGCCTGTGCTGAAATCCGGCCCCGCCCAGAGCATCGTAACAATGTGCAGTTCCAGAAGAACCCTCCCATACAAAGATGCTTGACAGTGACATGAAGAACGCAATTGTTGTATCAAAGAAAATCAAACGTCTCCACATGCGCCAGTGGACTCCCCAGAAGGGCGCCTCTAACGGGCCAACCCACCGCGCCGTTGTACCCGTCGGTGCTCCAAGGGGCCGATACGAACGGGCAAGCAAATGGCCAGCACCAGCGCGTAGTAGCTCGCATCGGCGACTTCCTGGACGAGAGCGCGAAGATGGAGAGGACGTGCTTAGGATAACTCCGACGGGAAAGGAACAGCCTGGAGCTGCGAACTGTCTGACATAGATGTTTTTGGATCTTATTATTTAGGGATATTTAGGATGTCAGGTGATTGGATCATGCCATATCATGCCAAACGGCCAAAGATCAAAGGACATTGAGAGACCCACATGTTGAAACCACTTGGGGGCAGCTGATACTGTAAAGCCCATCAGCTGTCTCGACAGGGAAACAACATTAGATGACCAGTGAGCCGCAAACACCGTGCTCATATGTGCTCATGCTACAAGATTTACTTATTAAGTAGTCAGAGTCCTAGGGTTTTCAAACATATCCTGTGGCTCATATGGCGCAGCTCAGCTCACCTCATATCCATGGTGCTCAGCTCACATGTCACTTCTTTCGTTCGAAAATCTCCTAGACTTCTCGGCCTAATTCACTGATGGCATCCCTCACGACCCTTTTTTCACTTCTATTTGGCTGGAATTCGATTGTAGCAATGGCGATCCCACAGAAACCAAAACAACTTCCAAGCTGGATCTGTGTGTGTTGCCATAGTGCCCAAGAATTGCCACTGACACAGGATGAGCGATTCTCTGCGAGCCGTGAGCCGTGATTGGTTCCATTCTCCAAGAGGCCTGGAAAGGTGAAAGACAGTCCAAAGAACTTCCGGTGGGAGAGGCGTTTCCTATCTTTTCCTCAGTCCCCTGTCATCGGCTTTATGCGGGTAGAATACGCACTCCACCGGCCCCGGCGCTCCAAACGCGGCATATGTCGACACACGTGACGACCTGCGACGACGTGTGACGACGGAGCTCTGTCCCATCGCGTGTCCTCGGGAGTCTTGTGAATGGCTCGCAGTACTGGGCCCGTCAACAACCAGCATACAGCCACAGGCCTTGGTGGCAATTCTTGGGCGAACAAACACTGACTCTGCATGCGTTGTTCGTGTGTCCCTGTCCAGGGAAAATAATTCCTCCAAGCTTCCAGAAATTTTGGTTGCCGTCCTTCTTGGGGGCACAATGGGCTGCCCGGCAGATTCACTATGTTCAGTCTGTCCCTCGTCACACCCTCGGAAAAGGATAGAGGACTTTCAGCTCAGCAGGGGCCCTTGAAACCTTGCATGGACATTTTGGAATGCTTCAGAGCGGCTGTTTCCGGGTGTGGAGGGTAAGACAGCTACCACGCCACGTGGACAGCATGGCATCACCGGTGGACAGCCCCGGTGGAATCGCTGCGATTTTTGGCATCCAAGTCACACCATCACACAGCCCAGAACCACATATGACACCTGGTTGAAAGCTGGGTATAGAGGCGGTGGCCCACACTGGTCGAAATTGATTGGCTTCAACGGCCATGTGGCTGTTTCAGTTTCTCATTTAAAAAACAAACATCCCAAACTTGCCATTGCTCAGTTGTGCAGGAATTTGAGCACAAGCCTCAGTGATTGAACATGATTCTGATTGCAAGAAGCAAGCCAATAATGGCTTTGTGGAAGATATAGACCCGAGAGTCCAAAATAGTGGGGCCATGTGATCCCCCAATGCAACTCTGTAACCCTGAAAGGTTTTGGAAAGCCGCGCGTATACAAAACTGTGCCCTCCTCTCCGCATAGCACTCAGCAAGAGTTTTGCAGGACAACAAAACCTCCCTGCAACACTCTTGTGGAAGTGGATGGCACCCCTTCTTGTTCTTCGGAAGATGGTCTTCCGAAATCGGGGTCAGAACGTCCACGGTGTCAGCATGAGCATGTTGGAGGGGGATGACCTAGATCTACAGTCAGTCAATGTTTCGTTACTGAGTGTTCAAAGCCGGAAGGATGTATTCAGGACCCAAAAACCCTGAAGAAGGTGTCAGTATGAGACACATATCTTAAGCTCTCCACCAGCAGCACCAAACAATAGCAAACATCAATACAGTCAATACAACTCAACGTTGAGAATTCATCAGCTGTGCCTTCGGGTGTATCTCAAAGACTTGCTCCAAAGCATGAACATAGCTGCTTGTCCAAAGTGTGTTTCAAACACAGCACATTGGGTGTCGTGCCAGTTCTCCACGCTGGAGCGGCCATGTTGCCCCGAAACTCCCAAACCCTGCAGCAACGGTCATCCCAAGCAACGCGCCTGCAGCCAAATCCCAACCAGCCTTGGTGTCAGTGACCAGGTGGGTAGCGGAAAGCATCGCAATGCATCACATTTCACCCCAACAGCCCACAAAGCCATGCACATCCCCATGCTGACCCGAACTGCCTTTCATGGCCAGCGCCATCGCCATGCGAAGCTCAGATGAAGAACCGAGTCTAAACTCTAGACTCTCAACAGCGATGACACCACCAAGCGAACTGAATTCAGCCACCTCCCTTCGAGACAAATGGCGCTTTGTTGCCGGCGCCATAGGCTTGTCCACAGAAAGTGCTTACCTGGAGTCAGGCTGCTCATGGCAAAAGAAGTGCAAAGTTCATTAGACCACAACACAATACTCACCATCTCAATCTCCCGATTCAGAAGTGGTAGGCCTCCACCCATCTCCCTTCTGAAAGTGGAAAATGTCTGAACTTCGAAAGACCTAGATCCATTTTGAGGGCTTCAAAAGGGAGACTCAGACTCCAAAACGGCACAAAAAGAACAACCTTTGAGTTTAGTTTACATCCTCCAAGCTTCCCAAAGCTCTTGAGGATTTCTTCGAGCACTGAATACTGGGTGTTGCACAACACAAACAACATCAAGTCATCTCATCTGAGATGATCATCTTATCACCCAACCTGGGGCTCAGGCAACTCTGGATTGGATGAAAACACCGCTCGATGCGGTCCTGCCAACGGGCTCTGCCAAGGGGTGCCAACTCATGCAAATCTCAAATTCTGCGCACCTTCCGGTCGGGTGGGATGTCAGAACCCCAACACTTTTCATACGTGCTTCATTGGTTGGACACATGTTCCTCTATCGAGTCCTGGTCCTGAGCCTTTGGAAGGCGAAGGCTGTGGACCTTCACTTGCCAAGAAGTTGTTTGTGAAGAAGGGGTGCCTTTTCAACGTTGAATCTACTAGGACTTACATGACCTTACTAGGAGTGAGACTGCAAAGTCCGAGAACTCCTCTTGCAAATAGATCAAATTATGTTATAGATAGTGACCCCCCAAAAGCACAGGAACATCGGAACATCATCAGCTAATATCAAATGCACTTGAATGTAGGTTCCTCCAGTCTTAGACTTAAAGGTGTGGTACAGCTCTGGTCATTGAGAAAGTAGGACAAGAAGTGCCGAGCCTGTTTACAGCAGCGGATCAAATATGAAATGGGCCGAAACATGCCGAAACAACCAGTGTAGAAGTATGTAGAAGTAAATGCCTCTGAGCAAGCAATCTTGTCTTGTTCTTGCACTTCTGTGACCTGACCTTGATGAGATACCGTTAAGTCCTGGTACCCCAGGCATATAACGACCCTATTCATTCATCACCTTACAACATAATTACAAGGAACACGCAAACCTAACACAGATGCTGGTGGACAGTGGATGAACACCTCAAAGCGACATGTCGTCGTAGCATCGCCCCTAAAAACATCAAACAACAACAACAACAACAACAACAACGGTCCAGCACCAGCCGACCAACCACCGGAACAAGCCGCGGCCGAGCCGGAAAGAATCCAACCATATCCAACCACCGGCTTAGCGGACGGTCCAGAGGTCACTCAGCGCACTGGCATCTAAGTAGCGCGGCGTCGGCTCACGGCCCACGTGGCCCAAGACCGCGGTGTCGGTGACCTGCGTCGGGGCAGGCGAAGGCGTGGAGCGCGGGGAGCGCGGGGAGCGCGTGGAGCGCGTGGAGCGTGGGAGGGAGAGCGTTCGGGAGTCGCTCCACGCCTGGGCCGAAAGCGGGGGGAGTTTTCGTTGAGTTTTTGGGCGTGGTGTGTCTTTTCTCCATGAAAAAAGGCACTGGTGGTGGAATTCCAACGAGGGAGGAAGGGCTACCGCTGATTTCTTTGGAAGGAGTGGGGATGGTACTTTGCCGACGCAAACACAAAGACAGGTGTTGTTTGGCAGGTCAACATTTCAGTGATGCACACAGCAGTCACATTATGCCATTGCATTGTAGTTTAGGAAAAAGCAACCAAGGAATTGAGAGACATTGAGAGAACCGAAGAGGACAAACAAAGGAGGCAATTTGCTCTCTTGGCGCCAAAAGAATGAAACAACAACGACCACACTGTTCAACACCACAGTGGATACCAAGCCCGGTCACAAGCTTCCTTGAATCCTATGAGCTGAGTTAAGGCACTGGTCAAGGCCGGTTGGACTCCAACGCTTTGCATCCTTCCTCCCACGGCGGCTTCCGCTTCGTCCGGAAACGGCGCCGATTCTCCACGCAGCGGAAACGGCCCCCGTTCTGCTTGGGTGGAACAAAGACATACCCAGACACTCCATGGGACTGGAAGATGTGCACCATTGACCCCCAAAACCACCACCACCCCTGGACGTTTCGGCAGTCCGGACTGGCAGTCCCAGACGCGTCGCGTTTGGGACTGCGGGTGTGTCCGATGCTCCGGACCGTCGAGACCGAGACGTGAACGATTTCGGAGAGACATCGAGGCATCGGCGGTCGATCTGGGTGGAGTCATTCCGGTTTCGGTAGGTTTCCATGTGCCATAGCAAATTGGGGAGGTGGAATGAATGTTTTGTGCGGAGAACAGCCCCAACGTCCAAGTTTTAGCCGGTGCCGACCGCCTGCCTTCATGGCCACCCACGACACCTAGAGAGGTTCGAAGTCAAACGATAAAAACACCCAACAAACGATCAACAATTGAATCGTGTAATCAATATTACGCTCATTGGGTTTTGCTGTTTGCCTTGCCAGCTGCTTTCTCTCATGCCAGGTAGCTGTTCCCGGGTGTTCCTAACAGGTCCTGTGGCAATCCCTTGGATCCCGGTGCGTTTGCATGAGAATTCCCTGCTCGTGCGGAGACGGATAGGTCTGCTGGGCAGTCGTGAACATTGGAGAGAGGTGAGATGAACAACATCTGCGGATGATATAGATATCAATTTATTGTCAATATTAACAGTTTAACAACATTAATATTAACGTTAGTATTGATAATATACTGATATCAATATAAATCGATATAGTATCGGTATTAGATTGGGGAGACACCGAAAAAAGACCTCAGGGAAAATCATCAAACAAACCAAATACATTGGTTGGGTGCCTCTATTAAATACACATCCACACTAAGCAACTAAGCTTTTGCCATCCTCCCATTTCTTCTT
This sequence comes from Durusdinium trenchii, assembly GCA_963970005.1. Lineage (NCBI taxonomy): Eukaryota > Dinophyceae > Suessiales > Symbiodiniaceae > Durusdinium > Durusdinium trenchii. The sequence continues at coordinate 1,455,480 of CAXAMN010006669.1, forward strand.
GACGGGATCCTTTGAGCAAAGCCAAATCGGTTTTGCAGTTTTTTGGCAGTCCACGCTTCTTTTGGCATGGTATATAGTGTGTCTCAATGGGCATTAGTCAGCCAAAAAGTGCGCGCTCAAACACCTCCGGGTGGTTGCCCTGGAGACTCTGAAATGCTATCCACGAGGTTCTGCAAACAAGAGATCAAAAGGGCATCAAAACCGCATCAAAACGCTTCTGCCATGTTCTGCAAAACGTTCTGATCGACGTGACCTGCGAGTTCGTCTGATCGAACCTTCTGGTCTGACCCGGACACTTCACGACGGTGAATTGAACCAAATCCCCGGTCGACTTCGAACCTGGGAGACCCGATCGGACGACAGGTCGAGATTCTCTATACAGTGGGCCATCAGAGTAGATGGCGCAATTCCCAAGAGGTGGTTTATGAGGACCCCCATATAAAAGACATCTTGGGGTCTGTGCCCATCTACTCTGAAACCACTATATCAGTTCGAGAACAACCTGGGAGATAGTTCGAGAAAAGAGTTCGAGGTAGTGGATATTCTTGGTATCAGGTGTAGGATTTGCTATTGGGCTCTGTGACAGGCTGACAGGTCAGCCTCGTCACCAATGGTTTCTCTGATATGTGAACGACCGTGACTGGAAGAATTGAGAGAAAACACAATCTTTAACCATGATTTATTGTCTTGAACCTATATAGTTCCAACAAAGGATACCAACAAAATGGGGTACCAACATGTACCAGCCTTGAATTGGACTCTCCTATCAAATTCCTATAATTCCTCTTGCCTACAGTGTGTACATATAATAAATCGTATAAATAATCATGTTGATAAGCAACAAAACAAATATGAACCAATCCAAAAACATGACCGATGTATACTGATGTTGGATGTTCTCATATTCGTTCTTGATGACTACAGCTCCAGAGATAATGACTATATAGTGACTATAGTGGCCTTTTCCGCCTCCCGGACCGAGCAGCTGACCCCCCCCACCCCTTTTCCACGAGGTCACCATCGCCAGGAACATGGGCATGGCTACCTTGAGGATGTCGATCACTTCCTTAAGAACCTCGGGAGGTGCGGCCGAGGCGGCGAGGAGTTCACGATCTGGGTGGGACTGGGCGGGACCCAAAAATCGATCTGGTGGTGCTGAGTACTGTTTTCATCCAGGTCTGGAAGGGATCATTCGCAGAAACGTTGGTTTGGAAACAATTGGATCCTGTACCTGTAATATCCTAAATATTCCTACATATTATATGCAATTCATATGCCTTCTCAAAACCTCTGCAACTGTTGCAGAGAGACCGTCAAATACCCTGAGACCATAGCGGCATGGGAATGTATAATCTATATGTTCCAAGAAATAAGTCAGTCTCAAGTCTTCAAGGACTGGTTTCTGATATTCCCATACGTCAAAGACAAATGTTTCCATGCGATCTGTAGCGAACCAAAAAACAATCAGTCTCACCAAAGTCTCGTGTTTTCAGAAGCTAAACACCTTAAATCGATTCAAACATGCTCCGCAAGCATTTTTAGGAACCCTGATTCCAGGCCTCTTTGGAGCCACTTTCTGGCCTCCAGGCCTCCTCAATCCACCTCCACAGCCCCCCAAAACCAAGCTCCCCCGGCTGACCGGCGCGCGTGGCCGTTGACCAGGAGCGCATCGCCCGCATCGGCGGCGACGACGCGGCGGCCTGGGTGGATGAGAGGAGGAGCCAATCATCCAGCCACTCGCAATGGCTTCGGAAGCAATGGAAACAAGAGCAGAACTTTTTCAGGGATTTATGTCTGACTTCTGGGGCAGAGCCGGAAACCCCGGAAAAAAACCCTCCAAAAGACAGCCAATAACGTGGTGGAGTCCGAAGACCTCTCCCAAACTCGTCGTTTGCTTATTCCGGGCCTCTTCGGGGCCACCCCTCGCCCCGTGGTTGGGGCCGTTCAGAAGATGAACCGATGAACAGATCGTCACGTGGTTGTTCATGTTGTTTTTCGGTGCATGCATATGGTTGTTTTGCTGAACAAACCTATGGTCAACCTCAGCGAGATGTTGGTCTCGCGTCAAGATGTTGCACGAAGCACTGAGACTGCATGAAAAAGACACCAAGTGACACGTCTCTATGTGCGACCGCCACGTGAAACAATAGTCCTTGAGTCCTGGATTTGTTTTAACAAAAGTTCACCATGATGCATAATGATACATAGTAATTAAAACATATTAAAACAATTGTTCTTGCCTTTCTTTGGCCTTGAAGAACCAGGCGCAAACAAACTTGTGTGTTTGAACATAGGTTCTGGTCACGATCAGAAAACAGGAGTAAACGAGCTGACTTGTGATAGAAACATCGATAAAGGCGGAAAAAGGGCATGAACTTGTTTCTTCTCGCCATCTTAATGTCTGAACCCTTGCTACCAAGCTGCTCATCAAAGGAGAAAAGCGAAAAAAGTAAACATTAAAAGGAAAATGGCCACGATGAGGCTGAAACGAACGGGTCAAATTTGATTGAGATGTCTGATTTCCTTTCAACTGTGGCTGGTTTGCTGTGATAGGTCTCTGATTTGTCTCTTGATGTGCTAGCACATTCAATTTGCACAGTTTGACAATGGATGCTTTACAGGTTCCATGCGATTCTAGTACGAACGAACTAGTGGTGGTAAACAGTACAGCTAAACATTCATTTGTTCGACCAACAGCCCAACAGCTGCATGGTTGACGAAGACTTTGCAACATGCTCGACACAAAAGTGACTGGAAGGCACGACACACCGCCCTGGTCAAGCCAAAGAGCTTGTGGCCTTGTGAGGATCGACTTACCTTTGAAGACTGCAAAATAACTGACTGTGGAACTCGTGCACTTTGGTTGAAAAGCGTCGCTGTCCTTCGAGTGAGACGGTGTCTTTCTTGAAGAAACACCATAAGAGTTCTGTCATCCTAACCCGGCTGGAGAAGGCTGCGCAAGGCTGGAGATTTCTTGAGAGTTCTTGTCTCAACATGTGCTTCAGCTTTAGAAAACGGATGGGGCCCCAAACAGAAATCAGCGCAGACTTGTCCAGTCAAGGTGAGGGTAATGTACACTGGCTGTGGCAAACACTGCCTTGCTGCGGTGAGAGTCCTGCCCGCACAAGCGAGTCGCAGCCTCGCTTGCAAAGGCAGGAGTAAGCACCGCAGCATCTATTGCCTGCAGAGTTCGCATCAAAAGTTTCACTAAGACTTGCCATTGCCTTTGGTACACTTCTGCTGATTTGCAAACTGGTCACATATCTCTCAAACATAGCTTGTCGCTTTCAGGCTGGAGTCACACTGCTACAGTACCAACTCATGATGGCGCCCTTAATTGGCGCCATGATGGCGCATTCCCACAGGCCTCCGTTCATTAACTGTTGCGGTCATGGGTCCGCACGGAAAATGCTCATGGACGAGCATTGCTACGAGCATTGCTTGAGCTGCCCTCATTCATTCTGCGAACTCGCTCGGGGACCAGTGCCTTGCTGACATGCATGAAGAGAGAACAGCACGACCTTTTGAAAAGGTCGATGGCAAGCTTGAATCTCGGACATGAAATATTTTGTTTTTGTCTTTTGTTTTTAATGCAACAACACTTGACCTTGGCTGATCAATAAGTTTCAGGCAATACAAAGTAACACAAAAGTGCAATCTCAAACGTATTGGACATACTTTGAATAATTATGCCGTAACCAAACCATTTGCCGAAGCCACGGGATCAAGCGTCCTTCTTCAGCAGAACCCAGTCCTGTCCCTTCGATCAAGGCAGCTGGCTCAGCTGGCACAATACATCCTTTGTGAATCCTTCCTATGTATAATTCTATATAACAACAACGCAGGTCCCCCCAAAAAATCTACTTTCCGCATGTTTGAAAGAAAAGCGCTTTAAAGAGAGCAACCAACACATACCAAAACGTATATCAAACGAGACACTCACCACCAACCCTGTCAGCGACTGGCATCAGCATCCAACCCGGATACTTTTGAGGTCTGACACTGGTCGCCTCCAATGCTTGGCACTGTCCCAGCAAACGGCCATAACGCATGCCTCGCAGTGTGGCGGCGGCGTGGCGGAGCCTGGGGTTCACATCTGACAGACCAAACCCGTTCTCGTTGCCATGGATTGCCGTGTCCTGTCAAGGGCTTGGAGCAAGAAAGAGAGTAAAACAAGCTGGCATATCATTATCATATAGTATCCAGATTCATTCCCAAAAGGATCCAAAAGGTGTCAACGGCCGGATCGTCCAACACTCAAAAACCTTAACACCACCTCTCCCATCCTTTCGAAAGCAGTGTCACTCTCCGTCACTCTGAAACTGACGGTCACTGTGTCACTGTGTCGCGGTCAAGTTGCCCAAGCGGTGCAGAGAGGAGGCTAACAAGGAGACTTCACGGGCATGTAACGCCTGGTGCTGGCACGGTCGAGAAGACATGAAGGCCATGGTCGCAGCCGGCTAAAAACATGACCGGCCTCTTTTTAGCCCACATGTGGTTTCAAACGTACAGAACTTACTAAGTGAGATGGACATTTAGCTCCAAAAACTGAATCAATTAGTTGTTACTGTTAAACGGAACTCGTCTACACCATCCCGGGCCCCCCAACGGTCGATCCAATTTGCTCCGTGTTCGCTCAGTCGATCCAGTGGACTCGCGAACAGCGGAGCCAAGGGGACCGTGTTCGCCTACGAACAGCGGTGGTTTTCTTCGCATGCGAGGATGGCCCGGATCGAAGGGGAATGGCCCGAATGGCCCGGGATGCCTTCGTCACAAAAGAAAAAAGAACCTATAACATCCCATCCCTGGCCCGGATGGCCCACTCAGCCGTCGACGGACGGTTTTCTCGTTCAATCCGACCGAACCTCGTCCTCTTGGGCTTGAAGTTCCTTGAAGGCCAACCTCGGCGCTGAGAATCTGGGTGCGAACTCCGATCTGCGGAGGGTCTGGAAAGGTTCTTGGACACATTTCCGGACCTTTTGATCCTTCGGACCCTTGAAGGTGTTCAGGTAGGTGAAAAAGGTATGCCCAGTCGGGGAGGAGTGTCCCATCTACTGCATCTACTCTCCAAATGTTCTGGCATTTTTGCAGAGTCCATTTGACATGATTCTGGCGCCATGCGTGTTGACAACGTAGAGTGGTTGAGGGGATCACGTCGTTTTGAGGTAAGACATGCAACATGAAGAGCTTCCCAAGGCCTATGGTGGGGCCACGGCTGACTTGGGCTCGGAGTCCCAGATGGTGGGAATGAGCTGGGTATCCTATTTCCAGAAACCCTCATGAATATGGATGATGATGATGATGATGATGATGATGATCCTGATCAAACAATGGACTATCTAGTGAAAAAGTAGAGCACGGAATTCACGACTGTGGAATCAGCATACTAATAATCGTTGGTAGCTCAAGACCCTGTTCTCCCCACACACCATTCAAAAGGACGTTCAAACGGACGTTCACTTATCATGGCTATCCAGTTCTGGTGCATTCAGTTTCAAAAAACCGACATTTTAGTCAGGAGACCTGCCTAAACGAGAGTCAACGGAGGGTGGATTCTCAGTGGATGCTTTTCAAGGTTTTGCACACTTTCCAAATTTCTGCTGGAGCCCCAACTCCTGCTGCCGCAGTTGGATTTGCTCTTGCAAGACCTCCACCTTGGCAGAATGTGGCATGGAAGGAAAGGAAACTGGGCTTCGGCTGCCTGCAGTGCAGGGCAATCTGATGTGTAGATAGTCTGATGTGCAAATTGCTATCACTATAAAAGTGGAAGGCAATCTCGGAGTTTTCTCCACTAGCAGGGCTAGGGCCCAAAGATCCGGCACAAACGGCCTCCACCTCTTCAAACCCCAATCCAGATTCTTCGGTTTTTGAACCTACACCATCCTTCACCCCATTCACGTGGGAGCCCAGATCCCCCCCCCCGTTCCCCCCCCCCCCCAAAAAAAAAAACCCGCTCGACTCAGCCTCCCCACACTGGGCCCGGAGGCTCCACGAAGCACCTCGCCCACACCGAGCCTGGAGACCTCCCGGGGCCTCAGAGGACGCGTCTCTGAAGCTTCCGAAGTGAAGAAGTGAAGCTGAGCTTCTGAAGTTCACTTCACTTGGTGAAGACCAGTTGCCTGACATGAAAGGGTGAAGAGGGGGAAAGTGAACCCTTCACTTGGTGAGTCAACAGACTCGTCTGAAACGGTCGACTCGTCGACAGACTCGTCGACTCAACTCGCAGGACGAGAAAATGCACTCCGAGACCAAAAAACACCTCGGGCTGCAAACAAAAACGACCCAAAGGTGTTTGCCTATAATATCCTATAATTGCTGAATAGGCCTATTTGTCTTCTCAATTAGGAGGGTTCTGGATGGCAATAGCCACCTGGTCGACTCGTACGTTTCAGGATCTAAGTAAGCGGCCGAGAGGAGCTGGACAGCCTGGACGCCTGTGCGAAGCGAAAACAGCCACGTGCTCATGTTTTTGGTTGAGGATGCAAAACAAAAACAAAAACTACTAGCTTATAATTGCAGCTTACACCTCCCCATCTACATTCAGATTGGCACCATGCATCAGGGATCGAAAACAACAAAAATCAGCGAGGAATGTCGTGGCCATGAGTCGAACGCCAGCAATCGATCACTGGACATTGACCATGCTGCATGCTTTGGGGTGATGTCGTGGGTGGCCGACGGGACCGGTGACACCGAGCTCCTCGGCCTCACCGGTCCCAGCACTGTGGAGCTCGGATCGAGAACAAGGATCGAGAACAACCACTGTCAGCTTCAACGGATCGGTTTTTTAGGGTCTGGAGTGGTTGTAGGATTGTTGTAGGTACGTCCTGTTGGCTAAACCACTAAAGTCACCACAACACCATGGCAAAACCAGTCAGGGTTTTCAATGGAAAAGGACATGGACAGAAACGGATTACCCAGTTCACCCACTGGTTTTCACTTCAATCAACCTCCCACGCACTGCACTTGCCAAGTTCTCTTTTCCCGACATCCATCGTCATCACTCCCCAAAGAACCACTCTTCGGTGGAGAGTGGGGAGTTGCCATGAGGCCACCGGCGATGCATTAACAGGCAGGATCTGGGATACAGCAGGAGACTTGGAGTGGAGCGGTCTGAAACCCAGGCTCCCCTTTCTTTACGTGGGATTTTGTTTCATGGACTCATGACTTGGTGGTGGTTTGCAGTTGAGTTGTGACGCCGCAGGTGCGTGATGGAAAGAGGACAAAGCCCCAAAGCTGTAAGCCAAACCTGCACACTTCTACTTTGAGAAGTTCTGAACTATGAACACCTCCAGAGATGGAGAAACCCATTAACTTTGACAGTGTGCCATCAGAAAGGCCACCAAGGAGAATCACACACGGCTTGCGCGAGCCCGAGAGGAGCTCAAAACGCTGATGCTGCTGTGGGCGCTGCTGGATGCACCGGTGCATTCGCGGGCAATACTGCGAGCGAAGTCGACCAGCTCCGCATGGCCTGGTGCTTTGGAGGAAGGGGTGCGGTGCGTCCTTCCCAGAACAATGATGCAATGCTCAATCTTCGCGAAGACGCTTCTCTTTATGCCAACCATATCAAGCTTGCCAACATTTTTGAAATGCAAGTAGCGCTACCAGCCTAGAGTAGCATAATTAGCATCATTTGATTGCCTATAGATTTTTTGCTTCAGTTACATCCCTTGAGCTTGGCACTGTTGTTTACCATTACAAAGGCCAATTATCAAAAAAAACACTCGGCAGCTGGTAGCATCTCAATTTGGCTCTAGATTCGAAGCATCCAGCTTGCCAATCGACGCAATTGATCTATTGCGACTCGACCCCACTTTTCCGGTGCCTTCGGCGATGGGATTCTCGAGCATCTCCCGTAGCTCCTTCGCGCTGGGCTCAGCACGTGGCACCGAGCGGATGCTGCGCACCGAGCCAGAGGGTGAGGGTGGCTGCGACATGGACTGCGCCGCTTCCATGATCCGCAAGTGCCAGGCCAAACCTCGTGGTGAGTGGTAAATGAGAATGGGATTCGGGGGGATGGATGGTAATTATAATTCATCGGGTGTACACAAACCATTCCCGCCGCCTGCTGCCGACAGTGCCACCTCATTCTGCGCCGGCTGCGGAGAACGCGGAGAACGCGCGTCCACACCGTCGCCGTGGACGTCATGCGATGACCGGGCGCTTGCGATGCCCTGCTGAAAGCGCGCTGTGGTCAAGGTGTCAAGCCCAGCCAGCCGCGGCTCCAAGGGTTGGGATGGAGCCTGGCGGAAGTTGAGGTGTTGGGGAATGGGGAATTGAAGTGTTTAAGCTTGTAGATGAATGGGAGGTTTGACGGAGTACCTCTTCTGTTCTGCACCTACAGATACCTACAGTATAAACTTGAAGGTTCTTCGAGTTGTTCCTCTCAAGATGATCAAAATCATCAGCCACAACTCCACAACTCAGCGGCCTTGGGGCGTGAAGCAGAGGCAGAGGTGCCTTGAGACGAGGCAGAGGCGCTCATCTTTTGGGCGGCCCAGAGGACTCGTAGTGCCAGCCATAAAAGCCCTGCATGTAGCAGGATGGACCAGGCGGAAGACATCAACAGCAAGACGCACGCCAAGTGGAAGAAGGCGAGCATGACGTCCTTCACTGTGAAGGACGTGAAGGACGTGAAGGGATAATGAATTACAATGAATTACATAATCATACAACATATATTATTAATAATATTATGTATTGTTGTGGTTGTTTTTTTATTCCCAGCAAATCGGTTCACCAAACAATCACAATTCAAGCTCTGGCCAGGAATCCTCATCCGGAACAGCTACATCCGAACATTGCAGTGCGCATTTCAGGTGACTAGCCCAGCGTGTGTCTGGCACTTGTCTCCAGTCTGTACTCACGCAAATCTCGTCCAATTCTTGCTGGCAATCCTGAGCCGGACTCCCCCTTGACCTAGCCAAGCACTTGCTTCAGGAGGTCAAATGTATGCAAGTGTCTCAGTTCCAATGAAGTCATTTGATCAAAAAAGAAAGCTCTCCCCTGCAGAGATGGCCCGTGTGTGTCTCAACCCACAGAAGGGTACGTGGAGACATTCCCAACAGGAAGGAAATCTCTAGGTCCAAAATGCTGACACATCTCTATCAATTCCAAGATGTGTTGAAGTTGACCCCAACCCCAAAAAAGGACTCCAGAGAGTTTGATACTATACTATATCCTATACTATCCTATAGTATAAAACGGGTTCTTCCTTTGGCCGAGGCTCCTTCAATGCACGCTGGAAGTGCAGCCCAGTCGCACTGACAAGTCCCGGCCACACATCCACGGCAGCCACCACGCAGGCAACACTCGCAGCCCCGTGCCAAAGCACTGAAAGGAGGAAGAGCCAAGCCCAAGCCCGTCGCTTCAATCCTTCGGTGTCAAGAAATTTCAACATCTCCCGACTTTTCGCATCAATAAGTCCAGTATCAAGCTTGAAGCTTTGCGCATGCTGGACCCTTCCTGAAAGAACCAAACTGGACCTTGACAAATCAAGCAAATGCATGAGACTTCCGTGCATTCTTAGGGGAATCTAGGCTTTTGCCAAGTTGACGACTCATCCTTGTGTTCCACAAGCAACAACAAAAGGCAAAGCTCTCCGTGCGGAGTGTCCAAGGTTCCGGCTCGGCCGACGCCCATGTGACCAGCCAGGTCGACCCCCCCAATGGTTCGGTTCGCTGTGGACGTAGACCCAGCCAGGTCCATTGGATGCGAAGTCCCCCCTTCAAATATACACTAATAGATGTCCTTCCTGATTGATATAGATAGATATAGATAGGTTCATTGGTTGGGGTCCTTGCATTGGTTGGGAAGTCACCACTTAGAAGCCCAAGATAGATAGATGATCAGATGTCCTTCCTCCGGCCCATGTTCTAGACACCACATTGCAGCTCCCCGCTCCGGCCGAGTGTCTGCAGCACACGTAGCAGCACTGTGCGCGTCCCGGCACCGGAGGCTGCTTCAGCAGTTGCAGCGTCAGTTGCGTGGAAGACCAAAGCGACGAGAGAGGAAGAATCGCCAGGAGCAGCAGCAGTGGAAGACTGAGGCGAGTTGACTCAAGCAGCAACTCCTAAGTGACCCGGATTGATCACAATGGCTTCTAAAATTACAATAAAGTAGCACTTGGAATCGGGCTCTTGACTGCTTTGCCTTCATGAAATATCATGAAATAACACTCCCCAGCCCATCACCTTTCAAAACTTCATAAATCTTCACCCGGCGTCCCACTTCAAAGCAGTTCCCTCGTTGGCCCACCACCAGGCGCTTCCCATGATGAGATAGCCGCAAAGCTCCACTGCGAACGTCAGCAATGCCAGCCGTCCCAGGGTACGAATTGAGCTCAGGAAGTTCCAGCGGCCGAAGAACGTCTCCCAAAGGCAAGAGCCTCACGTCTCCCAACGGGAACGTGCAATCGAAGCGATCCGGTGATCATGGAGTTTGCTGAGCGAAGCAGGACGAAGTGGGAAAAAAACCCATGATCAAAACACCCAATCAGCTGTATATTCATCCATACCCGTGGTCCATACTCCCTTCTCTCTGACTCTTTTGACCCCATTTGTCATGGCTGTGGGTCAAAGCCAGGATACCTTGGTTGACCTACTTTACCTTGACCTATTGGTGACGGTCCAACTTCGACCTGGGCTCCAGGTTTAGACCCATCCTCCGAAGCCGACTCTCGGCACGCGCCGAGGCCTCGAGGATCGCGCTCGCATCCCGTTTTACACTAAAACTACCAGGGCAAGGTTCTAAATGGTCTTGGACTTCCAGGGAAGTCTTCCAACAGAGGCACCTGTCTGAAATTGTTGTGGTTAAACAGAAGGCTAAGGGAGTGGAAAGGGTCTGAGGATGGGCCCCTTTTTGAGCTGATTCACTCACAGTATAGCCAAAAGTATCGTCATCCTGGAGTAGATACACTCCCGGAAACTAACATGGACCCTGTTTTTTGGCACCCTCAAAAGAGTGTTTTCCTCTACAAACCAGTAGTTTTCAGGCTCCGTGTTAGTCTTGGGCGCGGGGTAGAATATGGGAACATCAAGGAGTCCCACCATGAGACCGGTCTATCTACTCCGGGACTAGATGTACGCTTGGATTTGCGGAACCGGGGAATGAATACATCTTCCCCAGAAGGGAACGAACATCCACAGGGGAAAACGAACGGCCTGGTCCCTGGCAAGATCATGGATTAGATCGGGCCATGACTAGATTACGTGGAACAATAGTGCCATCTACTGTACTCTCATGTATAGATGGTGGCTTTGGCCACAAAGCCTCCCTTCTCAGTCGTTCTCAATCACCATACAGCGAACGTTCGAGCGCACTGCGTAGAAAGCCATCGTTTACGCAGCACACGTCACATGTGGCCATTAAGTATATAGGAACCCTCAGCGGAAAAGGCCAAACCTGCAAGAGTTTCTCTCTCGCTATCTATCTATCTATCTATCTATCTATCTAAATGTGCAACACATGAGCCTTGTCATTGTATTTGGTTCTGCAAATACACACCTTTAAACATTGTAACATATAAAAACTTAAAGCATCGTAGAACTTACGTACCCTCACTTTAATGCCAATCAATTCTGAACAAACTGATTGATGACCTCTCACATGAAACTTGTAGCCAAAAGAAACCACCAAGCAACACTTCCCAAGCATCTCCCAAAGCACGTCTCTTTTCAATCCGCCACCTCAAACCGGCTGGCCAACGATTCTTTTGCAGCAAAGAGTTGGGTTCATTGCCCATTCTCCAGCAGCTGGGCTACTTCATAGTGACCAGCGTGATCTGCCGCAACCAAAGCTGTTGCACCATTGTGCGCTACAATACCTATGTCAGCACCAGCTTCCAGCAAAGTTCGCACCACTTCCAAGCAACCCTTTGCAGCTGCCAAAATCAAAGCTGTTGACCCATTTTGTGCTATAGCATCCATGTCAGCGCCAGCTTCCAGCAAATTTCGCACCACTTCCAAGTGGCCGTGCTCGGCTGCTGCCATCAAAGCCGTTAGCCCACGCTGTGCCGCAATACCTGTGTCAGCGCCAGCTTCGAGCAAAGTTCGCACCACTTCCAAGCAACCATTTACAGCTGCCAAAATCAAAGCCGTTGACCCATTTTGTGCTGCAGCATCCATGTCAGCGCCAGCTTCCAGCAAAGTTCGCACCACTTCAAAGTGGCCTTTCTCAGCTGCCACAATCAAAGCTGTTGCCCCATTTCGAGCCGCAAGCTCGATGTCAACACCAGCTTCCACTAAGCTTCGCACCACTTTCAAGTGGCCACCCTTAGCTGCCCAAATCAAAGCTGTTGCACCTTTTTGTGTTGTAGCATCAATTTCAGCACCAGCTTCCACCAAAGTCTGCACCACTTCCGGGTGGCCATTCCCGGCTGCTGCCATCAAAGCAGTTTCCCCAAACTGTGCCGCAATACCTATGTCAGCACCAGCTTCCAGCAAAGTTCGAACCACTTCCAAGCAACCATTTGCAGCTGCCAAAATCAAAGCTGTTAACCCATTTGGTGCGTCAGCTGTTGACCCAATTCGTGCTGCAGCATCTATGTCAGCGCCAGCTTCCAACAAAGTTCGCACCACCTCCAAGTGGCCGTTCAGAGCTGCCAAATGCAAAGCAGCTACTCCGTGAGAATTCTGCACAGTAGGATCTTGAAGGGATTCAAGCATCTGCTCAACTTCAGTCAAGCGATTCTGTTCACATGCTAGACGAAACTCTTGGTTGGCGGCCGCGTCTGAAGACTGCACATCTAAAACCACGAGCTGCAGACTTTGAGGAGCCTGTGAGTTCAATTGATCATGGTCACTCAGCTCACCCAATTCAACATCTACAAGCCTCAACCGAAATTTGGACACCGCAATTCGAGCTGCAAGGAACTCTTTCAGAGCCCTCACAGGTTTCTCGCTCTGCAAGATTGGGCCGAGCTCCTCTTCCTCAAGTTCAGCCACCTCCGTGCCAGCAACGGTGAACACCTGCAGCATCGCCCTTGAACATGAGGTGGCACAGCTAGCGGCCTTCTGGAGCCAAACGGAACATAGCGAGCAATAGAGCACACGCAATAGCTTAATTACTATATAACTATTATATATATATATAGAATTCTATGGACATAGTTTGACGGATACTTCGTGTGCTGTTACTGACTATACTCATACTCTTGCTAATAGTCCGCCACTTGTAGCAAGAGCAGTAGTACGACCACAAGGAGGACAATGACGTCTCCTACAGCCTACGTCCGACTCCGATTCCTACTCCTACTAAGTCCTACGACCTTCCTTTCACCCAGTCATCTGCTTACAACTCGACTCCCCCCACCAAACCCACGGTTTTGACTACTGCACCAAGCAGCGGCAGGTGGCGGCAGCGATCCAAGCCGCGGCGAGCAGGCTGACCATCACCGCCACAGCGATCCTCTCGAGATCCTCACGATCCGCTGCGCGAAGCAGAGGAAGGCGAGCGGAGGATGAGCGGAACATCCTAGGTGTTGGCAAATGCCCGTGGATCAAAAACGGGAAACCCGGGGTTGACCAGGGAAAATGATGAGAACAAACTACCAAGGAGGTCTAAAGTCTCAGGCTTTTGGGGCACCAGGTTTTGACCCACAGCCAAATGATGTGGTGAGTGCACTCACAGCAATGTGACGAAAAAAGAACAGCCGCCCACCAAAGACTAATAAAGTGACTATAGTCCATACTAGTCCTCTTTCCAAAGCCACCTGGAGCCCCCAACAAAAACACAGCTGGGATGAAGAAGCACCCCCACGGGTAGAACAAGAAGAAATGCTGGGACGACTACTTTGACTGCTTAGATAGGGCAGGTTGCTGTACGAGTTAGATTCATCTGGGCGGGCCTACATTCTCCCGGATCATGTTTGGAATGTGGAGCCCGCATCTTCATCCCAATCAACAACGGAACATGTCAACCAACAACTAACTCATTGAAGGGTTGCACCATACGCAGCACCTCTCAGGAATCACGATCGGGGCACAATTTCGCGCTGGCGCATACGCCAGCGCGCCAGCATACAATTGATGGCTTGGGTCGGGAAAGGGTTTGTCCCTATCTTCTACTACCCCAACAAACCCAGCCGTTTTTCTGCCACCTGGATGGCATCATGGGGGACCGTGACCCCGAGAAACCCTGACTGACTATATCAACGGTGATGCTGTGATTGGTTCATCTCACACTCCCTGATTCTGAAACACTTGTTGCAACGGAAAGCCCTGGCCGGATCGGCCATTCGCACACACTCCTTCGACGCTCGTGGATCGGCGAGTCAAACGGTCCTGGAGCACGTGGATCCGCTGAAGATTCCTGGCGAACTGGGATCCGCTTCCGACAACATTAGGTACATACCGCTTCATGACCCCTTAGTGAAAAAACAAAATACGTTATACAAGAACTTTATGATACAGTGCCTTTTGCTCTTGGCCACATGGTTTGGATCATCCTTTGGTCTCTGAAGTTCATCGGTGTCACATGATGTCACATGTGACAGCCACGCACACAAACACGTTCGCTGCTCCTGTCTTCCTCCGGTGTGGGAAGCGTCTCCAACCGCCACCCTGGCACTGTCAGCCGGTTAATGATGTAAGGCTCCTCGCGATCTGCGCGGCCAGTTGTTCAATCAACATGAAGGTATGCCATCTACACATCGATCAATGAATACATGCATCCTGGTGATACATCGATCTGCAGTGCGTGGAACATCTGGCAGTGTCCATGTACCTATAATACAATAATATCGATCAAGATCCCTGTTCCCTTTCCTTTCAGTTGTATTTTTAGAAGACACAGACTAAAGGTATGTGAAGTCCCTGTGCATTCCGTATTTTGGTGAAGTCCCTGTCCACCATACACTTTCTGACCGACTTGGCTACCGCAGTCGACGGCTCGGACACCCCGGCGGGAGAAGCTCCTGAAACCGCAGCGTCAAAGAAGGCAGCCAGTCCTTGCATGGCAGGCCATGGTGGTCAAATTATATTGAGAGATGTCTGTTAGACATGCAGCAACATGCAAGGCTAGGGAGGACAGGTACTGTATTGGGTAATTAGATGTTGGCAAAGTCGAAAAGCCAAGTAGAGTAGGCCAAGGGAAACCTGGCCATCAGCCATAGCTTTTCCCACATTCTGTCCATGAGTCCATGCTGGTCACGACAGAGAAAAAAGCATGTCCCGATGGGTGGAAAGCCTTCATCTGTTTGAGAAGGCTTTTGCGGGCCCCACCCCATCCGTTTTTGCGGAGGCCCATTTGCAGTGGGCCCGGCATCTCCCTCCCAATCAGCCCAGCCAGATCCACGGATCCACCCACTCCGCGCGACTCGGAGATCGATGGAAGTCACGCGTCGATGTACTCGACCCGCGCGATCTCGAATTCTCGAATTCTGTTCGGCTTTTCCACACACTGAGCAAAAAGAAACATGCAGCAAAACATTTCTTTTCAAACAAATTCTATGTGTGGTTTAATTGGATTGAATTGGGGGAGGTCCAAGTCCTCTTCGTCTCGGGTTGTCCAGCTGTGTTCCGAACGAACCACTGGTGCGGTCATAAAATAGTGGGTTGGAGGCGGGGTGGGTCGGGCCATGCTGCACAGCATCCATCCGGAAGAAGTCCACATCTTCCTTGATGTTGAAGTGACTGGGCGATGCCCAAAGTTGCTGAAGACCTGGTCAAGGGCTGTGGAGAAGAAGAGACATCCTCTTCGGTTCCGAGCTCTTGGATTCGTAGATCTACAACATCCATACCTAACGGCTTGAAGCCGACCAAGTGATGGCCCCAACATTGGCCCCAGCAACTGTGCAGTCTGCGGTGGTTTATGTCCAAGAAATTTCCAAACATGTCGATTTGCAGAATTCCAGTCGCTCGCATTCGCCCAGTCGGTTTGCCGAGGCACCTTCCGCCAGCCAGGCAGCCTTGGATGGCAAAGCGGCGCCGGAATACCAAGTAGCAGCAGGCACCTCGCACATGCAGGGCATCTGTAATGCAGACTCTTGATTCATAGACCCCCCATATGAAGAGGCGTTTCAATCGAAATGGGGGGAATACCAGGACCCTCCAAGGGGATCCTCCTTACCTTACGCCTTGCCCTGTGAATTCTGCAACTTATTAAAAACAATAGGGCTATAAAGTGGACATACTAGCAATGTTATTTATAGAATGAGTTGCCGACCTTTATATGAAATGGCCTAACCAGCAGCTGGAAAAAAGTCAGGCAACAAACTGGAGGAGAGACCAAGCACAAGGGTTTCTATAAAATGACTTAACCAAACTCTGAAGAATCCCTTTTTCATCCTTTTTCCATGACTTGCGTCGGAGTTTGGTGAATCGTGTTGCTCCAGAGCTCTTGCTGGAAAAGTGCTTGCTCTAAACCAAACAGGCAGTGTTTGTGAATTGATTTAACCGCAGTCCACATGGATGCTTTTCTGTGCTCACACTCTTGATGTGCCTCCAAACCTGTGCTTTTTATAGAATGACCTGCCAACCTAGGCATCTTACTAAAATCCTCTATTCCCGAGTCCCACCCTTTATGAAGTGGGCCCCCGGTAACCCATTCTGTAGAGGAACAGGATCCCCATTTCATGAAGGATAAGTCATGGAGGATCCAAGGGGTGTCTATTTATAGCCCCTTAGCTAAGGGGTGTCCATTGACCACCCCTTAAAGGCCCTGGTATAAATCAAGCGATTTACAATTGAATCTCACGCCTCATGAGGTCGAATTTCGAAACTTCGACCTCTCCCAGCAATGTAGTTTCTCTCTTCACAGAAAGGGTGGAAAGATCAAAACCAGATCTACACCAGGACCGACCCGGTTCTTCGGTGGCCATTCATCGCCCCCTATATTCAATAGCCCCCAAGGTCTCCAAGGAAGGTGCCCAAGGTCTCCAAGGTCCCCTCCAGGTGCCCATGAATTCACCACCCCTTTGTGGGGCCTGGAGCGGATTCGACGCTCCCAGGGCGTCGCGGAGGCTGCGGAGGTCGTCGCGGAAGGCCTCGGCCTCCGAGGAGCGCGCGGAGATCGCCTCCTGGAACGATCGAGCAAAGCCAAGGACGCCACTAGTAGCTAAGGGCATTACTATGCTATATGTATAATTATACATCTATATTATTATATACAGTATACAATTACTATATTATAGGGAGCAATCGAGGTGTCCTGTGGGAAAGTATATTTGCAATAACATAGGTCAGAGATGGTCAGAGTCATATATTGTTTGGGATGACCAAAGCGAATTGTCCGCTGTTAGTCACTGTCCTCCTTACTTGTGAACAAACATACGTACTGGAGACTCACATCATGAGATGCTCAGCATCGTAGATCCAGCCAATGGTTGCTTCATCGCGCGGATGTCCTACCGAATCCATGAAAAACAGCACCAGGACCCAGCCCTCGCGGCTCCAGGAAGAGGGTCAAATTCTTTGGCTCGCCAGGACTTTCACCTGACCGAGTGATGGGATGCTCGCCGTCTGATCACTATGATGGATCTAAAACCAACCACCCCACCAGGTTCAGGCTTCTTTCCCTAGATCCACTATAGGGATGGGATTTGATGTGGAAGAACATGCGTCCCATTTGGAACACGCTTGGACAGGAAGAACAAACGTGTCGAATCCGTAAACAATGATTGAAATCATAACGTATCAAAACCACATTAAACAACAACAACACTCACTATAGGTAATCTGGTGAATCTGTATATATATATATTGGTTAATCTTGTTCGTGTTCTTATGATTTGTCTTGTTCTTCTTGTTGTGGTTGTTTTCAATTAACACTCACGAGAACACCCTCATCGCTACCGACTCATGCCCTACCCTCCGACCACCCCCAGAGCCGAACAACATCCCAAAGCCCAGAGCCTACTTCTTTGGTTTGGTTTATAAGGTGCAAACCATGTGACAAACCCTCAGATTCCTGCGAATTCTTTCCGTTCCGGACCCATTTTCCCACCGGAAAACCCCGGGAACAGCCGCTGCCGCTCCGCTGGAGCGCCTAAATGTGCCACGACCCCACTGAGCCGCAGTCGATCGCCGTAGCTGGACACCCGGCCGTTGCAGCTGGAGTCGGAGCAGGTCGGAGGTCGGATCCATCAGATCGGTCGGTCGAAGTGAGAAGCAAACCGAGCAGGAAGGGTGATGTGAAGAAACGAAGGACTTCATGGTGGGCTTCAGGGTGAACAGCATATAGGACATATAGGATATATATTTGGAAATAAGAATGGTGTGATATTATGTATATATGGTTGAACAAATATGACGGCTAGTGTATATGGAACCTACATGAATCTACCATTGTGATGCATTCTGAACCGATCATTTGCTTTGACCCATAAAGAAAATACTGGGACGAGGTTCGTCCGGTCACTCCTCTGCCTTTGTACATGAAAACGGACAAGTAACTGCAGATTGCTGTAGAAAGCAGCCTAGACCAACGGGCTGTCGTGAACAAGGGGAGATCTCCCGGAACCATTGCTTCGCCATGCCATTCGAGCTGCCAGGTGTCATACACTGTGGAAATTAGTGCAAATACATGTCATCATGCCCAACATGCCCCAGATCATCTGAAAATCAAAACTCGGGCGCCGAGATCATCGCAAACATCTTGGGCACAAGCAATCTCCGGTTCTTTTGCAAACCCATCAACGAAGGCCAACGTCCATCAACGCTAGTCTTGATTGGCCACAACGAATCCATCCGGCACATCAAAGGACAAAACTGCAGCTCTTCGAAGGATTTCTGTTGTTTACCAATAGCTTCAGGAATCAAACCTAAACATACCTAAACAAGAGTCGCATGACGTTTCGAGCGGCAACACGAGTGGATTTGGCGCCCGCCGACTGAATCCACCAGGCGACTGGAAGGACGCGTTCGGCACATCCAGCGGCAGATCGGCTCGGCAAAGGCTCGCCTTCGGCATTGAAAACGTGTGAAAGCAAAGGAGTGCTGAAGCAAAACGAGTGGGTTCTTCATGAACGGTCCCCAAGCAAGTGATCAAGTAGTTCGATCCTGATTAGTAAACGGGGGTCCCCCCCCCTTCAAACAAATAGAGGTCCCTCTATAATAAATTACCACCAAAACAAATCTGGATTCCTGTGAGGATTCCTTTTGTAATTGATTGTAGTATTCAGCTTCCTTTCTCAGGTGCTTTGTAATTGTTCTCAGTACTCCTTTTGCTCTGCAGCCTCAGATCTTCAGCTCAAGAGAAGCCCCAAGCTTTCAGCTTCTTCCTCAGCTTCCATGGCTTCCTAAGTAAAGGAAGATTCCATGAGCAATTTTTCCAGTGGAAAAAACTTTTCACAATTGAGGACCCAAAAACAAATTTGTTATTGCGGATCAGGTGCCTTCCTGGTCTACTACCTTGAAAATTTGTTTAGGAGCAATGTTTTATAAAGGGTTTAATTGGGGAATTGGTGGTTTTGGTCAGCTGTCAGTTTTGAAGAAACCTAGAGAAAGCTATATCAGCTAATGAATCATAATCATTGGCCTCAGAAGGAATTCAAACCCTTATTAATTGGGTTTCCAAATTGAAAATTTAGGGCCCACAAAAAATTAGCATTATAGAGGTACCAATTTACAAACAGGGGGGTCTGAATAATTTTGGAAAAAATTAGCATTATAGAGGGCCCATTTACTAATCAGCATCCAACATTATATACAGTAATACATATCTTCTTCAGAACAATTATTTTCTTGCTTTTAATCGGATATCTATTGCATTGAGGGATCACTACAGGGTCTAGCTCAAGGCCATTTCTATGGTACAAAACCAGTGTACTTGCCAATGGTGAAGCAACAAAACGCACCAGACCTCGGATTTTTGTTGGATTCTTCTCCTAGTTCGCCAAAGTGAGTGGATCATAAAGCCTATCAAAGCCTCCACTAATCTCAGGGTCCCCCAATTCGGTCTCTCAGGTCTCTGTCCGGCGCCGTGGGACAAACGTCCTGCGGACGTGAGGGTTCCACAGCTGCGTCACGACGTTGATGGGTTCCACGTCGTGACGCAGCTTTAACTGAATATCAACAATACTATTCGACACTCCAAACTGAAGGTTGACAATCGATGTGTTCGATCACTGCTAAGCGAACTTGCTTGCTGGATCTGCCAGGCTCGACTGCGGCGATATCATGGACGTGATGGGGTTTGATGGATATGGGGATGGGAACCTGGATTCCTGGTCCACCATGTAGCGAACGACCTTCCAGGTAGGTCAACAGCTATATTAGCAGCTATATACTGTACTTGGTGCCATGACTGCCATATGCTCGGCAATCGACTTGTTGGCCTGCAAGGAGTAGAGCAAGAGCTTCCAGATCTCCTTCAGCAGCAAGTCGCCCAGGTCCATCCGTTGGCAAGGCAGCAGCAAAGAGCCCGAACTGGTCCTGGTCCGGTCGTGAAATCGACATGTCCGGTCGTGTCGAACCAGGTTCACCCCTTTTGGAGTCGGACACAGCGTTTTGACCCCTTAGGAGTCTGGTGACCTTATAACTTCACCACCAGTAACTTGTTCGCCCGATCCCCACTCACGTCCTGCCAGCGCAGACCTCCGGTTGATAGACGGAGGCAGGGATCCAAGACCTGGGTCAGCTCACTCGGCTCGTTCCCGGGAACCGGTCGAAACTGGATCCTCAGAGGTTGGGGTTTGGGGGGTTACTTCCCTTTTTGGAGTGTCAAGAATCTGGGGAGGGTTTTTGAGAGGAGCTTGGCCTGAAAAAGGGTTGATGCTAGTGGCTACTAGTTGCTGGTACTGGTACTGGTACTTAAAAAGTTTATCCGCTGGTAATTACTGGTTGCTAGTTGTTCTTGGAAGTGATCTCAGTATCTCCAACACCTGCTCTTAAAAGGTGGCTGCTCCTGCCTTATCCATGCAGGTGAAACTCAGATTTATTGTCAGAGGCAATTGCACTGGCAAGACGAGCGGCGCCTTCTTCATAAATCCTCATGTAGTCGCCGTGGGAATTGCCTTGATATCTTCCCCATTTGATGGGCTCCCTCCACGAATTCCTATTTCAACCCATTGATGAGCAAGCCCTGCACCACCTGAGAAGCAATGATATGGCAAAAAACAAAGAGACCAGGTTACTATACATTCTCGTAGCTTCATAATAATAAGACACAATCCCTATTAATAGAAGATAATAGAAGGGTCCTCTTCCATCATCCCCATCAAACATGCTTGTTGGAGTGCCTGTGCAACTGTGCAGGGCGGCTCCGAAGTCTGCAGTCAGGCAGCATCTGGAGCTGGAAAAGCACGGCCCGCACCGTGTAGTTCACCCCAAGCCAAGTGCCTGATGGAGTGTCTCCAGTCGGTAGACTGGTCTATGTTCCGAACCTTCCACGGATCGGGATGCCTGGCAGGTCTCCCTGAGCTACACAACCTGGTGAAGATCTGGCTCTGAAAAGGTGGGCCAAGCTCAAGCACCTCTCTCCGTGCGTCTGAGCATTGAAGCCAGAGTTCATCCAGCATGAAGCCCAAGTTCAACCACCTTCCCATAGAACCCACCTGGATGGAAAGCTCCGAACAAAACAACCAAAAGACCTCCACCAGCAGGTCTGGGGTAACGAACGGAGGATAGGGGTGCCCCTGTCACAGCCACTTACTGGATGGGAACAAACACCACCTAACTAAACTACTCCCCCAACTCTATGAAACTCAGAGAGAACTCAGGTGCCCCCAGTTGCCAGCCACTTACATCCAGTAAAAAAAAAAAACTATCCCAAACTCTTGGAACTCCTCATCTCCCCCCGTTCAACGCGGAAGGCTGGTCGATTCGAACAGCGGCGCCTCCCGGAGAGCCCGGATAGGTGGAGCCCAAGCAGGTGGGTAGGACGTCTGCCCAGCGACCACCGACACAGGCGAAAGTGCCACTGGGCTGCAAACGACCTGCAACAGATCGGATTTGCTGTCTAGGAATTGGGAAAAAGCAACAAACTGGAACATCAAAAGCACCCTTACTAAGCAAAACCAAGAAAGGGTGGCTTTGGGTCAAGGGCTGGTGGCTTTGGAAGAGGAGTTTGCATGGTCTTGGAAGAGAAAGAAACACGGCTCAAGCGGTGCAAAAGGGTGCTCATCCTTTAGTGTCCAGCTGCAATTCCAAGAGGCCTTTTGATTTGCGCGACTCTATCCGCATGATGATCCAGCAAACAACATCCAACAAGCCTCCAACAAGCCTCCAATTTGATTCATGGCCCTCACAGGGTCTTCCTAGGCCTTCCTTGAACGTATGGATATGCTTCACAAACGACGTACGAGCTCCTCTCTTTTTTGCCCCAGCAAATCATCCCGCTTGGAGGATTCTCCACCAAAGGTGTAAGCTTTCAAGCGGTTCCCGCTCTTGAGGTGGTTTTGATCACCTGAAGATATATTGCCGCAACTTGAAGACCAAACTCACAGGACTTTTTGGAACGGAACTCCTGGATTTTCCCGCTTCGATCTACCTGGATCAGATAATCGGATCCGTCTATAGCTGGATCGGATGGATTCCCGTAAGGAAGTGCACCTTCGCCACAGTCCCACTTGGAGCACAAGGTGGCACTGGCTGTGCCGCGGCAGTCCTGGCTGTGCCGCGGCAGTCAAAACGTCTGGGGCTACGACCCGATTTCGGGGCCATGCCAGGAGAAAGCCCTCCGATGGCCGTGAGGCCATCGGCTGCCCATCGGCCATCGGCGGATGGCCATGGTTCGTTTCGATGTCGAAAACAAGGTGATTCAGTTCTTGGCCTACATGGATCCCTTTATACATGCAGTGTTAACATGTGTTAACCCCCTGCTTGACTGCAAAAAAGTCGTGTGTATTAAAATAGGGAGACCCCCGTGAAAACTGGACCCTCTGGAAGGTTTGGGAACTATACACACCCAATACAATACACCCTGGAAGATCAACATGGAACTTGAAAAACAACTGGTTTCCAGAGGAACATCGTCTTCCAGTCTGGTCCATTTCCAGGTTCCATGTGGGTCTCTTCCTGGGTGTATATACTCTCTTTGTCAGTCAATCGCCGTGTGTTGGATCTGTCGTCGTGATATGCGGATCCTCCGTGTGATTGGAGAAGTCTCCGCAATCCCAGCGATGGCAGCCCCAGTGCCTGGCCAATCAACTGAGTCAAAGGATCATTGGCATCTATCCTTCCCAAAGCCGCTGTAGATGGTTGATCCATTAAGAACATAAACTACCATGGAGAATGGTTCTAAATCTGGGAGTATCTGGGAGTTGTTACATGTTTTATCATGTTGTTATCTTGTATTACCCTCCCGGAAAGAACCACATGGACCCGGTTTTAGGCCCTACCGATCAGATGGTTTCCTCTACCGATCAATGGTGTTCAGGGTCCATGAGATCGTCTTCAAGGTGGTAGTTTATGAGCAAATCCCCAAAAAACACCACGAGACCTGTCCAGGTTTGGGATTGGTTCATATTCTAACATCATTCTTAAGTACTCCAGGTACTCCAGGAGGTCCAAGCGGCTCGGAGACTCCGTCAGTGGATTTTTTCCTCTCCACCAAACCGGTTTGCCACAACGCTGGGCGACCGAATGTGTGGAACAGAGAGATGTTCACATACCCTCCCAAATGATGATATTAGAATAGATATTATATAGATATATAGATACTGTATATAGATATAGATATATAGATATATACATATAGATAGATAGATATAAGTAATATATATACGGATATATATATATATGTTAAATCACACCCTCCCTCTGGTCGTGAACGACTCTCGCAACCAGTGTTGGTCTTCGGAAAATGGCTGGTGATTCCACGGGGTTGATCTCCAGGGTCCATGGGGTCGGATGCAGGAATTGACATGTTCGCTGGGAGCACCTAGGACGGAGCCGTCTCCGAACATATTGGGGTGTTCCAGTTGCTACCCAAAGGCTTCATGATGCTCCAGGTATAAAGACCCCCCCCAAACAAAAAGATAGAAAAGTCAAATCCCTTTTGACATGTATTGGAAACCGTGCCACTATCATTTGCCAGTCGCTTTGGTCAGATTGGCTCGGTGTGGTGCACGAACCATCACACGAACTTGGCCGATCAGGAGAGCGGCCGATTGCGCCCGTCTGTTGCCACAAAGGTCAACGTTGACGTGAAGTTGAGAGACCATGGACTGTGCACGCCCGCACTGCTTTGCTGTGCGCGTGCACTGGAGCGTCCGAGATAATCCTTGCCCAATGTTGGGGTGGTGAAATGCGAGTAAATGTAGGTCACCGAGACACCTGGTCCTGGCCATCAACTCATCCAACTCGGATGGTCTGTTCGGGGTCTCAAGGCATTGGAGAATGCTTCCCCATATTGGGACCATGGCTTGACCCCTCACATTAATGACATGTACTGCCAGGGATGTCAACATGCCGCTTGAAGCTTGGATGAACACCCGACTCACCCGACATCAGTTGTCAAACCCGCCACATGTACCGAACAGCAAGGTCATTCTATACAGCACTAGGCTTCTGACCTACTGTAAGTGACTAGTGATTGTCCCAAACATCCCTAAGTCCTACCTCATCCGGCCATCCCTGCACCGGTCACCAAGCAAGAACCACATGTTAAGAGCTGGTCAAGACCACCCCCGGCCGCAGCTGGCCCCGCTGGGTAGCACTCCTGCCTCCAGGGCCAAGGGGGTGCATCTTCACAGCTTGAAGCATGGGAGGAGCCGGTGTTTTGTGCCACTTCACGCGCCCAGCTCAAAGCCTTCAGAAGTCACCGGCAGAATTCGCGACCCACATGTAACAAAGCAAGTCAGTGGGGAAAAAGTCGTGATCCATTGAGGAATCTCGTGTGAGTTTGTGTGGGACTTTCAGTGGGACTGTCTTTTTTTGGAACTCGACTGGGATGACTTTCTTTCTTTCTGCGCGCCTATGTAGGACCTCAAAAGACCAGGCTTCCCAGTGAAGCACTTTCACATCTGGTATCCACTTTAGAGCAACTTTATATACCAGCACCACCCATTTCGGGTGGTTATTTCATGGAACATACATCTTCAAGGGGGGGTCTATAAACTACTCTTTGGGTGGTGCTGGTAAGTGGTCCATCTCATACCATTTCTATTCATCCCCCTGTGAGTTACCCGGGATAGGCTACACCAAGCATTTTGTAATTATAACTTGAAAGGTTGACCTCAAGGTGCCTACAGAATCACAAGGATGCAAACAGCACAAGTCACTTGGGGCCAGGGACGCACTCTACAAAATGGGCAGGTTGTAAAGGGGTATGGATAGAGATCTGGTCAGAAAATGATCTAAAAAGCCCGCGAAACGGTGCATGATACATTCTGTACAGATGCAAGCTTTTGCAAGTCAGCTAAAGTTCAAGCTGGCCAAAAAATATTCACAACCATTTTGTAGAGTGTGTCACTTTGTAGAGTGTGTCATTTCAACTCAGCTCCTTCTAAAACTGATTCTATCCAATTAATGTAATTGATTACGTGCTAGTCGATCCGTTTGTTCACCATCTTTCACTTAGGAGGCAAAGCAAAGGTGAACGCGTCTTTCACCCTTCTTTCCCATTCTTCCCCCATCTTCCCCCCTGCCGGATCACCCATGCATTCCGGTGCGTTCAACACCACCTTAAATAGGCATGTCCACACGTGTCTACAGAATCACAAGTCTGCAAATCAGCATTTTGTTATATTTTGTGGGTGCACTCAGATTTCCTCTCTACAAAATGCCAAACCTCAAAATACAGGACAAGCTTTCCTACCAAAAATGCCTTATTCCGGTGGTCAACACGCTCCATTTCGTCCAGACAACATGCAGGAGGATTTCTATTCTCCGTTATTCTCCTGATGGGCAAACCTTGGCGGGATATCATAGAATTTTGTTGGTCTTCCAACACGACTTTTGCTTGTGACGTGAAGGATGCTTCTTCTCCATAGATCCTTATCTGTTTGTTGTTGCCAGGGACCTGGTTGACGTCATGTGACGTCATCAACAAAATCCCTTGACTTTGCTGCAGTCAGCCACGTCCAAACTTCGAAAGGACTTGGGGGAGTCCTATCACCTGCAAGAGTCGGTAAACATTGATCAATATTTTAGAGGAAGAGCTTTATAAACTTAACATAAACTTTACATGCCTTATCATGCCTTTACTAACCATCATCATCCACTGGGCCCAGGGAATAGGATACACCCAAGAAAGGACAACGAATCCCGCCCACGCCGACCTTGCAACCGTGATGCCCACACGACTCGCATCGCCGTGAAGCGCATCGCCGACTCATCAGCTCGTCGCACGCTCCGCGCCGAGAAGGCGCTAGAGCAGTCCGCGCGGACGCAGCGTTCGGATGGGGATGGTCATGGCTCAGGGCCCATGGCCACACCTTTTCAAGCTGCAAGTATTTGTTTCATGTAGCTCTTCTTGGTGGGTCAACGCATCCCTTGGCATCTGGATGAATGTCGCATCCGGCATCTGGGAGTTCCGAAGAATTGGAGTTCTTGATACTTGAAAGTTGGACCACAAGCTTTTTGGATATGTCCTTTCGACCACAGGACCCCAGTAGTCGGTTACCATATCTACCATGACTGTCCATGTTCCAACTGCTGGCGAGAGACCATGCTTGACCAACGGACTTGATTCGTCTGGTCTCTCCACCGTTCGGTTCGCTGAATCGAGGTGTCTCCAAGTGGAGCAAAACAGCGACGCGGCGAACAACGCGACGCGACTGGAGTCCAGCTTCACTCGACAGCCGTGAACCGTAGAACATCTTAAAACCTTAGAACCAAAAAAAAGGTAGAGGTTCGAGATGGTTCGAGTGTTGAAGAGTGGATTGATGTGATTGCTTAAAGAACTTGGGCTTTGAGCTCGGCTCCAATCACCCAGATCCCTTGGTCCAACCAGTTTGGATCTCATGCATGGGCGCCATGGATCAAAACTCGGAGACGGTTGACCGAGTCCATAGACAGAATAGACTCTATAGGGAGGTCAACCTACCAGGGTTGCTTCCGGGCGCTTCCAAACGGGTGCCCGACCCACACAAAACCCGCTGGCTGCCAGAAAATCCCCAGATCGGAAGGAGGAGCTCTGAAGACTGACGTCAATCCTGAAGACTGGATCGGAACAAGGAACCGTTTCTCATAGGTTTCGTCATCAAGGATCGCAGTTTTCTGTCACAGATGCTATGGAGGCAACGGTTCGGACCAGTGTCTACAAGGACCCGCCACTATGAACCCACAGGGACCCGCTTGGAGAAGACTCTTTTGGATCTTGATGAGAACACTTGGGAACAAAAAATGTAAGAATGACCTTCACACCAAAGACATCTGGTACATCGAGGGAGTTACAGTAAATCAGTGAACTCTTCACCAACCCCCAACTTTGCACTCCCTGGTACAGGCTTCAGGCTTGTTGCAGGCTACTAGTATTGAGCCACTGTAAGAAGAACCACAAAGGTCGGAAAGAAGGTGTGTTGTCAAAGAAATCAGCTGGCACCAGCCCTGGTCTATTCAACCTTCGGCCTGCCTTCTTGGCTGCCTGGCGAGCAGAGATGGCGGTTCAATGATCATCGGTTTCTCGGTAGCAATCCCAAAGTTGATGCACTCAGGCTCACTGACATGGAAGGGAAAAGGTTCCTGTTTGTATAGAAGCACTTCCATGTTAGTGAGTGGGAGGGTTGATCATTCACATTTGTTCCACAAATAACAACTATACAAATATAATATATAATCACTTGCAGGATTCGTCATCGATTCTGTTATCATCTGTTATCTAAATTTTGAGCATCAAATTTTAGTTACCCGTAATTTAAAGTGTGATCCTGTTGCTCCATGCGAACGGGCTGGGATGTTTGTGGAATCAGCATGAGGCACCGAAAAAGGGGATAGTGTGGGACACATCATGATCCTCTTTCGAGAAGCTGGGAGAACCTTCAGTTCAACATCTGGGAACACCCCAAGAAAGTCAAACACTTCTCCTGCCTAGGGAGCCCTGCAGCTCTCCACTCATAGTTTCTCACTAGATAACAAGCCAAACAACGAGAAAAGATCTTAATCAGTTAAACATCTCACTGCAGTGACACCTGGCAAGTCCCAGGTCACCAACACCAAAATATAGAAGCTGACTTAGCTTCATTCACATGTCGCCACTCCTGTCATCCGACATCATCCCACCCGTCGTTCGCCGCGTCCACGGCTGCCTTGGGCGCATCCTTCGTCGCCCGCGCGTCTCGCAGGCGTTGCACTTGGGCGCGGGCCAGGATGCCACCTCGGCGCTGGTGGAGGCTGGTGGCAGTTGTACACGGCTGTAGGTCATCACCAGGGGACCCGGGTTTCTTCCCACAGGCAATGAGCAGAATAGACGACCTACAGGAGATCAAGCTATATCGAGTTCCGGGCCACGGGTAGTAACAGAGGGAGAGCCTAGAGTTGGGGGACATTCCAATCATCCAAGGATGCCGTCTTTCCCAGCAGGACTACTTGGGGATGTACACTAACCCAGCTTTGGGGTCTAGAGGTCTAGTTAGTTTGATCCAATACTCCCATCATGTCCACCAAAGAATCACTTTCCACACAATTTGCCAGGGGTTCAAAGGAGTGCGCCAAAACCCACATACTGATACATTCTGGAGAAAGGGATTGGCCGGATTGGCCCTCTTTTGAGCTTGAGCTAGATCCCTACTTTCGGCCAAGTAAAAACCACCAGATGGACAGGGTCCGCTTGGCACCCTCGCTTTTGCAGATTCCTCACAGGTTTTCATCTGGTGAACGGCTGCAACTAGGAAACATCGACATTTGTGGGGCGTCCCTTTCTATCCAGCCACCCCCCCCAACAAATCAGGAGCACTCCGGGCGCCCCCCCAATTTTTGCATCACACCCCTCTCTCACCCTGCCACCCGACCTCACCAGGTGCGTCTACTTTCTCTCTGGCCGAGCCAGAACCGCCCGACGGCCCCCGACTGCCGCGGTGGAACCGGAGGCTCCCGACGTTCCAAGGCCTGAAGCTTGATCACGGCTCGCTCGCGCTCCTGCGGCGCCACGGGTCCAGCGCGGCGCCACGGGTCCGGTTCGCCCCGTTCGCCCCGTTCGTTCGGTCGAGGCGGTGGTCCACGGCGGAGCTGGTCGCCCGACTGCTCTGGAGCTCTGTGCTATGCTCTGTGGCTTCATGTGGGCAAACCAAGTAATTAGCTGCATGGTTGGTCCATCTACAAGCTGCGAACTGAAAAAATCTGAACAGCTCACAACATCTCATGATTCTCTGGCTGGTGGGGCGTTAGGGTGGCTGACTTAAACTGCAAATCGTTTTGGCAGCTTGTTGTTTCACGTTTGCCTCACCTGATGAACCAACCACCCAACAACCTTTTCGGAGTCTTAAAGAATTGGGGAGCCTCCAAATACCTCCAGCAAGCGAACACAGCTGACTCTATGCCACCAAACCTATATAGGAAAACAGGCCACATCTCCATTTTCTCATACCAATAATTCGAACCAGAACCAACCAAAAGACATCAAAAGCCCACTTGCGCAGCCTGCTGCCCGACCGCCCGACGGGGACGTTGCCTCTCGCTTGGCCGGCGGCAACGGCTGTTGTAAACGTTGGTAGCTCACATCCTGACAGGGAACACAAGCTGGGCCGAGAGGTGTGCACAGAAAAAGAACAGAAACACAAGCTGGAAAGCTGGACAATGATAGTATAGAATATTATGATAATATATATATACACTGTATATACGTAGAACATTGTAGAACTGTAGAACTGTAAAACATGGTAGAACTGTTGGAAACAACTATGCATGTACCATTAAGGTACTTTTCATGGGCGATTGACCTCACCCTGAAACTGCAAAGGCAAGCCAGTCTACTCTGGTAGCAGGACCATCAAATGGGTGCCCAATGGAAACTAACAAGTAGTACAGTAGCACTAAGTAGTGTAGGGTGGTGGGGACCCCTTGGATGTTCCAGGTACACTCCCTGAAATCACAATGAAAGTAACCAGAGTTGATTTCAGCTCAAGTGGATAGAGTTCCCACGTGTTTTTTCCGTTTTCAGTGAATGATTTAGAACATGAAACCGACGAACTCCAATAGTATTTCGACCCCGCCGGCCTTCGCCGTTCTCACTGAAGGCACGACCACGGACCCGTCAGGGTGCCCTTGGTCGACCTCGGCCTCGTGCTCACTGCGGCGCGGCACGCGGAGCGCCGCGATCTTGGAGCGCGCCATAATGCCACCTGAAGCGCGCCATGCGCCAGGCACTGCGTCGTTTCACAAGAAGAGGAAGCGTAAAGACAAGTGCAGCTGAGGGACTTTCGTGTGTCATGGATCAGTTGGAGGCCCGCGCATATGAATCATCTGATTCTGATCTGTGTGGGGTGAAGACAAGAGTAGTGTGAGGATCTAGAGGAATTCTTGCTGGACATATGCTAAGCTGACCTCCTTTTTGCACCGAATGCACTTCCTTACGGCGAGTTCGATCGGTCTATGGTGAGTCACACCCCGGAACTGTTGGGGGCCAGACGGCGAGTCGATCCGTCATCGGGCGGAGCGTCGAGCCGTGTCTTCACAGAACTACAGGGTCTTGGCACCTGTGCGATTGTGTTGTGTGCGATTGTGTGTGTTGTGTGTTGTGTGGGACTTCGTCGACTGAGACTGCTCTTAAGAACGCCTGGCTGAAAAAAGTGTGTGTTGATCTTCTGGAGTGTTTCCATCTTGCAGTGTAGTGGTGACTGGCCCCACCCAATTGAGAAAGGACAAGGACACCACTAAGGACACCATGCCCAGACGCAAGAAACCGGTGCATTCCGAACGACCAGGTCCACAAATCCACTGAAAACCCCGGTTTCCACGACAGGCTTTTCGGGTATGCAAGCACCTTCCCTGAAGCGTCATGGAAGAAAAGGACAGCAGTACCCATCCCTATTTAGCAGTATGTTGGACAGTTGATAAACGAAAAAACAAATATACTTACTAAGTTACAAACACAAACCTGTATCCACCAGCGACATTCGTGACTTGGTTCGGGCTCCTTCCCCGGCTCCTTCCGCCCTTGACTTGCTCCGACCGGTCCGTGACGACTCGTCGCCCCGACTCGGCTGATTTGGGGTGCCCGGACGTTGTCTGGCCTGCAGCTTGGAGGCCGCAGCATCTTTGGCCTTAGGCCAAGATCAAAGTGTCTTAGAGATGAAGCATGTAGCGATGAAACATCAATGCCTTAGGCTCCTATTAAGGCCGTTTTTCTAAAAGAAATCATTCTATCTGGCGATTCTTTTCAGAGATCAATGTGGACATATTATCATATTCGACTAACAAATCTGTCAGGAATGACAGAATGGATCGCTCGATGTTCTTTAGATTTGCTTGTTGCGGCGTCCGGTCACTTGGATTCCAATGGAGGAGTTCTTAGTTGCCACTGGGCGGTCGTGGACGCTTCCACACGCACAGGTCTCACGGTCTCACCACGGTCGTGGGTCGACATGGCGCTTTTAGGGTCCATCAACAGTGGACGTGTGCCCGGAATTCATCTCCCGAACCAACGAGTTTCTCACGGAGCCATTCACCACGAACGGTCCAGCACTTTGTTGATGCCAGCCGCCCCTCCAATGCCCTAACAGCGTCTCTGGACATCTCCATGCCACGCATCACCCCAGCTGGCCCCAGCTCAATTTGGTGAATTCGACAGAGAGATCGAACAACGGATCAACATGGATCAACATGGTACACAATAGATAGATTATAGTTAGATAGTTAGATCGTTGGATAGAATAGTTAGATAGTTAGATAAATAGTCAGTTAGACAGATAGATAGATAAGATTAGATATATAGATCTTAGATCGATTCACATAGATAAATCCTTTTCTATCCTTTTCCTCGGCAAGACACAGCTCTCCACCTGGCTGGCAGCCCCACCGTGTCTCCCGACGGCTCGGCTGACCGGTGCACGGTTCGCACGCTTGACCTGGCGGACCAGGACCGGTGCGGTGAGAACAAAGCCCTTCCCCAAAGACCCAATGAGCCAGGCAGGTCCAGACCTGGTCCTGGAATACCTCTAAGGTTTTACTATGATAGTATATTTCAGTTTTACTTTTGTGTATATTTGTTATTCCCGAAAGACTTGGCGAAGGGCCTTTCACAGGAGCTCCGTGCATGCTAACATGTCAACATCTAGCATGTCTTGATCTAGCACGAGTTCCTTTTGCATGTCTTGACTTAATCTATTGACGTACTTGACTTGACCCACTTGATTTGACTTCCTTGACAAGACTTACTTGACTTGACTGACTTGACTTGACTTACTTGATTTGCCTTGCTTCCTTGCTTGACAAGACCTACTTGACAGAACTAACTTGACTTGACTTACTTGACAAGACTAGCTTGACTTGACTTGAGTTACATTTGAAAGTATGGCAAAGTATTTAAAACTTTGGAAAGCTTTTTAAGTGTCTTGATGGCGCCCTGGTCCGGAAGATGCTGGCGAAACCGTGTGTTTTACATAGGATCGCGCGTGTCGATCGCACAAAACTGTAGTAAAATTGTAATTTTGCTGATTCCCGCGCAACCCTTTTGTAGGATCGTGCGTGTCGATCGAACAAGACTGTGCTGGAGCGGTGCTCATTATTGTGTTTTGCAATTGGATGCTTGCAACTTGAATTGAATTGACTTGATTTACTTGGCTTTCTTGCGTGTCTTGACTTACTTTACACTTGACTTGATTTACTTGATTTGACTTACTGCGGTGGAGAAGCATAATCTATAGAACGCAACATGTAGAAGACGTCTTTTCATAACAAACGCTCTTGGCCAAAACATGAGCGGTTGATTTTCATGTGTGCTTAGTTTCAGTCGGTTGTTATTCTGCTTCTAGAACGCAAAATGTAGAAAACGTCTTTTCATAACAAACGCTCTTCGCCAAAACATGAGCAGTTGATTTTCATTTTTGTTTGGTCATCTGCACTAACCGTTTCATTTCACAGCATGCTTTACTGTCATTCCACTTTGCTCTTTTGGGTACCCACGTGGGATCTAGTGACTAGTGTATAGTTTTTAATGGCCAACTCCAGTAAAATGATGTAACATGATGTCTTTGACCGGTCGGGAAATGAATTCTAATCCATCCGTGAGACGCAAAGGAATGGAAGAGGATTTCCGCAAAAGTTCTGTTCATTTCTTTGTTTCTGAGGTAATGGACATGAGAAAGACACGCCAAATCTTCCATGCTTCACATGCTATTTGTTTCGCAGATTTCAGAATGCCCCATGCACTTGGCTTCCACTGCTTCTGCTGTATGGCAACTGCCCATGTCATCATGTTATTTATACATTTCTATCTGAAGGATCGTGCGGATCTTGTATTTGGCAGCAACGGAACCCTCGGGTCGCTGCCTAAGACAGTGCGGGGAGGACATCAAAGGACTTGACGAGTATGTGATGATTCCACGGAGATGACTACAGGATGACGCAGCTATTGTGAGAGCGTGTCGAATATGGCGGGGCATGGCACCGACCATGGGAACAAATCAGAGAATGGATTACTGAGGTGGTCAACCTACCCACCTGTCCAGCGATGCACGATGCACCCGGCGGTCGACATCTCACGATTCAGCGCACCATCGCAGAGAAGTCCGCTTTTCCAGCCACTTCGTCCTTCACCTGCCGTCTCGAAGGATCTGGGTCTCACGAGCAGGTCCTAAAGGAGAAATGTGGAGGGGGTCGATGACAGGTAGGTATTATATTGGTTGTACATGGCTTGACCGTTTTACTACATGAGAACACCTGATATAATTGCCCGGAAATCTCCTGCTTTCAATGTTCGAGTCTTTCAAAACTACCTGCAACCTCAACGTGGTCATTCCAAACTGAACTATGAGGAGAAGCAGGAACAAGACCCAGGGACATCCAGGCACCCCAGGACTGTAGATGTATGGAGCTTATACCTGGATCTGACCTGCCTGTGATCAATTTCTGCCTTCACTTCATCCATCAAACCACCCAAGGTTGGCAAGAGGTACCAGTGGCATGTCGTTGGAAGATCCAGGTACCAGCACCTTCAAAGGGGTCACCTGGCTGGAAGCCCCAGCCCACTACTAAGGGACCTCCAGACAGGACATCCCTTGAAGGTCCAGGTAATTATAATACATTGTCTCATGTCTCGAGCCCGGTCGAAGCGGATCGTTGAGATGTCTCGACCCGTCCGGTCGATGCGGATCGTTCTTCGTCTGACCCAAATCCACATGATTAGTGCGGGCGCGACAGCCGATGGGAAAACGGCATCTCAGTTTACGGCGTTTCGATGCGCGAAGAGGTCCGGTTCCGCAAGTGGGACAAAAAGGCCAGTGACTGGAATTTCCAGTTTTGAACCATGACTGGACAAGTCGATTGATTGGGATCCAATCCTCCAAACAGTGGACATGCACTGAACAATCCGATGTGTGGTCTTCCGGACAATCCTGCGAGTACACTCTCCTGAAAGGCAAAACAACAAAAAACCTACCCAGTCAAACGTATTACAGGTGTCTTTTGGGCATGACTCATTTGCGTCATCTATATATGATTTTCATATTAGTATGTTCCAACCCGTTTCTTTTTGATTGTCCAACCCCTTCCTGCAGGTCATTGCTTTTCGCTCCACCACCTTCCCCGTCTCCACCTCCTGCGCCGCTTCGGCCACCGCTGCGGCCCCCGCTGCGGCCCTCGGCCGGAACTCTTCGGCCGCGGCGTCTCCCTGCGGAGGCATGCCGGCGGGGTTTTCGACGGCGAGAGTGTCCCAGTGAAATGCCTGGCAAGTGGAGAAATGGACACAAATTGACTAGAACCTGCGGGTGAGATATATGAGATGACATAAGTGTTCCTTTTTTTGAGTTGCGGCCATGGACCGCATCGAACCCCTGGATACCACGTCGGGTTGTAGAGGAAAATGCTAAAGCCTACAGGGGGTACCTATAGATCTTTCAACTATGCAACTAACATGTCTGCCTTTCTATCCGTGAAACCAACCCAAAGGCCAACATTCTGCATCGTTGGGAGATCCAGACAGAAAAGTGCCGTGGTCAATCTGTCCTTCCATGCGGTGGATGGTCCTCTGCTTTGGGATTGAAGGCTCCTCTCGTTGGCTGGTAGTTCATAAAAGGCCCTCGCCAAGGATGTTCTTTCGCTGACTGGACGTGATGAAACCTATAGAATAGTCAATATGGCATGGTCCTTGTTTGTCGTCATGTGAAGTCAACCGACCCCAGTCAACAGCCGATGAACCTCCAAAACATAAAGACAAGAGTTGCGACCACGGCTTCTACTTGGGAATGGACATCCATCAATGAACATCATCTTCAGATCGCAAATGAGAGATGATAATGGATTGGTTGCTGCGAAAGCTTTTAAGCGTTTTGGCCCGGATCGTCTTCACCTGTGCATCCCAAATGACCAACTCTTACAGGCACCAGTGTCGTTGGTCGGTGGCGTTTGCAGATGATCTTTGATTCTCCCTATGGATCCACGTACCTTCCGAGACGCGACGTTGGTCGTGTAGGCGCCAGGAGTTCCCCAAAACCACGACGTGTCCGTTCGGTCCGGTGGCTTTCCGTGGATGCGGTCGGATCGAGCGAACCGACTGGGGGGTCACTGCATGCACTGGGCGGACATATGCGGACGCCCTGGGATCGGCTGGGCGTGTGAGACCTGAAGAAGCGTGATGCCCATGTTTCTTCTGAGGAAAACCATATCCTCTAAGACTCACACCAAAAGACGATTCACTTCCCGAACTCATCTGCAAAGCGTTCAAGCACCTGAAACTGGATCACCTAGACTCTAGACCTTGCAGTATGTAACCAAAAATTCCTCCAATACCTTCAGTAGGGAGAGCAGGGGATAGTGGATCATATGCCTTTCAACAGGCCTGTTCGAGTCCTGACAATGAAATTGAAACGACGATCAGATCGATCCACCGCACGCACCGCAGCCAACGGTTCTCGTTTCATCTCATGTCCAACATGGTCCACCGGTCCATGGTCTTCGCCTTCAACGCGGCAGTCGTGGCCGCGGTGCGCATCGCCTCGGCGGAGGAGCCGCCGGCCTCTGCGGCCTGAGGGACGGAGGGCGGCGACAGGGAGACACCGTCGGCGAGACCATCGGACGATCGGACGATCGGCACATCGATTGAAGAGGTCCATTGTATCCATGTGTTTTGCTGCCGACGCTCGCCATGGATCACGCTGAAGGTCAGTAAGTCAGCCCTTCAAAAGAAGGGTGAAAAAGCCTTTCAGGAAGCAGTAACTGGGTCAAAAGACTCTTCTCAAACACGGCAACTTGAGGCATGTTGTCAAAAGGCTCAAGCACCTGCCCCAAATCCAAACAAAACACACACGCGACTTCAGTTCTTTGGTGAGGAAAGGTGAGGAAGGAGGGTCCTAGAGGTGGGGTGATACCTCAGAACCTCCACAAATCGACCGTCACAACAGTCACGGTCGCAACGAAGCCAACTCGCCTCGACCTGGAGGTTGATCTCTGCAAGAACTTGGGCTTCGGCCATCGCTTCCGACGTGATGCGCTCCTGATTAAGATGAAGATGTGCGGATTTGTTTGGAGCAGTTGAGAGGAATGAAAGTTCGGTCCATACTTTTGGTATATTCCCAGTACCAGTAACAGTGGAAAATGATGAATTATATTAGGAATTAAAGGCCTTTCTACAAAATAGTGATGTCAATGTATAATGTATACAGGCTCTTACTTACTGGTGATGGAACACACACCCATCTATCCTTAAACCACGTCTAGTGATTCCTGTCGTGGATGAAAAATGGGTGCAACTGGGTCTTGGACTTCCTTTTGTCAAAAGTCGTTGCTCCCCAGGCCCCAAACAGGTGTGTGGACAAATCAGAACCGGCGGAAGTGCACCTATCATGTGACGCCAATCGAAGTCAAAGCATCAGGCAAACCATCCCAGCACACCGTGCCTCCAAACACAGAGTCTAAACACATCATCGAAACCGTCTCTGATGGTCTGCTACCTCAGTTCGCGCATTTGGAGCCCCCAGCACCCGGTTCCGCGTGGTTCCAGCACGTGACGGCGAAAAGCACGTTTGGTGCCTGTCCTCCTGCTCTCGTGCCTTCGCTAGCACGCCGCTGGCGCGACCAAGGGCTGCCTGACCGACCCGACCCTCGACCAGTCCATGGATCGGGGTAACGCTCGCCGTCGATCTGGTTGGGTCTCTCAGGCAGGATGGGATGTTGCATCAGAATCAAGTTTCAACTCCCCAAATAGGACATGACCAATGCAAACATGCGAGACTTGCCTATGCGGATTTGTTGTTCAAACGTAAGCATGATCACTGATTTAGATATTGTTTAACATCTCCATTCAAGATCACTATATTTTTATAACATAAAACATAAATAAATCAAAACATGCGAAGACCACTTTAGTAAAGAGCGGTAGGTTTGTGCACAAAACCCTGCAAAACGATAAGGTCCACCTCAAAACCGATAACCCCAGCGCCGTATATGATCATAAGTATGTGACGAACTCAAAACGTACACTGTAAAACGATAAGGTCCAACTCAAAACCGATGACGTCCATTTTTTGGTTGAAGAAGAACAAGGAATTTTGACCGTCCCTATAAATACATGCACAGTATGGCATAATATTGCCTTATCATGTTATATCACATTTGTTCCATCTTCTTCCATCAGCCTCCAAGCGTTCTGCATCGTGGCGTAGCGTGTCGTTGCGCCTCACGTGAGAAAAAGGTGCGATCAACGAGTCGATCGTTTTGCTTCAAAGGTTGGAGAAGCCTACAGGTCACTGACGAAGTCCTACCGAACACCATGCAATGATTGGAAATCCATGGGGAACGAGCAGGCATGACAGTTTGTTTCCCGTAATTAGTCTTCAGATGTCCCTCGTTTGGCCCCGTTTGGGAATGTTGGGAGAAACTCAAAGTCAGTGTCTTATAGATCGTGTCTTACCAATTGCTGTTTGGTACAACTGATCTCTCGTGATCAGCCTGGCAAAACATATGCCATCAAATCCGAAGCGTCACATGTTTCACAGTCGCCACAGTGTGTCGACCGCAGTGCTTCAACTTGAGCAAACGGCAGGGTGAATTCTTCTCAAACGCCTGTGTGGCTCTCTTGAATCTCTTTAAATTCTTGAGGGATTGGTTGTCAATAGCGTCGATAAAGGCCGAACATGACGGGCTACAGGCCAAGGCGTTTTCTTTTTGTGTGTGTGTGTGTGTGTCACCCTCCGCTTCTAGGAGTGTTGACAGGTTTTCGTTTTGCAGGGGGCCAGCGGCCGACAAGCAAACGCTGGCTAACAAAGCCATGCTTGTTCGGTGGATGCAGTCAGAGACGTCTGACCGTGTACCTGCAAGAAACTGTTGCTCACGCTGTCCACTCCTTTGGTTGAAATCATGGTCCTTGCATGATACCACCCAAGAAACAGGTTTCCCTCCGCAGCTTTCTGCCGCCTGTCGTTCAGCCGCTCCAGTGAACACTCTGTTAAACATTTCAGTTGCGCTGACCGCTTCACCTTTCGTTTCCCTCATCCATTTCACTGTGGATTATGACTCTATGACTAACTGCAAACCCTGTGACTAAGTGTGTGTTTTGTGTTTTTCCTGAACACATCTCAGAGACGTCTTAGCGTCCGTGCCTGAGCAACGCCTGTAGCGAGTCCTGCAACGCCGTGAAAGGAAACGGAACCGCCCTGAGCGTCCAGGGCATGGCCGATTGCACGGACATCTGAATACCAGTTGTTTTACCCTAGGGCTCCAACCATATCCTGAGGAGGCTCCAACCATACCCTAGAGCCCTAGGGTTAACTATGCCTATGCGTTGAATTCACAGCTTTAACTAGAGAATTTGTGGAATACGCCGAGTTTCAGGAACACCAAACGGCAAGTGCAAGTGAATACGTGAATACACAGCACTGAATTGGCTGCCCGTCTGTCTGACGGGACACCTGAAAAGTTCCCGGAACTGGCGTTCTTTCGTTTCAAGGGCTGCAGTGGCTTAAGTCCAACGTGCCTGGCCCCGGCCCGAACGAAGTGTTGTTATGGTCTGCTTCGACGGCCCACTTCAGTAGTGCTTGAAGATCTTGAAGTCTATCGTCTCACAGACTCACAGGCTGGCAAAAGCTAGTGTCCAAGGAAGAAACTGCCCACTGGCGGAATAGTACGAGCAATCACTTGACCCCAGGATCAAGTGATTTGTTGGTCTGCCAGGCCCAAAAAAGAACGAACATTAATGACTTCTACCACATCCACCCAAATTCTATGTTCTACGTTATGGCAGGGTGTGAGTTTGGTACTCCCAGTTTGATAGACATGTGCAGGAAATAACATTCATACTCCCATACCGTCCACATCCGTCCACGCTTTCAGGGACAGGTCTTTTGGGAGTTCAAGAAGTTGGTGGTTTGCGCCTGAAACAAGCTGACATCATGTCGTGGGACAAGCCCACACCTCGGACATCATCAGGCATGCAAACACCCCATCTTCGCCTGAACGCATCTCATCATCACAATCATAATCATAATCATCATCATCATCATCATCATCATCATCATCATCGCCCAAACGCATCCAAAACCCATCGACCCATCGCCAACCACATCGAAGGATCTGCCACTCAACGGGAGAGCATCGCCGGTCCTCTTGGACTTGAACCTGTCCTTGGAGTCGCAGCAACTCACCTGAGCCGGTTTTGGGGGGTCCTCAACTCAGTAAGGCTTTGAGGATGTGTGAGGTCAAGACACCAAAAAATCGGTTTTGGGAGGGTCAGTTGTTCAGTTGTTCTTACCTCTTCAGTCGTGAACGGTGGTGAATGGCCCAAGAGGATTGCATGCTGCAGGTTCGTCCATGCTAGGCCAAGCAAGCTGCGGGTTTTGCTTGACTGGAACACATCCCAACATCATCCAAAACAAAGATGCACTAGAGCTTGAAGAGTCTCGAAGTCATCAGCTGAAAAGAATCAAACCAGGTTGGTCCGCTCAGCTGACTTTGAGATCAACGCAACGGTCACTTGATACTCACATTTTGTCTCCTTTCACATTTCACTGGCACAATGGTCATGTCAGGGTTTCAAGACCAGGGGGTTGAGGGCACACCTTGTATCGATCAACTCGAAGCCTTTCTCGCCCGGTTCAAGTCGGACCAACACATCAGAATCAATCAGTTCATCTTCAATCATCTTCACTGTCACTTAACTATCAACATTGTTTCCAAATCAAGACCAGTTACAAAATTGTTGTACAAGTACCATGTTGTAACCGTCCCTAAACATCCCTAAACCATCCCCACACCTCATCTGCCTGCTCTCATCTCCAAGAAACGCTGCGTCATCGACTCCGTCAGCCCCTCTTCCGCCGTGTCCGCTTCCGGCATGCCCGCGTCTGCCGCGCCAGCAGCCGTGGCCGCCTGTCAGCGTCAACGTCAACGGATGATGTGCATTACAGTACAAGAAGTTAAGGCAGCTGTTGCTCGATTTATCCTCTCGCGGCTCACACGTGTGTGTTGATTCCAAACAAACCTAAATTCACATGCAAACGTGACTCAGGACCACTGGCGGCATGCGTCACCGACTGAACCAGGCCTGACGTTCCTCCTCTTCTGCTTTGGCAGCCTCCTCGTGCATCCTCCATGGCGCAGGAGTCAGATGCCAGATCTAGAGTCAATAAACATCCAGGGAAAGTGGGTAGTGAACCCCCTGCTCCCGATTTCTGTGCAGCAAAACACCCGCTCCGAGCCCCAAGCCAGGCGTGCTTGTCAAGTCTTGGAGGCTTCGAAGGCCGGAAGGGATCTTCATCAGGGTCCAAAACATAGACTCCCTGAAACAAACATGGAAGTGGACAATCTCCTGTTGGTAGGAGGCCATTGTCAACTTCCATGATTGTTGGAGGGAGGGTATTTCAACTTGAACTCTGCCTTCTTTCCATCATAAGGTGTTTTACTGATCTTTGGGTGTGCCGCACGGTTACGATCCTGTCCAGCAAATTGAAGTGTGTGTTCAAATTGCTTTGAGGACAAAAACCACGTCCAAGGTCTCCCACCACGGGAAAATCTACGCTCTCTACACACGTCGCGAAGAACGAGAAGAACGAATAATCACTCTTCCATCACACATCACCATCATTCACTATCCAACCTCCATGTTAATATGTATGAGTCAGAGTGTGTAACGTTAGTAATTCACCATCATCATCTCATCTCCATCCCATCCGCCTACAGCGTGTGAGCTCTTCGGAGGCCTCCGACAGCTCCAGACCTCGGTGAAAGAGCTCGACGCGAACCGGCTGGGCGGCTGGGCGGCTTGGGTCATGAAGGAACCGTGGTACCAGAAGATCAGAAGGAACCATGGTACCAGCTTTAGCTTGGTCCAGCTCAGGGTACCATCTGAAACCAAGATCAAAGATATTCAAATCTGATGGCCCCTGTGCGTACAAGAAGGTGTTTGTTTTGGGGTGCAGTCTGAGTTTGTCTTGCGCGGAACCATCCCTCCCCTCAAATGGCAGGTGTTCATCGACAACTCTACATGTTTATAAGCGAAATTTGTCCCTTGTCTCCCTTATTTGAGATGCGGAGATGGGTTTACCACCACACTGATCAAGGTTGCTTCTCATTTTTCTTGTATCCTGTCCGAAGGGGGTAAAAAAACACTGAATCCGAATCCCACCAATTTGGGTTGACTCTGAGTCCAAAGGGACACCCCTGCCACCGAAAACACGGTCCATGCGGCTACACCTGCCCTGCGATCGATCGCCTTCGGTCATTGGCCTTCGCATCCCTTCAACTCCTTCAACTTACACTCTGACTCACATAGACGTGGCCTATTTGGCCCCCGAGAAAAGACGACTGTCCTCGACTCGACACATCTTTTTTCAATACTGTACCTGAGGAGACCTGTCGGAAGAGCTGCCATTGGAAGGTCCAACCATTGGAAGTGTAAATGGTTCAAGTGTTTCCAAGGAAGACCCTTCAATTATCTTCAATGTTCACCCACCAGAAGCCCGGCTCTGTCCGGCTCTGTCCGGCCCATGGCGCATCTGGCGCCAGGCCCGGCCCGGCGGCCGGAGCGGCTGCGGCGCCCGGCCTAAGTGATGACTTCGACTCTCGGCCGTCTTCACTTCGACCTGCCAACGGCAGGTCTGCAGTTCTGCACCACGTCTCGACCAGCCGTCAAGAGGTCGGACCCAGGTGCTGCGAGTCCGGGTTACATTCACCCCCAAAGGTGTGAAGCAAAAACTGCAGGGGTTGGGTGCCCGGTGCATCCTGCGTGCATCCTGGGTGCATGCTGGTGCATCCAGGTGCCTTGCTGTCGTGATACGCTTTTACAAACTCACTGGAAGAATCATGGTAGATGGCATGGCCCCAAAAGACCATTTTGATGTTCGAAGACCAAACAGGTGGTGAGCTCACTTCACGCAACAATGATGAGTCCGAGAGGGAGTGTCAATGTTCATATCCAGTGAGTCTTGCAGAGATTTTTCTTCCTCGACCATCTAAAGCCTATGTCTTGGAGGACCAAAGCTTCCAATGAACCCCCCCGAAACCCTTAAAATTGGGTAATTCTATAGATCTAGATCGAGGTATACGGCATGAAATGAATGGGAGGTACTGGGGTGAGAGGACCGAACATTCATACCAGCTGATGTGCTCTTTCCAGAAACATCCCGTTTGGAGGTAACAAAGCACCCAAACCACCCAAAAAGGTTGACCACCCCTCCACAACCCTCGGTCGTCCCACAGCACGACCTCCGTGTGCACGAGCTCCTCGTTGATCTTCTGCCACCGCAGTGCGTCGTCCGCCAGCGGCGCACCCAGCAGCATCAGCGAGGCGCGAGGCTTCCGCGTGGCCAGGTCTGCAGTTGAAACGTGGCATGCGGTGAACACTTGGATGTGCTGTCCAGAAGTCCAGGAAAAAGTGTGTTTCCTCCTGAGAAGGGGATTCATCCATACGGAAGATGACAACTCACTCCAGGAAAAGAGGAAGAGGCCCTGAGGGCCACGATGCAAAAAGGGATATATATACTATAATATATATATATATTGAATCATGTTGAATCCGATTCTTGGATGATCTACGTGATCTATAGAAAGGCTAGCTCCGTAGCACTTGACGTACGTACCAGGACATACCAGGTCCAATGTGTTCAATGGAAGCCCAATGAAGCCGGGTGGTCTATTGACCATTCCTTCCACCGCAGAACGCCCTCCCGCAGCTGAGTCATCCGATCACCGCCTGCGACGTCCTGTGCCGCGGTGGTCGCTTCATCACTGAGGAGGTGTAGCTTCTGCAAAGCTCTCCTCAGCGAAGATGATTTGTCAACATCTGGATCCCACATGGTTGTTG
The DNA here is from genome assembly GCA_963970005.1 of Durusdinium trenchii. Classification (NCBI taxonomy): domain Eukaryota; class Dinophyceae; order Suessiales; family Symbiodiniaceae; genus Durusdinium; species Durusdinium trenchii. The sequence goes on from CAXAMN010006669.1 coordinate 1,498,752, forward strand.
AATGTTGGGTGGTGGGTTTACTTTGTTTGTTATATATATATATGTATATATATATGAACTAGTACTAGTTGTGGCCATGCGGTTTCACCAACTTAATTTATACACCATTGTTGTCCAAAAGAATGTGCCAAGGGTTCAGCTGAAGTTGCACTGGTGTGCTGAACACCTCTCGTGAGCATCAAACTCAGATTGCAAATGGCTGTTCATGTCTTCAAATGTGTGCCAACCAAATCACATTGGGGGTTGCTCAACTCAACCCTTGAAGTCAAAGATCATCATTCGTGCGGGAAAACCAACCAAGACCTTCCAATATTTGCCTCTCAATGTATAGCTCCTTCTTTTGAGGCCACACTCCCCAGCTTCAGGTCATGTTCTGATCTTTATCATTATTCATGGACCGCCCCATGAATCAGCGCAAAAAAGGGCTGTAGAAGGAAAAGCTCTGGTGCCCTAAGGTCGCTCAGCGTGCCCTGTCTGGTCGCTGAGGTCAATGATTAAGCAACCGACCGACCGACCAACAAGGACTAATTATACTAAGTGAAATTAACTAGAACCACGCGACTATAACAAATTTCAATTAGCCACTAACATCCACTAATTATCACTAATTTGATCAAATTAACATCCCAACTCATCCAACAACGACCACCCACCGTCACCCCTCATCCGCTGCACTGGTCTGCCGAGCTTCTGTGCAGCCAACGCTTCGGCCTTCGCCAAGTCCGTGGCCTCCTCTTCAGCATGGCGTTCTTCCTGACATTCGACGGTGCCGCTGTGGAGAAGTCCCGCCTCCGGCCTCCGAAGACCGTCCAAGGGGGTGTGGTGATTTAATGGACCGTCCTTTGATGGACCGCCCTGGAAGATGGACCTGAAAAACACGGGTGCAGGATGCAGGAAGCCAGCTAGTCTTCCAGACTGCTCCAAACCTTCACGTTCGTGGGTCTCTTCCCCGAGAGAAAACATGACAAAAACACAAAAAAGGAAAAACAACGAGAGCTTACCCACAAGTGCCTGGGCAGCAAGATTTTGGTCGCTTCGAGTGCAACGACCTGTCTGGCTTCTTTCGGCCTTTCAGTGGTTTCGTCGTGAAGACGACTGACCTGAAGAGGTCTGAGTCGGACGTAGAACACTTGTCGTCGTTGCCAGCGCCTACCTTCACATTAAATCTAAATGCCATTCGAGCGATGGCAATCCTATATACAGCCGACCTTTCGTCGGGAAAAGGAAAGCGAGAAGAAAACCAGTGACAGCTTTAGTGAAGACCTTAGACATCAATATTGATGTAGAAATGCATGGAAAACAAACAGACATTCAGGAACGAATTGGATGGCACAAGTTTCGACTTGCACCACGAGCCGGGACTTCTTGTTGTCGTTGTTCTCCAAAAACAAATGCCGCTCCGAAATGGAATGGTGGTTTCAGCCATTTCAATCGATCGGGATGGAACATGAATTATGTCCAGTTATCCGCCCAGGCCGTTGACAGCAACATGCCGTGGCTGCGGGGAACAAGCGTTTTTGCTCAAAACTCAATGCACGCATCAACCAGCATGGACATCACAGGCTCTAGAAGCAATTCCGTGGTGGCAAGTCCTGGTACAAATGCCTTACCTCACCAATACGTACACGTGCCCCCATGATTGCTTCAATGGGCTCCAACCTCAACAGTCGGTTGATCTTTTGAGTTTCAGCCTGAACAAAATCCAAAAGTTTGGCCATCTCCGTTGAATCTTCCCAATTCATCCTCTACTGAAGAGTGATGTTGTGACACTGCTCTGGCCCTTATGCTCCTCAATCACAAACCTGTGGTTTTCATTGGTGTTCAGGTTCAAGTAGCCACAGTCTTCCCTTCCCGCTCCATCCCGTTCCTGCAAAACAGCTCCCACTTCCACGATCTGTTGGCCAATCAGCGCCCGCTGAGCGATGGTCTCTGCCTGAGCGATCGTGGCAGCATGCCCCCCATCGTCACCACCTCCATCCGTCACCGCTAGGAAACTTGAAAACCCAAACGCCGTCGGAGACTCCATGTATTTCTTGTTGCTAATAGCTTCTTGCTCCTAGTTACCCATGCCAGGAGCCCCGTTCGTAGCTTCTTGTTACTCCAAAACAACTCCTCCCGACCCACCACGAGGACGGGACGTCGACGCCACGAAACGGACGTTCCTGGGGCGGCCCGACCGTGGTTTGCTCGGCACGTGCGAGGGCTTGGGACTTCTTTTCGATCCTCGGGCGCGAGGGGCAGGCGGTCGGTCTGGATCCAAGAGGACGGTGAGATACTTCCAATCGAAACTGGTCGTGACCTCTATTTGGGACCACCAACCACCCAAAATATGGCCAAACTTCCTATCAAAACAGAGGTCAAATGGGTATATATGTATCGTTGCAAATAGCTACTATAATAGCTTCTTGTTACTTACCCTGGGAGTCAAAGACTATCAAAAGAATGGTCTTTAGGTGACCCGAAAAGGAATATGCTTCACTTCAGTCGGTCAAAATATAGTCTTTGGACTTCTAGGGCTTATAGTAGTGGTTACTAGTAGACTAGAGATGTTGGATATATGCTACATGATACATATGATATATAGGTCATGAGGCGCCCGGCTCCACATGGAGACCATCCAAGTCCTCGGAGTTCATCGCCTGGGAAGAAGCGCAATGGTCATGCAGAAACCAGGTTGGACACCAAATGACAACGGAATGACAATGGATAACAAACAACATGGTAAAACTGCTGTATTTTGTGATATATCACGACGGAATCGTTCTTATGTTCAACGGAATCGATGGTTTAAACATGTTTAAACCGTGTTTTTGAGGGGGTGCAGGACATACACAAAGGAGGGTACAAACATGTTCCACAGTCTGTAGCGAGGATGACCATGAACATGTTTGGTGTACTGTACACGCACACAAGCAGGAAACACTCTATGGACTGTTTCATGGTGTGTGTTCCTTTAAAGGATGCTTTAACCTTGTTTCTTTGCTGGAGGTCCACATCCCAATAGTCATGTTACGGCCGGTGCAACAGCTGGGTATTCCTCTGCGCTCTTCACTCCAGCAACCACCACAAATTCGGCACCTGCCCGCCTTACCTTTTTGGTGTTTGGAAAACGAGTTGCCCTTTTTGGGGGGGTAGCACCTGCGTGGCGGTGCACTTTGATTGAGACTGGTTCCAATTGACGACCATTCGGACATCCGCGTGGGGAATCCACCAAGCCCAGAAAATCTTACTTTGGCTGGTGGGCGCGCTAAAAAGAGAAGGGCCTGGTGGGCTCGCGCGTCCAAACAAAACCTCCAACAGCTACAACAGCTGAACATGAAGATGTCCCAAAACCTCCAGACTGTAAAGTTTCGCAACATATGCGTTCATATGCGCGTGTATGTGTATATACACAAAGACAGAACCTTTTATAACAATAGCGCCCCACGGAGTTTTTCCAGGATTCTAGGTTCATTAGACATCTTCTGGGAGCATGGGGTGCTGTGTGCACCAGGACACACCATGTTCTGAGAGTTGACTTGGAACTTGCTATGTTTTCAAAGCATGGAACCATGTCTTGAACAGCACCTCTTGTTACAAGTGAGTGATTGACACCATTTAGAAAAAATATGAAAACGGTACTGATGAAGAACATATGGTTCGGATTCACCAATAGCCATCCAAAGCTTCCCTGATGACAAAATAAAGATTCTAAACCCATAATCTTAATATGTCTTGATCATCTACATGCATATTACATAATCCATCCATATCCACAAAATTCATATACCTACTACTCCATTGCTCCCTACTCCAGTTCAGTCCGCCTTCAGCTCCCAATAAACCGCCTTCAGCTCCTGAGTGCAGCTGTCGAGCTCGGACTCTGCTTCTTGCAAGACCCCCTGGCCGCACGGCATCACATTTGCGGATCACATTTCCATATCAAAACCTTCTGGATCACATTTCCGTTGAGTTATACCATGTCATATCCATATCATCAAAACTGCACTCAATACATTTTAGAGCATCTATAAAATGCTAGGTATGTTGGTTATCTTTGGGAGTAGCACGTCGTATGAATGATCACTTGCTTTGGATGCCGAACTTCTCCAACACCTTCCCCATGTCCAGCATACAGAATTCTGCAGTGAAACATCCGCCAGACATCCTTGTCCAGCATCTTGAGACAATTCACTGTATCCCTGTATCACTTTCTGGAAGAAAGCCATCCGCCCAGCCCGGCTCGCCACCCTCGCCCGATCGCCGAAGCCCCCCACCCTGGTGGGATCGAACCGGAAACCGGACGTCCCGTATACAAGCGGCGTTCCACGTGACGCGTCCCGCGCGGCTCGACCGCCTCAGAGTTGGAAACGCTTTCTTCCCAGGTGGTCAGAATCGTGTTCCGCTGTGTGAGGGACTCCTGCGCCGCAGAAGAGCGCGCCACAGACGCGCAATTCTGCACATGCGCAATTCTTTGATGCGAGCAAAAAAGGACGGTGATGCGAGCCAGCCTTACGTGACCAGCAGGTGATGACCTCATTGAGGTCCATTGTGTCAAAAGGTGTGCGATTGGACATGCCTTTGTAATTTATAATATAGAACATCATGATCGCATACTATTGAACCCGAAAAGGCTTAAGGAGATGCAATGGAGATCGTCGAAGCCCTCTGGCCCGAAAACCACGATGCACCGTGTGGTTTTCTGCGCCACCTGGCGACATCCACAGGATTTTCACGTCTACAAAAAGACCCAGGGGACAGGCACGACAAGACGGGCCTTTTGTGGCTCAATCCCAATTCTACTGCTGCGTAGGCCAAAGTCCCATGGTCTATGATAGCCAAACACTCCATGGGACTGCCATATGCCTATGAGTTGGGGTGGTTTGGGGGGTCAATGGGGCGGCATAATGCGGCATATATATGGCAGTCCCAGGCAGGTTGTGTCTGGGATAGAAACGGACGCCAACCCGTTTCTAAATCCACTCCATGACACCCGACATCACCCGGAGTTCACCGAGGCACCGGAGCTCACCGATGGAAAAGACGAACGCTCCTCCGCCTGCTGCAACTCGTCCCCCAAGCTGGAAGAGCAAGCCTTGATGGTTGGTCTCGCGTTCCGAGCATGCTGGAAGACTCGAGGTAAGACGCTCCTCCGACTGCCAACTCAACAGTTCTGAAGCCTCTCTGTTGATATCAATTTGTTGAATCATCATCGTGCTGCAGGTTCAACTACAAATGGGAGACCCATGAAAACTTGCATTGGTGATTGACCCTTTGTTTTTTTGTGTGTGTGTGTGTGAGGGAGGAATGTGTCTCAATGCGTGTGACTAAAAATTATGGTGTTGCAAATATCCTGGAGACAAGCAAGTAGGACGTTTGCTTTGGTTGCGTTCGATATATCTATTGAAAGACACTTTCCTTCAAGCGTCCAATGACCTGCACATATGGCAAATGCTGGAAGATGCTAGCCACCGAACACCACATAGATCGATGACATCATGTGGATTGATTCATGTCATCCCCCCGTAGATGTTCAATGAATAATTCCAACTCCAAATCTTCACCTCGTTTGGCCGTTCGATGCCCTCCCCTCTGCCTCCTCTGCCCGGAAGTTCCGTTGCAGCTCCCCCAAGCGCGTCCGGTCGCCTCAGTTGATCGCGTGTTCGACCAGGCCCCAACAAGTAGATTCTATTACACTGCCGAACGTTGCTTCGGCCTCTGTGCGATTTCAATCACAACTGGTGTTTATTGGACATGGACAAATCCATACCTCCAAATGTATGACGCCCGACCGAGCGACACCAAACCGATGTCACGTCAAGTTATGTTTCTCCCGCTTCCGAGAGGCACAGCAGCCGTTCCTGCAACCTGCGAGAAGAGATCGAGTGTCATTATATGTGTCTTATATTCAGTTTGCAAAGCGTCGTTCTTTTTCTTTTTTGCTTTTTTTTCGTATATGTTTTTGTTGGGTGCAGGAGAGGTTTGGAGATTTTGCAGCCAATCCCTCTGTGTTTTGCAGCTCCTCTCTCCAAAACCGTCGGGGGCACGAAGCCCAATAAAATCACTATACTACTGAGGTAGACCAGGTAGACTCATTTTGCTGAGTGAAAGGGTTCTTTTTGAAGAAACACTTGTTGTGGGTCTTGGACGGGACGAAAGCTCTGCCCCAAAACCTGTTCATGAGACAAAGACCTTGCAAGCAAATGTGCTGAGGCAGCAGGTTGCACATTTTCTCAAAGCACAAAAGATAGCCATAAACAAAAGCACTGAGCGTGCCTTTCTTCGGCGTAGATAGGTGGATGTGGCTCAAAGTGTTTCCCGGAACAAATATGTTGGATCCATTCTCTTAGTATCTCTTAGTTGTCTTCAAAAGTTCGCATGCATAGGCAGTTGCCGCAGCGAAACAAAGCAAACATCCACAGGAGTCCACGAGTGAGGAGAACCCACTTTGGAGTCCACATGATTGCTTTCCATTTGGCGCCACATGTCCGGACTCCACTTGGACATCGAGATCGTAGAGTGGCCGCATGGCCGCGTGGCCTGAAGCAAAGGGGACCGCCGCTCTGGGCAACCCTTCTGCTGGCCAGAAAATGGATTCTCCAGCAACTGGTTCACCGTCCCTCGCCTGAGAGAGAACCAACTCCTTAGACGTCTTCAAAACTCCTTGCCAGGCTGTACACGGGCGAAAATTCCTCTGCATTTTGTCAGAGCTGTACACTGCATGACTTCGAATTCCTCTCTGTTCATTCAGAGCTGTACATCGAGAAAAGCTGTACAAAACACTCACTATACATTTCTTGGAGGCTCAGACAAACCGTCTGAAGACTCTGTTGTTGCCAACAAACTCTGGGTGCCCTGAAAAGGCCTTCAGCAACTCTCTGTCACCCGCTATGGCTTGTCTCCCTCAACACGAGGAGTGCAGGGAAACGAGGTTGAAGCGATGCTGAGGGAGTCGAAGTCGTTCCTCGGTTTAGCCAGTCGATATCTCAAACATTCTCAAACTCTGACGCAGACGGAAGTGGATGGCAGGGTTTTCCTGGAAGGCCATGCCACCAACAGGTGTCAGGGCCTATCCCCGTCATCATGTCGCAGTTGCGTGGATGTTTTCACCATGTTTTCACCAGTTGCTCGCACGACACACCAAGTCTTTGAGCTTGATCTTTTCTGCTTCACCAGTTCCTCCGAGAACCTTGGTTCCGGTCCCTCGAGGGCCAAAACCCGTGGTTTTTGCGGACCCTCAATGACAGGTCAGTAAGGCCGAGGACGGTGGGAAGGGAAGGAACGTGGGAGGTTGCCCGGTGCCTTGTTTGGATTGAACCAAGTTGCCCAATGACATCGGTCCTCAACATCGGGATGGACGCACAGTCGCGAAGACGTCCAAGTCTTCTCTTTATGACCCGTTTGTCAAATGAACCAAATGACCTGTTTGTCAACGTACGTACTCTTCGCGGCTTGCAGAGGACAGTCTTCCGGGGTCCAAGAACTTGGCTTTTTTGCATCAAAGAGGGTCAAACAATCTTGCCTTGGTCAAAAGACTTGCTAAACCCTAAACCCTGCTCAGCTTCACTAGGCTGAAGATGAAAGGCGGTGGCTCGAGGCCCGGTGGCGGTCGGAAGGGCAGCTGTGTCCATGTGTCCCACGCCGTGGTCTGGTCGGACACCTCAGCCGGAGGAAGACCGACTGCGTTCGACGACCGAGCAATGAAAAGAAGTCTAGAAAACTCCTCGGAGGATCCGAGAAGATTTGCAAAAAAAAGAACAATTCAATCTTTGAATTCGAATATGTATTATCTGGCAGGGTCCAGGGTGTTTAAGGACCAACTGCAATGTGCACATTAGAACTTTACAAAACATCGTTCCTGCCTTGTCTCATTGTGACGCAAAAAGACAGAAAAGGGCTGATGAGGCTTAGAGCTGCTTGATTCATCTGATCTACATCTTGCAAGGCAAGCAGCTCGATGAATGTCCACCTTCATTGGCTCGGTGAGACCCTTTCGACGCTCTGGAGCTCTTGGGAGTGCCGCAGCCGTGGAGCCGCGGAGTTCCCCTCGACCATGGGCGAAGGAGCAGGAGGCGCCCTTGCCACAGCGACCCTTCGACATAAAACGGAAGCAAAGTTCGGTCTTCGTCCAGTTCGGCTGCTCGCGCAACTCCAAATCCTGGTATGTTCACAAGCCGGTAGGTCGCCGGGCGACGAAGAACGCATTTTCAAAGTTCGCCATGTTTGGTGATCTGGCGAGTTCGAGGTGGGAAGTTTAGGAAACAACTGAAGCCTTGTGGTGAAAGATGGAGAAAGAAATTCCTACTATGTGTGTGTGCAGAGTGTGCGGGGAATGCCAATTCTGAATACATCATATAGCCACTCAAATTGACTCAAACCATAAAATACCATGGACCATGGACGTAAGTTCCGGGGTGGGTCATGTGGCCGTCGGCAGTGTTGAAGAACCGCCTACAGGTCCTCAGCTCTGTTTAACCGAATACGTCATGCGCTCTCCACGCGGGCTGAGTCACTTCTTGGGCTGAGTCACATGTGTTGCTACCGACTCAGTCGACTCCGTTTGCATCCATCTTCATCCCCTAGAGCTCCCCTCTCTCTCAACTCAATCAGTCCGCCGTATACTAAGGGTCTCCGCCTAGGGGCTGAATGTGCGAAATTGCACCCAGTGCCCTTGCTGCATGTACCTACCTTCCAATGTCTGCAAACCTTGGTGCACTTCAATGCCGCTCGCAAATCAGATGCCGTCATCTTTCACCAGTGACAAGAGATGTGTCGAACGCGCAGGAAGCCGTGCGGAAAGCTTGAGCCACGAGCTGTGATGCGACGAGCGCCTCCCTGCCCAGACAGCCCAAAGAATGCAACATCATCCAGCGCCGAGCATGGAATGCCTGTGGTTCAAAACCATGGAGACCCCAGTTGACCACCGAAAATGAACAAAAGAGACTAACTACGACTGACATGGTCAATCCACACCTACAAGTCTTTTCATTCAACAAAGAAGTCATCACCGTCCACAATGTTTCTGACAAACCGCTCATCAGACAGTCTGTTTGCTCATCTTGAGCAAACCTTGGCATGCCGAGGTTTCCCCACGCTGAGTGGACCAAGGCTTATGCGATTGGCCGACCAACGCATCTCGAACATGGGTGAAAATGGCGGGGTCTCAACCCGAGATGAAGCAAATCTGGACCGATTGAAAGCGCTGAAGCTCATGCTGATGATCTCTGTGGACCACCTGAAAAACTGCCCGGCCCTCTGGCCAGGCCGGCCTCCCCTTAGAGGCCACAAATTCCTGCCAGGCTGTATAGATTACCTCAGCTTCAATCAGGACCAGGGCTGTACAGATTTCATATATGATAGAAAATTGTTTAAGCGCTATACACTGACTCTGAATTGATCGAAGGGAGTCCATGTTCCCTTCGCAAACTCTGCTGGCCTTTCTGGCCAGGTGTGCATGGCAATGAGTATTGACCAGGTGTGCATGGCAATGAGGACTGACCGGGTGTGCATGGCAACGATGACTGAGCAGGTGTGCACGGCAATGAAGTTGGAGCCAAGCTGAGCGAGTCCAAGTCATTCCTTGCTGACATGAGAGTCGAACGCTTTGGCAAAACTACCGCAGGCTTGCCCTGCACGAGCACGAAGGTGGGAAGAAACATTCCCGAAAAAGGTGACCTGCACATACCTGCACCAACCCCTGATGTTTAATTCACTTGAATTGAATCCAAATCATCTTCACCTCCTTACAACTGTGGCTGGGATCATTCCAGGATGTCCCTTCAAACACACTCCATTGACCTTCCAAGCTTCAGGCTAGGAGGCTTCCTGCTTGGCGGTGGAAGTACCTCCTCCAGTCCTGGTGGTGGTCGGAAGGGCACCATGGACATGCCAGGTGGCACCAGTGGCGCCGGATCCAACACACTCAACGCTCGCTCCTCAAGGGGTGCTTCCAATGCCTCAAAAGCACCGAGACGGACGGCTTCGTTCAGACCCGAGCTCCCAAACCCTGAAAACACTGAGCGCACGTAGACTTGCCAAGCACTGAGACTTGCCCAAAAATGGAGACTCTTGATGAATATTTCCCCCCATTTGGATGGCAAAACCTTGTTTCATATGAGACTCACAAATTATCCGGGCAAGAGACCCCAAACCGTGTGTGTGAGGTCTATAAGCAGAAAGTGTAGAGATCTAGACGCATTGGGGTCCAAAGAGGTGATGGTGGTGATGAAGGTGGGGATCGTGGTGACGGTGGCGGTGGTGGTGAGTGAGTGTGAGAATTAGAGTGAGAGTGAGAATGAGAGGGAGAGGGAGAGTGAGAGTGAGTGTGTGAGTGCGAGTGTGAGAGTGGAAGTGAGTATGAGAATGCGCTGAAATCTGCACTTCCAGGTTCACAAAGTACTGCGCCTGCCATGAAATCTCCACTTTGAGGTTCGCCAAGTGCTGTGCCTGCCACGAAATCCACATCGAGGTTCACCAAATGCTGTGCCTGCCACGAAATCTGCACGTCGAGGTTCACAAAGTGCTGCGCCTGCCACAAAATCTGCACATCGAGGTTCGCAAAGCGCTGTGCCTGTCACAAAATCTGTCGAGGTTCACAAAGCGCTGCACCTGCCACGAAATTTGCACATCGAGGGTCACAGACTGCCATGCCACGAAATCTGCAAACGAGCCACATGTCCAAAAGTCACGATTCACTGTACCTGTCACGAAATCTGAGCTCCTCGACTATCACCACCATGTCCAAAGTGCTGCACCTGCCACGAAACTGCATTTCGACTTAAAACAGCTCCGATCCCTTGCACCTGTCACGAAAAGTCGACTTTGAAGCACCACAGCACGAGGTTTCCCTGCGCCTGCCACGAAAAGTGACCACCATGTGCGAAAATGCGCACGGCGCCACAACGAGAGCGCAGTCGCTAGAAGCACCCGCCCGGGGCACCCAGACTTTGTGAGCCTGCGCAGTCGACATGCACATTCACAATGTTGAGAGGCATGAATTTGTTGCACCTGAGAAGCTGCAAAACGAAAGCCAGCGTTCTTACTTTCGAGTGTGCTTTCTCAGGCCACCCCCCCGAATCCCCCTTCTACTCGGCTGGCGCAGGTATAGATACCCAGAATAACTACAACTCAGTTACCAGGTATAGTACTTCAAGTTCCCTTTCCGTCAACCGCTCGATAACCTTTACACATGCACAGCAAACCACAGCTTTGAAGTCTCATTCTTGCATTGAACTTATATAGGTGTGTAAGAGGTATAGCAACATAGCATTTATACGGACCCAGGGTAGCTACAATTCTGTTCCCAGGTATCCCACCCTGGGTCCGCGCGCGCCTTGCTGGCTCCCGGCTGCCAGTGATTTAGGTGCGCGCGCGGGCGCGGGGACCCAGGGCACCTACAAGGCGGTTGCCAGGTATACCCTGAGTTGCGCGGACCCAGGGTGGGGAAATTGAAGTGGGATACCTGGCAATAGAATTATAGCTACACTGGGTCCGTATAAATGCTATGTTGTACCTCTTACACACCTATATAAGTTCAATGCAAGAATGAGACATCAAAGCTGCGGATTGCTGTGCGTGTGTGAAGGTTATCGAGCGGTTGATGGAAAGGGAACTTGAAGTACTATACCTGGTAACTGCACTATAGCTACCCTGCGTATCTATACCTGGCAAGGTGCCAACTACACCTTACCATTCAGATGATGCAAATGATGCAAATTGCATTTCTTGCATCACCACCCCTCAAAAAACACTTCCAACACGACCTCAAAAAACCTTCCATCCGTCCACCCTCCTCCCCCAGCACCGAGCTACTCACTTCGTTCGCCAAGCACAACTCAGCTGGCGCCTTCTACGAAGGCTGGCTTTCGTAACCAGTGTTTGAAAGGTTCAAGTTTGTTTCAAGCAAATTGCAGTGATTTGGTGCATGTTGGCACCAAGTCACCCAGTGGATCCAATGATGCCGGCAACCGATGGTGGAACATAATTATTCTCCTAGGGCCTCTAGGTCCTTCCTTTTGGAAGGTCTTTTCAAGAATATGGGTCCAAGGTCCGAAAACCTGGTTTGTCATGAAAGGGACGTATTCTGACAATCGACCCGTATTTTGAAGTATCAGCTTTGGTCAGGAACAGCGATTTTGTCAACTCTGTCGAGTGGCGACTCCTGGCAGTAACACCCTGGGTCCGCGCGCTTGCGCGCGCGCCTTGTGGGCGCCACTCGACCGTAGACGCGCACGCGCGCGCGCGGACCCAGGCAGCGGAAAGGGTCCATGCAAATAGGAAAAGCATTGAAACTCCATCCAAACATCGACCTTGTTGTAGCGGAAATGGGTCTTTTTAGGAGGGGCCTCTTATCCATGTACAGTCATCATGATTCTTTCAGGGAGTCACAATCTCTTGCCCAGCAAAAGGATAGTTTACACAGGATAGTTTACACCGAAAGAAGGGATTGCGATCGAATATCCAATGATCCGGTGATGGTGCACTTCAAATTCCCTCTCCAGTCTCATACGTGCTTTGAACTTGTAGAGGTGTGTCGGAAGTATGGCACACTAGCATTTATACGGACCCAAGGTAACTCAGTTCAGTGGCATGGTCTAGCACTTCCAGTTCCCTTTCCGTCGACCGCTTGATAACCTTTACACATGCACAGCAAACCACAGCTTTGAAGTCTCATTCGTGCTTTGAACTTATAATGGGTGTGTAAGAGGTATGGCAACATAGCATTTATACGGACCCAGCGTAGCTACAGTTCTGTTCCCAGGTATCGCGCGCATGAGACTTCAAAGCTGCGGATTGCTGTGCGTGTGTAAAGGTTATCGAGCGGTTGATGGAAAGGGAACTTGAAGTACTATACCCAGGGTATCTAAACCTGGCAAGGTGCCAACTAGACCTTCCCATTCAGATGATGGAAAGGGAACTTGAAGTACTATACCTGGCAACTGAATTGTAGCTACCCTGGGTATCTATACCTGGCAAGGTGCCAACTATATACTTGGCAAGGTGCCAAGATGATGCAAATGATGCAAATGGCATTTCTTGCATCACCACCCGCTCCAAAATCACCTCCAAAACAACCTCTCCGTCCACCCTCCTCCCCCAGCATGTGCCGAGTTTACGTGTACCTTTTATGGGCCACCCCCCCCAGACCCCTAAACTACTCACTTCGTTCGCCAAGCACAACTCAGCTGGAGCCTTCTACGAAGGCTGGCTTTCGTAAAATAGCAGCGAATTAGCCGCACACGCCCGCGCGGCACACCTATCTAAGCACACCAGCTTTTCCACTACCGTAAGAACCCCTAGTGTGTCCACACTGTTTGGGGAAGAAGACTTTGTGGACCACTGGAAGACCATTTCCACTGCCAAACCGATGTGCTCGGCGCCAAAACCTTCCCATGTCACGCTCCTCCCTCCCGCCCGGATCGGGCCAAGGAAGAGGGGAGGGGAAAGGAGAGCGACGCATGGGGCCTCCTTGCGGTGGTGGAATCAGCGATCTCGGGGCGCTGAAAACCAAAGTTAACTCGGAAAACAAACGCCGAAAGCACACGTTCCCTGGATTTCCGGTGACCGAACGCGCTCCAAAACGCGGCTCGGCTCGGAGCCTGCGTGGGACCGGAATCCGGGTGGGCACGGCAAGACATACGACCGAACATGTTGCCAACATCAAGTACTGATACATCTTCTGTTCTCTGTAAACACTGCTGATCGATCGTAAGACATCTGGAAGAAAACAATATATAGTTGATAGCTCAACACCCTGTTTGACTTTCGTAACATACTCTCGCCCCCCAACTCCATGAAGAAGTATACGAAAAGGTGATGATTCTTTCTGACTGGACTATACGTCACCAAGATGGTTACGTAGATATTTCAGTTCGGAAGTGGAAGGGTTTTCCCAATGATATACAACTAACCCCTCATATATACCCCTCCTATCTGATATATCTTATTTTCCCAATGAATACTGGAATCCTGCTTGAGTGGGACACTCTGTTACACCCTCTTCCATCAAACTGGTGGGACGTTCGTGCCCATGGTAGTGAGGGGGTCTCCAGTCACTTAGTCTCCATCAAATCCGCAGAGCTACTCGATGAAGGTTCACCTTCATGGGCTCCGAATTCACGCGCTCTGGCTCGTGCTGGGTGGCCACGCGGAGCTCCTCTCGACCATGGGCGAAGGTGCAGGACGTGCCCTTGCTGCAGCGACCCTTGCGCATGAAGCGAAAGCAAAGATCAGTCTTCAGCAAGTTGGGTTGCTCGCGCAATTCCAAATCCTTAGCGATTCTCTGACGAATCATACGATGTTGTTTTTTTTTGATTCTGACGAATCCATTGCACAGTCGGCCCCCAAAAACCATTCATACAAAGTCGGCTGTGTTTGAAGCCACAGAAATCTTCGCTTGGCCGCTACGTGGGTCCTGCAAAAGCACTTGAGATCACACTGTGATCCCGGCCGTATTGGGCTTCTTATCTTGCTGGTCATCATTCGGTGGCTCTTAGATTCTGGACTTTTGAACAATAGTCACTAGCAGCAGTGCTACTTCACAACGAAAAACATGCATGATAAATAGAAACACATTCAACTAAGCCTCACAAACCTCTAGCTTCTTCTACACTGGACTTGGCAAGTGCACACCAACTCACATCACCGTAAACAGCTGATAATCTAATTGGGCTTGCATTAACAATGAACGACTTATTTTTCCTATGTAGTGTGTGTTGACCTTACCATTCAACCAATGATGTCAAGGTTCTGAATGTGCGAAACTGCAAGAATTGCCCATTGTGCAGTGTCCTGCTTTCCAATGCCTCGGACTTGCTGATTAGTAAGGGCGTCGTATGGAAAACACACATACATCACACTGAGTGCCACTGAAGGCGTGATCGAACTAACATCACCTATCATCCCTATCATCTAGAACATTTGTGATTTTGTACTGACAATTCTGGGAAAACACGCTGTGTGTCGTACTGTTTGGCAGCAAGCTGTTCTTTCCAACTCAAAAACACGCTTGATCAAGCAGAGTTAAGGAGGCAAGTGATGCTTGACGTCTTATCGCCCACACTTTTTGCAATCAGGACCGAGTTGGAATTGCTACGTGCTCGTTCCCATCTTTGCCGTGTTCCCGACAGAGATCGGCCTATCTCTGACCATCTGCGGGTCATTTTGCTGTGAGGGGGAGAATCTCAGCGTGGTCATTGGGTGATATGGGGAGATATTCTCAGATGTGCAATAAGAATATCAGTAGCAAGGTAGTATCACCATATAGTGGTCCCCCCCAAAAAATATAATATAGATAGATAGATAGATTACATTACATTACATTACATTATATTAGATTAGATAGATTAGATAGATAAGATAGATAAGATAGATAAGATAGATAAGATGTATAAGATGTATAAGATAGATAAGATAGATAAGATAGATAAGATAGATAATATAGATAAGATAGATAAGATACATGAGATAGATAAGATAGATAACATAGATAAGATAGATATGATAGATAAGATAGATAAGATAGATAAGATAGATAAGATAGATAAGA
>CAXAMN010006669.1:1514287-1526824 GCA_963970005.1 Durusdinium trenchii
ATAGATAGATAGATAGATAGATAGATAGATAGATAGATAGATAGATATAGATATAGATATAGATATAGATAGATAGATAGATAGATAAATAGATAACTAGAACCAGTTCAATACATTTTTAGTTGGGATCTACTTTTCTATCTATTTGGGTGTCTATATAAAACATATAAAAACTATCACTCTTCTCACCGATATTCTCAGGTGTAATCAAAGAACCACCAGCTGATACGAAACATCCATCACCCTGCCACCCTGCAGGGTGCGTGAATGGAACAGCCTCCGGTCACCGGTCGTTCTACCGGGCCATCGGAAATGCATTGTGACTTGTGTCATGAGACGTTTTGCCATGGTAACATGATGCTTCTTGGCTAAACGATACATGCGATCCAGCCTTTCCATGTGTGGCATTTTGTGGCCATTTGTCAATGTCTCCTGGTTCATATAAACCTCGAAGCAGGACGCATTGTTTCTTTTCTGAACAGAGTCGCTCAAAAATCAGGTTCTTTTTGCTTTTAGGTTTTAGCGAAGACACTAGTGAAGACATCATACAGAGCCACACAGCATCACTTGAGGGATTTTGTGTTTTTTGTTCATGCAAATCCAAAGAATTTGTTTAAACTAAAATACAAGATTCCTGGCTCAGTTTTTCAATGGACAAAGGTCTACTGTAGACCTATGATTTCAATGTAAGCTGTGCCTCTGGAAAATGACTTAGTCAGCTTTGGACTAGACACTTCAATCCATTCAATCCCGCCTGCAAGTCTTGGTGTACTTCAATGCCATCTTGCCACGAGAATCTGAGCTTGCCATGCTCACGTCTTGGTCCGGTGGCCAAAAAGGGTCGAGCAACAAGTTGCGCTTGGGCCACTGTCACCAGCGGTGAAAACACAACATGGTCTGGATGGTGCACGACCCAAACAAATACAAGGACTGGACAGGTCATATATAATTCACACACAATACACACAATTGACATTATATAGTTATAAGATTGGGTGCGTGTATAACTAATATCATAAATATGAGCTATTGCGGAAAACAAGGAGTATGATGGAGTATGGGTACCACAACAAAACCTGACCTCTGACCCGCCACTTGCCGCTTCACACTTGAGCAGTTGTTTGTTCGACCCTCAGGCCGTTAGCGTCAACCCTGCGCTTGAGCCGTTCGCGTGCCTCGTTAACTTGGCCTGCAGTGCGGTTCGCTTCCAGCTCCTCGGTTCGCACGAGCGCACGAGGAGCTAATCACGCAGCGGACGCACATGATCGAAGGTGATCGTCGTAACATCTGACTTCTCTATCTTCTCTTACTTATATTTCAAGTTGATTAAGTTTTTGTCTTTTCAAAAAACAACAACAACTGTGCGGATGCCTTAGGGCCTACAGTCCTACATTCTGGATCATTCGGGTATAGGTCACTAGTTCCCGTCCATCGCCGGTGACCACCTTTCACCTGTCCAAGCTCGCCAAGAACGCTGCGCTGAGATCCGTCAGGAAAAGGGAAAACGGGTCGCGACGGGGAATCTAACGACACTCTCACGAACACATGGGTCGGTGGATGCGCCCACCCTGTTCGGAAAGGACAGGATAGTCTTCCTTTCAGGTTCATGCCATCCACGAACGCATGGAAACGTGAGTCGGGAATCTTTTGATGTGGTTGGATCAGGGAAAACTGGACAGGACGTTCTAAAGGGGGTGAAGGTTCGAGTGACACGGGAAAACCACTAAAATGTAATGTGTCTGTCTTGAGATCCTTTTGAGCATGTGTTTTTCTTTTAACTTCTCCCATGGGATTCTCATTTGGGACATCTCCTGCAGCTGAGGGAGAGCATCTGAATATATCTGAACCAAGGAGGACCCAGCACCCAGGACCTTCAAAGTGACCCTCGGAGTCTTCCAGTGACCTCTTTTGTCTTGGGACTAAGTGACCTCATTCTGGGATCTCAAAAGGTCAAGTTTGAAGGTCCTGGATCTACTGCTATACTCAAACAACATATTATATTAACTACTAGACTTGATAAGTATTATATTATTCGGACGATATTTACTTGATATTCACTACTACTTAGTACTTATTAGAGTCATGCATACTTACCCCTTTCACTACTGGGACAATCCCGTGGTCTTTGGGGATTCTCAGCACCTCGGCGTCTCCGCGGCGTCTCCGCGGCGTCTCGTCTCGTCAATCGCTGCGCCGAGCTGCGACGCTTCGACTCGAGCCACGGAGTGGTGCGCTTGATCCACTTCCGCCTCAGTGGCGCGAGTCGCGCGGCCGGTGCGGCCGGTGCGGTCTCGGTGGCGTGGGTCGTTTTGCTGGTGCGGTGGGTCGAGACATGCCAGGTCACAGGGTCACAGATCCTTTTGTTTAGGTGGAAAGACCTGAAAATCATCATGGTTACGTGCATGGCCCCCCATGTCGGATGACCTTGTGGATGGCCCCAAGCAGGTTGTGAACTCCATGAAACCTGATGATTTCAGGGAGTGTATGTTGTTCCATTTTATCTAACCCTTTTGAACAACTGATCCAGCAAAGGTCTTACTGAGTCTTACTGGAACAAGATGCCCTGAGAAGGGGGTACCCACGGCAGAGCCAAGAGGGGCCTTCAACCTCTGTTGGCGATCATCAGCGATTTCTCCAGGACCATAAGCTTGCAAATGCACAAGGAACACTTGTCAAGGGATTTCCAGACTTTAAAACAATCTGTCCCAAAGGCGGGGGCCAAGGGCTCAAGGATGCACGCAAACCGCTGCTCTTATCAATGGAAATAGACCAACAACCACAACATGTCTAAAGTATTCTTCGAAGGGACCATCCACTGTTCCACGTCCATTCTTGGAGAGATTGGAGCCTTTGTATTAATGTATGACTCCAAGGTTCACAATACAAATATCATCATCCCACCCACCGAACCCGATCACTACTTCACATCTGATCACCAGGACCTTAGGACCGGTCCGGATGTTCTGTGCCGCCCGGTCGCCTTCAGATCGATCTGCCGCATCTGAATGCTCCGACAGCGCCTGCGCTCCTCTTCCACTTGAGCGCTCAGCTCCTTCAGCGCCTCCGGCGTTCTGCGCCGCTGGTCGGTGGTCGCGAACGTTGTGGACGTCTTGTATAGGATAAAAGGCATTGACATCCAGCCCCCTATAGTAGCGTCCTTGCTCCTAGTAGCGATGCCAGGAGCCCTTAGTAGCGTCCTTGCTCCTATGCCCGTGGAAAGGGAAGGTGAGGGAGCACATTTTGATTGGGCCGGTGTGGGTCAGAGCAACTCAAATCTGGTCCCAAACCCCAATTTTACAAATTTTTCTATGACACCAGCTAATTGAACTCCTTGAACAAAATTCAGATCGGGATCTCTGAGGATGGTTTGCTCAGCCCGCCCTGGGACAGTCCCCGGGGAGTGACTACAGTACCGGGTCAAGAACCCGAACAAGCCTACAGTCACCGAACTGCTCCCATTGGGGTTCACATCGTGCCACCCTAATGAGTTGGAAAGACAACTGCAACAAAACTGGACATGTATTACATGGGTTTGTATTTTAATCGGGGCCTGCCCCCCACCAATGGGTTGTGGTCTAAGCTCCTTCTTGCAGGGAGTCGAACTGGGGGTCTCCCTATTCTAATACACACCCACATCTAGATCTATGATGATCTATGGACATCTCCAAAGTTGCCCCTTCCATTCCTTTGCTGCGGAACCATGGACCCGGCCTCTGAGTGGTTGGACGCGATGGCGTTTTCATGCCTCATCTCCTGCAGCAAACTGTTTGCTTCGAAGCGTTCTACCGCCTGTTCACACGTTTGGTGCACTTAGAAACCACATTGGTGCACTTAGAAACCACATGAAAGTGAGTCTCACTTCCTCCCACCTTTCTTCGCTCGGTCAATCCGGATGATCAACACTATTTCTCTCGTTGAAGGAAAGGATCCGCTTCCGCCCGCACCGGCTTCCCAAGCACGAGTGAAGCGGAGCAACACACACACAGAACAGAACAGCAGACGGATCTGCACTGCATGTTCCGGATCTGATGTCTCAAGGCAAAAACAAAAAACAAATGGCGCTGGCTTCGACGTTCCGACGGTCCCACACGCGGAAATAGGTCGGTGAACTGGCGTGGAATTCCGTTGAAATGGCTGGGTCATGGGCTTTAGCTATCATAGCTGGGAGAGGCAATGGATCTTTGTGAGTAGGTCACTCGCCTACATACTGGCCCATCGAGGGGCTCCATTTCTGGGAAATCTCAAGATTCACCAAGAAAATGTTCCAACAATTGGGTGTATTCAAATAGGGAGACCTCTTAGTTTGACCTGGAAGGTTCGGGAGCAGTCTATCCAGCCAGGGCGAGAGTTCGGGGGTCTCCCTATTAAAATACACACCTATACACACCCACATTCAGCACAGCAGAATCGAGATAAATCATCAACTCCTGTAGTTTAACTCAGTACTGCAGAACTTATATACTACAGTAGTTTCAGAGGTTCGATGACACAACCACAACCCCCAAAGTGTCTTTTACAGGT
The DNA here is from genome assembly GCA_963970005.1 of Durusdinium trenchii. NCBI lineage: Eukaryota > Dinophyceae > Suessiales > Symbiodiniaceae > Durusdinium > Durusdinium trenchii. Next base: position 1,518,809 of record CAXAMN010006669.1, read on the forward strand.
CCACTACTAAACTCACCATACCTTTTGGAGGCCCTTGTGAACCTGTGAAACCTGTAGTACAATTATCACTCCAGTGGCGAGTCTCAGGCCTTTCGATCTTTGACCGTGCAGAGCGCGTTCGTGTCGTCCCATTCTTCGCCGCACGATCCGAAGAACGTCACCCGTTCCCGGCACCGTTCCCAGCACCGGGTGTCCGGGTGTCCGGGTCGGGTGTCCGGGTCCTCTTTGAGGCTCACCAGGTCCCGCGAGAGCGAACGATGCTCCGTCTCTTTGGCATCCAACTCCTCCGGCGGTGCGAAGTCACATGGCGGGAACCGCGTTCCGATGCATTTCAGGTTGAAAGATCGCTCTGGATAGGGTGGAAGCACTTGGAATTTGATATCCTTTATCAATGTTCCACCCAAATCCACATGGTGGTCCACCCAAAAGTCGATCGCACTGATCCTGTTTTTTGGGTGGAGATCTGTGAGATTCGGAGCACGATCGACATCACTCAGTCAAAGGTCAGGGGCGATCTGTTACCTGAAAGGATGAATGGTAAGGCCCTTATTGGGGGGACCAGAGCATGCTTGTTTCCGAAGGAACGCATCCATACATGAAATATATGATTGACAAGGTAAGGCATGGATTTCATGTCTGTTACATGCATGTATACAATGATTTTATCTATACACACATCAATCAGGATGGATGACGTTGATTCGGTCAATTGGTTCTCGTGGCTTCTCAGGGCACCAGTATTTGGTTGCAAACATTGGTCGAGAAAGGTTTCACTTGGTGCAACGAGGGCCTCATCCAGGAAGAAGTGAGATCAGTCACCGGGAGAGCTTTTGTCAATGAAACCCTTAGCTCAAAAGGCTCAAATTGACTTCTATATATACCAATGCATGGGACTACCAATGGGAACATTTACAAACAACATGATGTAACATATGTAACATTGTCGGCAAAAATGACATCTTTCAATAATGGAATCAATGATGTTCAGATATGTTCAGATTGAATGTTCAATGAAACCCTTATTATATACACCAGGATTCAGGTCTGGAAGATGAACATCTTTCCCTGATCAAACAATATCAAACATATTCTTTTGACAGATTCATTGAAACAAACCTGAAGATTCCGTTTCCGTCATTCCGAGACCGAAACGGTGCCCCAAACAAGCGGCACCCCAACAAGCCGCTGCCAACGGTGCCCACGGCGCCAGCTGCGTGGTTCTCAACGCCACGTGACCTGGAAGAGATCCACACAGCGATCCGCTTCGCCACACAGCAGCGCCTGATGCGAGAAATGGGGTGAACCACATGCGTAGTTTTGGTAGGTGTGGCAAAAGACAGTATACAGTATACAGAAATTATATAAACTAGTAGATGTATAACTATTGCATATCATATCATTGCTTGAATGGGCACCACTTCGCAACTGTCTAGCCATGTCTCTAGCCATGTCTGTGCAATCATCACATAGACAAGCCCCAGCCAACGTGGCGTTCGCATGGGTTGCTCGATTCAGAGTCTTGTTTCATTCGCATTTCGTCCTCGGTACGAAGAACTGGACATCGTGTCATGCCGAGTGGTCATTGGTATGTCATGCAGTGACCACAGTGGTATGGCCAAATTGGCACCATTTGGTTTGTCATCAATGGTACGCACATCTCAGAGACCAAATCGATACCAATTTGTCCATACGTGTACTACTCTCAGTTCACATGTTGAGGCAGCAATGAGCTCGGCCCTTCTGCGCTGCGCAGGGCCTGGATTGGGAGTGGGAGTGGATGATGTGTCTTTCCATGTCTTTCCTCTTCTATTCTTACCGGTACCAGTATAGCTCAGCTCGTATCAGATGCCATCCCATTCAACCGGATGTGTCAAGCAACATGACTAGCAACACAATGTGTCAACAAAAAATGGGTCGCGGTAGTCATGTGTCGCTAGTTGGCGCCACACATAGACTCTAGAAGACTGCTCTTTGTTCCAAGTAACCATGTTCGATGAGTTTGACATGGTAATGACCCCAACACTCTATGTGTGGCATATTTAATTCTTAAACTGATATTAAGACGTACCTATTAAAGGTGGTTTGGGGGGTCAATGTAGGCAAACATGTCATACATGGAGTGTCTGGGTCATGCTTGATGTTGACGGAAGCACTCCTAAGGGATCCATGGCGCGCGGTGTGACCATCCCCTGCTGGGCCGATGAAGATTCGTGTCGAGCTTCCCATGACTCACTGACTCCCTCAGTTTACTTGTACGGAAAATGGAATAAACATGAATAAATATTATTGAATAAACTATATACACATCAGTCAACTTTCTGTCCACCTCTCTGTCCCCCTCTCTGTCAGGTTCTCTCCACGTGTCCGGATGCGTCCATTTGGGCGTTCTGAGAAAGTCCTCAGGGGCGTTCCTTCACCTTGTCCGGTCATTTCAGGTCTCCACGGACTCCATGGCCTTGGCTTCAGCAACCTTGTCCGCCATGGACAGCTGGACCTGAACAGCCGCTCGGTCCAAGTCCGCGGTCCGGGGTCCGCGCGCGCGCACGGCGTACGGCCCGGAGGCGGCCGTGGCCCCCGTGGGGATCTCTAAGGCTTGATCCTTGGAGGCTTATGCAAGGCTCGGACCAAGAGGTGACTTCCCTTCCTCAACTCCACGGCATCCTTTCCACTGGTCATCTCTGGTTATGTCAAACCAATCTGATCTCGTCACACAGTCCCCTTTCCACCATCGATCCGGCCCGTCCGCCCGCCACGGGATCACGCGGACGTCCCGCTCCGCACCTGCTGTTTCTCCAGGACGTCTTGCGTGTGACGATCCAGCGTACGTCGGAGCTCATGGGCTTCGGCCTGCAAGGGTTCCACCACCTTTGGGTCGTTGCCGGCGATCCTGAGGATGGAAGCAGGCGGTGTATTGGTTGGACATGGAGAACCAGGAGCAGTGTATGACATGTTGCTCCGAAGACGAGGGCCGGAAGGACTGGCGACTCCGGATGAGTTGGAGTCGTTGACCTGGGGTCAATGTAGGCATGATTTTGCGGCAGACTTGTAGACATCTAAATATGATTAAATATGCAGTCCCATGGAGCATCTGGGATATGGATCAGGAGCAAGGACGCTACTGTCGCATTACTAGTTACTATAGTAACAAGAAGCTACTAGGGGCTCCTGGCAGGAGCAAGGACGCTACTAGAGGCTCCTGGAAACATGATCAAATTGGTCCTTTTGGTGGGAGCGTTCTCGTTTTCAGTTGCTTCATGGACGAGATACGCCTCAGAACTCTGGATCTCCTCGCCGGAACGTCATGGGTGGAAGCGGTGGACCGATCCGCTGACACAAAGGATGGGTTACAGTAGACTCTTGAGGTACATAACCTCCCCAAGTGAATTGAAACACCTCTTCATTCATATGGGGTGGTTTATCATATCAAGAGATATCAAGAGTCTACTACGTCTTAGACATTTTATGCCGCGTGATGAATGGGCTTCAGCGACAGAATCTCTCTTTAGACCTATATACCTTTGATGAACCCTTGTGGACGTCGCTGATCGCGTTTCAACTCACCGCACCAAGGTTCTGCACGTCGCTGAAGCGGCGGTTCCGCACGCTGATGCGCGGCGTCAAATCCTTGGGGTCGCACCGCTGGTCGAGCGGTGCTGGGGCGGGTCAACGCATGGGTTCGTGGTATCGAAGCGTGACCAGGGTGGATTTCTCCGTGTTCGATGTGGTCATCCAAGGGTTGGAACACAAAATCCTTGTGGATCCCCGATGTTCTGAAAAACACTTTCGGACTGTGGAAATCTCTCGAAGAAAAACCGACCGTGGATAGAAGAACCTCGTCAGATGAACGCTGCTGGATCCTGAGGTGCCTTGCCGCAGCTTTCTCGTCGACCAAATCCTTCTTGTCACCTGTCCAAAGTGCGCGTTTTTTTTTTGTAAGAAGCGCGTTGTATTTGAGAAAGCACAGCTTTCAGGCCGCGATTCCAGGTGGTTTCTGGATTATTTCCGGTGGTTTCGGAGAGAGTGGCTTCTGGGATGCCCTCATTTGACTTCGCATGGGGCATTGGACTGCACCCTGCTCTTTCACGAGCGGCCATGTTCCAGGGCACTTCATTCCAAATCTGCCCAGAAAACAGCGCCTTGGAGAGAGGCTATGTGGTAGACACTGTTGTAGACATTTGTAGACCTATAGCCTTTGCTCTGTTGGTCCTCCAGCTTGAGCTGGGTCATGCACTCCATGGCCCACCATGGCCGCAGCTTCAGCTTCTGGTGTTTCAACCTTCACTGGACGGATGAAGCACCTGTTGTGAGCTGAAAGAGATTGGCACCTTCTGGAGGAGATGCCTCCGACCAGGAGACCATCGCCTACGAAAAAGGTGTTGGTCTTATTGGGTTTTCCAGGGGCCTGGATGCCATCTGGATCTAAGTGTTCATATGTTGAACGAAGAATCCTAAACGATCCAGAAGAACTGCCGATCCGATGACCCATCTCTTCTCCCATCCGTTCACTTTGCACCCTTTCACGTGGTGCCTGTAGCATCCATCAGCTGCCTGAGGTCTCTGCGTGCAGGGTGGATTGGGGGGTGAAAAAAGAACATCCATCAGAGCGGGGAACGCGGAGAACGCAGCATGTCCGGGAACCTTTCCTGAAAAAACACCTAGACCTGTCCTGAAAGCACAACTCTTGGTCGCGTCGTTCTACAGGGAGTCGATGGCGAACTCCCAACCACTGTGAGAGTGGAGCCAACAGTTCAAAAGTTTTGAGGCTGGACGAAATAAGCGGGACAATTCCGATGAATCGGAACTAAATCAGTTCACTGATGGGCCCTCATGTTCACACCGGAAGATGCACGGATTCGGAGCGTTGAAGAAACTCCCACGGCTGGTGAAGACATCCTTTCGATCCAAAAGATCAGTGTCTAAGTACCGATTCGACATCGGCTCGTAGTTGAGTGCTCCAAGTTGGGCCACTGGTTCATCACATCTGAGTTCTTGGTCTAGTCAAAGTGATGAACCCTTTGAGATCCGACCCGTAGGGTCACTCAATCCTCCCACTGCACCACCCAGATCCATGGGGTTCCCTGATCCGGTCAAGAACGCACGTGGCACAGCTGGCGATGTCCACAGCGCAGACAAGATGCTGGATGACCTGTGCCAGTTCCGCCTGCCAGGAGGTGAGGCTGAACACATCGGGAAAAATATCACGCACGTGCCAGGTTGTGGTGTGCAAAGAGATTCGTACGGCCCAAACATATGGTCCAAACTATGCACTGCCTCATGGATTGTCAATGAAATTAGGCTTGCTCAACGAAAAAATATTGGCAAACTGCGAACTGCGTCAAATTTGACTTCTACTTGATGTTTGGTGCTAAAACCACAAAAACACGTGTACATATATATATATAGTTATCATGTAAGGGCATCTGTTTGTGCACGTATTTACAGGCCCTATTCCTATTCCTTTTAGCTTCTTTGGTTCTATGAGTAGGAAACTCTCCACCACAAGTGATTACATAAAACTGACGGGACAATCGAGCAAACCGTTCAAGCACTAGTTTGGCAATGTTTTTGTTCATGTTCTTTTCAATATTCAATGAAACCAAAGGGCACAGTCGGGAACCCACATAACATCTATGTGTCACCTTTGCTTTTCGTCCGGTGCACATGGCGGAGAGACCTTTTGGTTGATAAGAGTTCAATCTAAAAGGCAAGGGAACCCAGCTTTGACTTCCTTCGATTCTGCCTGGTTCAGGTCTTATTTACATCATCAAGTGCCACACAAGATCCACCGCCACGAAGCCAGTGGTGTTTGGGGTCCTCATGTCTCAGTCCTCCCCTTCTTCCCGCAGTCCGATGGATCGATCTTGGACCCATTGCCCGGACCGAGCCACGCAAGGCCCGAGCGATCCGATGCCGTGTCGGCCTGCTGCGATTGATCCAAGGTGACGATGAACTGGATCGCCTCCTCCTTGGTTGGCGCCTGAACAGGGCAAGGCGTCCTGTTGTGATCTGCCCCACCGGCCCCGCGAACTGGCAAATGGGAACTGGGAACTGGATGGAATCGAGAACATGAAGATCGTCAAAGGTCAAGTGGAATGGTTTTCCAATGGTTTCTCTTTCTTCTATGCTTTACCCAAGTTGAGTGCGTAGTGCTTATGGTTTTCTACTGCTGGTATGCAAAAAAGACATGAACTTCCCAACTTGTGTTCAGTTCACGTGTTTTGTATTCTCTTCCTCATCATCCCCTTACACCTCACAAAGCAATTTGCCTGTGTTGAATTGTGGAAAGGATTTGGGAACTTCCTGACATGAGGACATGCATGCCACACATGGGCCAAAAGAATTTCAAGAAATTCTTGTACACTTGAGGCAGTTCCAGGTCATCCAGCAAATGCTGTTCGACAGTTTGAAGGCAAAAACACCCGTCAACTGGCTCTTGGTCAAAACCTCGGAGGTTGACATACCTTATAGAGGAATCTGTTCATTTTCACGGGTCAACTAGGGGTGCGGGGTTTTGATCTACAACCAGTCTAGTCCAGGCTGGCATGTCCAGAATGAGACATTTGTTGGGCGGAGGATGTGTTCTCCTTCAGCATCTTGCAGGAAATCTGCAAACTCACAGGACTGCCCAAGGGTATCTTCATGGAACCCACTTGGAGGTCAGATGCATTGAGTGCTTTGAACAGAACGGAACATTCCCGCGATGCTGGTCGACGAACGCCTCCACAGCAACAAGGAGGATGCCAGCAGTGAGGCTGCGGGCCTCGTGGCCCCTTCCGTTCCCCTGGGCTCCCGGGACCATCTCTGTTCGATTGAAACACGGCAGTGCATGGCGGTTAGCGGTTTGGTTGACACGAACGTGTGACCTGGGTAGAATGTGGTTTTGAAACACGCCCAAAATGAAGATGGCACACCAAAATGGGTGTCATGGATGACAGTCGTGTAGACTCTATAGCCTTGATGAATCAATTCCCCCATTTGGTGGGTCTGGTGGGTTCTATCAATCAAGAGACTAGATTAACTTCACCTTTACCTGTGAAGAACAGGTAGGTCGACGCCCCCAACAATCAGAGTCTGGGGAGTCTGCTCGGATGGAGTATGACGAAACTCCAGGTCTTCGGATGGAGTGTCATCCATGTCCCACAAATATCCACAGGTCCCATAAGAGTCCCATCGGACATATTGGAATCCTATGGATTTGGAGGTCAATCTCAGTCCTGAACTTATCCATGTCCTGTCGCAGGATGGATTCCGAAGACCCGTACCGCTGCTGGCCCTCCGAGCTCCGCCATAGAGGGCTCCACTAAGCCTGCGCAGGGCACAGGCTACACGCTGAAGTGCAGTGCCAATTCTGAGGTTCCTGTTCCTGCAGTCCAAAAAACCTACAAGCCTTACAGGCAACAAAACCTCATAATGCAGGCCCTCAACAAGGGGGATCATGATGAATGACGACAGCTGAAGTGGTTGTGGGCTGCTGACCTCCGCAACTCTCGCCCAAGAATGCGGATGATGCCAATTCAAGATACTGTAGGTTACCAATCTACAGGCAGCAAGGCCTGCAGCATGTGGATTATGCTCAATGATGACAACTGAAGTGGTTGTGGGTTCCTGACCTCCGCAGCTCTCGGGCCAAAGAATGCGGATGATGCTAATTCAAGATACTGTAGGTTGCAAACCTACAAACGGCAGGGCCCGCAGCAAATGGATGATGATTAATGGCTGCCAACTCTGCAACTCTCGGGCAAAAGAATGCGGATGATGCTAATTCAACATACTGTTGGTTGCCAACCTACAGGCGACAAGGCCTGCAACAAGTGGATTATGATACATGATGACAACTGAAATGGCTCTCGCCCAAGAATGCGGATGATGCCAATTCAAGATGCTGTAGGTTGCCAACCTACAAGCGGCAAGGCCCTGCAGCAAGTGGATGATTATTAATGATGACAACTGATGGCTGTGGGCTGCTGATCTCCGCAACTCTCGCCCAAGAATGCGGATGATGCCAATTCAAGATAC
>CAXAMN010006669.1:1526834-1543888 GCA_963970005.1 Durusdinium trenchii
GTGGGCTGCTGACCTCCGCAACTCTCGCCCAAGAATGCGGATGATGCTAGTTGACGAGTGTGAAGGCCGGCTTTGAAGAGAGAGAGAGAGAGAGAGAGAGAAAAAGAAAGAAAGAAAGAAAGAAAGAAAGAAAGAAAGAGAGATAGAGCGCCAGCTCCCTCCTGTTCCGCCAGCTCCCAGGACCTTTTCGCCACCGGCCGTCGCTGCCCTGGCCTACGCGGCAGGAGTTCAAAGCTTCCGCCACCCGTCGGCGGCGCTGGGCCGCCGACTGGCGCCGGGCTCCTGACCGAGGTGTGGACCGAGAGCCGACTGAGTGGAAGTCTTAAAATGTCTTGAAGAAGAAGGGTTTTTACATAGTGCAGAAGCATGCAATGTGCAGAAACACATGCTGTCATGGTGAAAGTATAAGACTGATCTGCACTTTGAGAAATCCTGGGATGCGCGTAAAAGGTTTGGATTTATGGAACTTGCCAGTGGTGACGGCGAAGTAGGGAAAAGAAGGAGAGACAAGCCAAACAGGCCATCTAAATCCCAGTACAAAACATCAAACTGGCTCTGTGGCCAAAGGCAAGAATGTATTATAGTATTATACAGTATATAGTGAGTTGGATCAATTTTTCTGGTCCCATTCTCGAAAAACCATAAAGGCTGGAACAGGATTACCTTCTCAATCTCTTGCATCGAACCGCTCACCTTCACATCCCCCCCAAACTCATAAAACTCATGGGTGGTTCAAGGGGAAGATTCATGGGCCTGTGGTCATCGTCGGAGATGCTTCTACATCCCATAACCTTTAGGAGGCCGTTGATCTTCGACTCTTCGCTGCCCAACACCTCCAACGCTGCTTCCTACGGGCGCAGCTTCCGTCGACCCCCCGGTCTTCCGCCCGAAGCTCGGCGTTCCGGGACCGTCCGACGTCTCAAAGCTCCTTGCTCAGGGTCACCGAGATTGAACTTCTTGCACATGAGAGATAAAGAGTTGGTATCAACCACTGCCTGAACAGGGCGCAGTTGGCAAATGGTCAACTCGATACGCACCACTTTTGGGAAGGATCAATTAATAGCTATAGCCTATAGCTGCACCCATGTATTTGTTTTCAGCTGCGTGAGGTAGTTTAGTAATCTTTCTTGGGAGAGAACACATTAAACGGTTCAACTTGTGTTTCTTTTTAATGGCCTGCTGACGCTGAGCCGTGCAGGTCTATTCTTTTTCACCGTCTCAGTCATCATAGTCAGAAACTAGGGCAACTTCAGAAAATGGTCATCATAGATCATCATAGCATAATTGTTGCCCAAGTGTTGGTCATGGAACACCCTGTGAACTCCAGATTCTTCACCGCCAGAAAGTACCTCGGAATTGAGAGATTTCACTCCCACAAGCTTCAATCACAGCCAGAGTCCCCCAGAAACCAATGCTGCGGGTCGAAACAAGCACTCCCAGTAGATCGAATCGCCCCACCAGCCGGACAGGCGCGGCGATGCGACCGTCCCACGGTGAGACGTCTCGCGTCTCCTGAGGCGCGTCTGCCCGGAGCCCCAAGGTTTTGGTGCTGAAGGTGCAAACCCAACGACCATCACCCAGGTTTTGGGAACTTGGACATCTTTACAACCTCCCCCACCCCAGGGCATGCTGCCATCTTCCGCCCTCGGCCCGTCCGTAGATGAAAGGAACGCCTCCCAAACGATTCGTCCGTCCATCCACGACGGGTGCCTCCAGGGTGGGTGCAGCCTCGTCGCTGTGGTGTTGCAAGCAGGCATTCGCCCAGGCCTGGCGGAGTGGGGCAAGTCCTCGGACTTCCAGGCCTAGCGAAGACATGGCTGTCGTACGATTCAAGGATCTTCAAGGGTCATAAGGCTCAACGACCTCCAACTGGCGAGGTCAATTGGACCGTTTGTCGGGGACCTTTTGAGGGTCCAGCGGGACCTCTTGCTTGGTCCCAGTGACCAAGTTTGAAGTCAACAATCGAGTTCTTAGAGCTGTGCAACAACTAGAGGCACTAGACGCTGTTGAAGTGTGTCTCTGATTACACAAATTCCCCAAATGGCCAAACCCAAATCCCATGCCAATGCAGGTTGGAAAAGAACGTCTACATGGTCCACATCTGTCTAGACGCAACAAATTGATGTGCAGAGTGCAGAGTGTTGTTTTGCCCAGAAATAATATACATGAGTGACAAAAACCATATCGCAAAACCGATCGCCACGTGATGATTGGGTTCCCTTTCAGGAGTTTTGAATATAAATGATGATGCAACCCTTGCAGTGCAGGTCGATCTGCAGGTCGCCTTCAGAGAGAGGTTCCATCCTGTCCCATCTGCTTCTGAGGGTTTTTCATCATGGTCTTCTCGACCAACTCATGGGGCGCATCCGCTTCCGAGTGAGTGAGTGAGTGAGTGAGTGACAGGGCGTACCAGCAAGGCGGCATCACAAGCATCCGGACCTCAGAAGTGGAGCAAGGCATATAGCAAGGCATCATATTTGAGATATGAGAAGGGCATCCATCCGTACTGGTGCGACTGAAATGAGGGGAATGGATCCGAACGAATCCTCAGGAAAAAGGTCAGGTCATTCCATAGTCAATGCTCTGCGAGTTGGACCAGTGAGTCTCCTAGGTGTTGTTGTTTGTTTTTTGTCTTTTTTTGTTGTTTGTTTTGTTCAGTGGTTTTAAGAGACCACTAAAACGACCGTCCGGTTGGTTCGGATCATGGTGACTTCTCCAGTCTTTCTGAAAAAAAACACATCTATGAATCATGAAGATTCAGTCAGGTTCCAAGAATGCGAATCTTGAAGCCATGCATGCACCCATTCGACCCTTTCCAAACTGCACGAACGGGTGGACTGACTGGTTCTTTGTGGCCGACCATCGACCCACACCGATGTGGAAGACGAACGAAGAGAAGGACCTGTTTGGCCGGAATGCATCCTTCGGAAAGACACTGGTACATACTGGTACTATGACATCTCATATCACTTATATGTACATAATATATATATATGTCGTTGTATGGTTGACGACAGACTGGGTCGAAGACTGCTTTGAGCAAAGAACTTCAACCTTCTGCCTCTGCAAATCCGCACGTCCATTGCTCTGCCCATGTCTCTAGCCCTGAGAGGAGATGAAGGGCGTCGCCTCAAAATCAACAGGGATATCCACCTTGTGTCCGCACCAGGGATGCCAAAGAGTTCATTGGTGCCGCATCAGCACCTTGGACACACTTGGACTACAACCAGTACCTTCAAAGTGACCAAACTTGAGATCCCAGAATGAGGTCACTTAGTCCCCAAAAGGGTCACTTAGAGACTCCAAAGCGGTCATGGAATATGTGTTTTTCTCCGTGTCAAACCATATTTGTTGGTGAGTTTTTTCTTGAAACCACTAGTACTTGTTCTGGTCTGGATCCAATGGTATATGGGTAGACTGCATGATGGCATTGTTTCTTTGTGAACCGGGTAGGGGCAAATGCGCTTCGCTGCAGGTTTAGAGTCATAGACTCATAGAGAACGCACACTGACCTCCTCTAAAGCATTCCAACCGAAAAGCCCTGCTTTGCACTGCTCATGTGAACCAGCATCACGTTCCTGTGATCAACATCGAAAGATTGAGCAACACTCCGCTGTTTCTGGCTCCTAGCAAAACCAAAGCATCCAACAACACAAGGTCTCTTCGCCACTCGCGCCGCGCACTCATGGCGCACTCCGGGCATCCGGGCGGTAGCTCATCGCCCATGATGCGCAAGATGCCACGCAAGGCCACTGCCCTGGCAGCAACTGACTGGTGCGACTCGTATGGAACGAGGGTGGCTGACCCCTCACCATAGATGCCTTAGGACCCAGCCACCCTCATTCCTTGCTAAGTAAGCACCAGTCAGGCAAGAGTTCTGGTAAGTGAGTGTGTGTCACTTGGATCTACGGATGCATGTAGCTCCGAATGGGAATCAAACATCACCATGCAGGGGTCGCGCCAAAGAAAATCCAAAGACCTTGAGTGTGCAACATGAGCTGTTTGCGCTGATGAGAAGCAAGTGATTTTCGCGCTTTCGCGGGTTGCTTACCCAAAACCATTGAGCATCCACGACAAGCCAACGCAAAGCAATGCTCCTCTGGACGTCCCTCTTTCCGAGGGCTCCAAACAGCCAGTTTGCGATGGCCTCATTAGCTACACTGCTCATTTTGCGATGTCATAGTTGTGTAACACAGGTCACAATGGCCTTCTTGGTGCATCACTGGGTGGAATCAAGAAACAAAGGAGCGTCAGCAAATAGAGTTGAATCCTGATGAAATGCTCTGGCTCTTCAACCCTCAGAGATTCCTAGTTCACACCCAGCGCACACCTTGTTCACTAGGTGCCAACATTCCCAAATTACCCGCCATTTACAGGCAAAAGTCTTGTTTTCAGCGTCCCTGGCAGCCCTGGCAGTGGCCAGGTCTCCCCCAGCGGTCAAGCCTTGCCACTAAGAAGGACTAGACACCAGCGGGTGTGGCCTTGCCACGCACGGAGCATCGCACAAAGCAGAAGTAGCGACTCTCCGGCATTTCTCGGGTCGACGGACCAAGGACACACAACTTAAAGACTTATATGTATAATTATGTTGATTAAATACCCTGAGCACATATGAAACCCCTTACTGAAGGGTGTTCCAGTTGGACTTGTCCAGGAGGGCTGATCCGCTTGGATCCTGAAACAACATCAAGTGTCCTCTCCCAACCCGGGAGAGGACCAACGTCCATGATCTTTTCACCATGGGGATGCCGTCCCGGAACATGTAGGCTGTAGGCCCCTACCGTTTCCAAGTCTCTTTGGATCGGCCACAACTTGGACACCAAACAACCCTCTGACTCCACTCAGTTTGCCTGGAACACCAAGGATCAATTCGGATACATGTTCACGTTTTGTGGGGTGGGCGAACCCATTTCCCCAAAAGAGGTCGGACTGGTCATCCACTGTTCACTACAGGTGTTTGGCCAAACACATGGCATGTTTGGACCTACCGAGTCTCTGCTCTTTAAAGATCCAGCTCCAACAGCTCCAGCTGCTCGGGGATGTCGCACACCAACATCGGATATCGTGGGATTCAACAAAAACGAAGCCTTTGACGATTGGAACACCCTGTTCCACGACCTGTTTGGGACTGTCATAGGACTCAGGACGGACGGCCGCCCCAGAGGTCGACCCCGAGTCCACCCCTGGCTTGATCGGCAGTCCTCTATAGTCCTCTGGCAGTGTCTAGCAGGCGACGCCCACCGTTCGGTCTTCGGAACACCGACCGCTCCGTGAGGAACGGAGCCGTTCCTCGGTCCGGGTCCCTGCGGATCGGTCGATTCTGGTGCTGCAAGAGTCAGATCGAAGCGAAGGAGATCTCGACTCCTTTAAGAGTCGAGTCACTTGGGCTTTGGGTCTGGAGACCATCTGTCCAGGTCGATGGGCCAGGTCGAAGCGATGTTGGTCTCTTGAGTCTCATTGAGTCTCTTTTTGTTTGTGGTGCAACCACTCCACGACTTGGCCATGCCACATCCCACGACGCCAAACCGCTTTTTGCAGGACGCCCCACCCCGCCTGGCGGCTCATCGTGAGTTGAACACGTGGAAAATGGCCAGGGTAAAGAAACAGTGAGAGCATCTGAGTTGGGCTGGGGACATAGTTGCTTCGAACTGGCTTGGAAGCTAAAGGACAAACGAATGCCGCCATCCAAAGGAACCTCCGACCTCAGGTCTCTTTACCGGGATATAAGAAAGGTTATTGCAATGTCCTTACGACTTGGCGGCCCCATCACGTTTTTTTTGAACCATTATTATTAATTGATTATTATTAACATACTTTAAATTGATATCTGATGAATGCTCTCCGGCTTGCTCTGCGGCATCTTGAACCTCTCTGTGCTTTTCCCTGGTCACCTATGCAGGACGCCTCGCGTTCGAGCCCACGAGGCACGGAACATGGCACGGACAGTGGCACGTTCACAGGTGACCCGGGTGAAAGGATACTCACCTCGTAGGGCTCCTGGCCGCCCCCTCCGTTTCGTTTCGTTTGTTACGATGGGTGCCAGGGGACTTGACCCAGCGAAAGGTGAACTCTCGAATGGATTTTCAGGATTTTCAACGGATCTCCCCACAAGGTTCGTTTCGGACTTGCTGAAGAACACCTGTTTCGTGGGTGCAAGGATGGAAAAGAACCAGTTGAACTCGAATTGGACAACATATTTGTTGTTGTTGTTGTCCCAAACAGTAGGACACTTCCTCTCACCCACACTTACGCAGCACACACACACATAAGTTGCTACGTTGGGGTCCCGCCACAAACTCTTGAAGACAGCGGCTTGCCGCAGCAGCTGTTGCAGCAGTCGTCCAAGGGAAACCTCCACATCATCCTCCAACAGGTTGAAGGTGCAGCCAATCTATTCAACAGCCAAAGCTTCACGCGTGCTGAGGCTAGGCAAAGCATGATTTTTTGATTGATGGCTTGCCTATCTGCATGAGCAACAAGAATAATCAGTTGCTTCCGTCAGACTGTAGCAGCCTAAGCAGCAAAACAAACCTTCATCTGTACCTATTCGACCATATTCGACCCTCTAATGCTTGGTTCATGGTGGCAACGCAATGGCCCGTGTGTGCCCGCCATCTTTGCATCTACTGCTGAAGCTCTTTTTCATGGAGGTTCTTGGCAGTCGATCTACAGCTGATAGGGTTTCCACAATTGATATGGGTTTACACATGGAGCATCCAGCAAGAATTTTGCAATATCTTGCATATCATTTTTGGCTCATGCATAGCTGATCGGAGGCAAAGTCAGCTTTTGGACGCCTCAAAAACGGCTATCTTGGATGATTAGATCTTGGATGAACACCCGTTGGCCACACTTCAGGATGGGTTTGTCTGTCTGGATGTTTACAGTTCCAAACGAATCTTGTGTGGGAATCAGGATTAAAACCTTCACATCCAGGTATCTCTGCTATTGGTCGCTTCGACCTGCAGGGTCTCCAGGTATCTCCAGCGGGTCTCTCATCCAAACAGACCACGTGCACGACTGGAGACCCACCGTGGTCAGTGCCAGTCTCGATGCCGACCGTCCGGATCCAAGCCTTTCGACGTTTTGAGCTCCTGAACATGAAACACAGGAGTATGGGCGTTTTCATTTCGTGACCAAACGATGTATGAACCAAAAGGCCGCTGTGATCTGTAAGTACCAAAATATCTCCCAACAGATCTCCCAGGCCTCACCGTTCCATCCATCGACCCGATTTATTTCGTGTCACCGATCCTGACCGATCCCAATCCCTCTGGCTGCGCATGGCACATCTGCCCATCTCTGTGCATGGCGTGGCTTCTCCAGCAAGGAATTCAGCGAATTCAGAGCGACCAAGCGACCGAAAAGGTGACCGAAGGATACTGAAGGATACCGAAGATACCGAAGGGACCGAAGAGTGTCGTCAGTCTGGCTTGCCATGGCAGTCTGAAAAATGAGACTCTGCATGTGCGGGAGATCTGTCTGTTGCTGAGCTTTGGGAAGGGCAATCAAGGCTACTAGGTCCTGACTAGGTTACACTCCCCTTTCTTCCCTCCTCAGCTCCACCACTCACTCTGTAATTCTCAAAGGAATTGTCCAACAACAGAAGTGGCGCAATTTCCTCTCTGACGTTGATGGATCTCTCCAAATCATGGATCGATGTCAGCCCTGCTGGGGCGCTCGGCCCCCCCTGCTATGGCTCAGTCTCTTGGGCGATCTCAGCGGAGAACGTCATGAGATCGAGGGCACAGAGTGGAGCAACTAACATCGGATGTTGGCATCATACTTCAACACCAAGTTTCCTAGATTGCCCAGCTTGGAAAAAACACCATAGTGGAGCCAACTAGAAAACCAACCTTCCATACGTCTCACAAAGGTGCGAAGATGCCTCTGAAGTTTACCCCTTCATCATGCCTTCGAAGGAGACTCTTTACGAACCCCGCGAACTGGGCGAACTGGTGTGCTTGAGGAACATCCTACTGAACATCCTCTATGTCAAACTACAGCCAGCAAGCCAAACACGAATTCTGCTAATATCGATTTGCCCCCCTGACCGGTCCTCTTGGACAGAAAGCTTGCTTGGTCCATCTTAGGTCCCTTTCTTGGAAAAACACCACACAACGCCAGAGTCGGGACACCTTCCTGGGACCGAATCGGCATCCAGAAAGGTCAACAGGTTCCAAGAAAAGGGGCGCTTCCCAATGGAGAAGTTTAGCAACGGGTGGCAACCAAAAAGGTTTCAACCTGTAACCTTGTGGCACCTTGTTTTGCACCGCTCAAAAAAGCGCCCAACTGTGAACCCCAAACGCTCCAGCAGGGCGGCAGCACATGTCTTTTTATCAGTGGCATTCTGCAGCCAGCTGTTTGCCTTGCAGAAGAGTTACAAGTTAAATCAAGTTAAACAAGTTACGAACCAAAATGATGCTCACGAGGTTCATGGCGTGGAACGTGGTGACTGGCACGTTCACGTGGATGTTCATGTTTTTTGGCTGCATGTTGATCGGCAAGTGGATGATCCGATGTCTCACCCTTGAATTGGTCTGCCTCCCACAGACCTGTTTTGATGGTGCCGTCGGCATAGTTCATGATCCCTTCTCCACTCCTCTGGCCGTCTTTCCATTCGCCAAAATACAGGTCACCATTGTTGTACCAGGCCTTTGTTCTCCCTCCATGGCCAGCAGTGGACATCACCGGTCCGCAATAGACTCCATCTGCCATCTTGTGCACTTTGGTCAGCTTGCAAACGGGGTCATATTGCCAAGGTTTGTTGGGAAAGCCAGCCAGGTCGATGATGTCCGCCTCAAGGCCGTCTTTGGCACTGGCCCTGCTGCGTGGAATCCCTGTGGCAGCAGCCACCAGCACCAGGCCAACCAGCACTAGGCCAATCAGCACCATACGCTGCCCATGGCGGTGGGATGCCTTCTCTTCGCCCAACAGGCCCTCTGCCTCCACCTCCACACGTCCAGTGCTCACGCTTTCCACGTCCATGGCTGCCATGGCGTCTGTCGGACGAGTCGGGAACGCGTCGGTCGTGCGGGAGGTGGAATGAACGGTGTTTCAGTGCTGCTGTCGCCCAAGGCATCGGACGAAAACGACACCTCCACTCGGTGGTGATCACTTCGGTGAACAAAACAGATGCGCGTCAAAAACCCACAGGTCACATGTCCTGCCTTGAAGGCTGGGATGTCGCTCTAGGTGTCCCTGCTTTTCCAAGGCGTGGAGTCCCGGACCTCGGAAGCGTGGCTTAGTTGCCCGGGAACCCCAAACAGGAGCCTCCAAACAGGTCATTCATCATGTCTGCCATCGAATCAGGTTCAAGAGGGCAATGTCACGGCCGGTTTTGCCTTGCACGAGTTGGTGCATGTTGGTGCTATACTCAAGGACAGAACAGCGGCACCATTAAACTGATCTGCAAACTCAGGAGGCGTTACGTCGTTCTTTCTTCCAGATTCTCCCAAGGAGGGGATCAATATATATATATCAATATATACATATAAGCGGAAAATACGGGCTGCATGATTGATGTCTTCCAAAACATGGGACACCCCGACTCTGGTTCCGATGTTCTTCAGAATCAGGGGCACCTTAGTTTCAATGTTGTAGTAGATCTGAGATCCCCAAAGATCAGACATGACCAGACCGAAAAGGCACGAAGTCCAGTCACTTCAGTCACCACTTCACTCCCATGGCCCGAATTCAGTCACGTCGCTCACCCCAAGACTGGCGATCTGCCGACCAACAAGGACCAACAGTGTTGCAGGATCCCCATCTGATCTGAATTTGGGCCTCAAATAGGAAAGGATCATTCCTGTGGAAGGCTTGTGCAGTAAGATGTGCTATCCGCGCCGCATACGTATCTAAGTTGCCATGTTGCTGAAAAACTCCGACAAACATGGCGCTGGTGAAAGGAGCCACCCAGATTCGACCACCTTTTGGGAAGAGTTTGTCCTGTGTCCACCTGCAGTGTCCATGCAGAGTCCACCTGGTTTCATCACCTTTGCTCAGCTCCTCCAAATGGAAAAATGTGGGGGAGATCAATAGGGATCTATAGGAATCCACCACCATTAAGGAAGTCCATGAAGATCCAAACACTAGAGGCACCCCCTCATTTTGACCAACACTCATGACCTGAAATGTTCTCTACTAAAAAATGTGTTCAATAACTTTTGAGGCTCTCAAAACCGGCAAACGAACAGCGCGGTATATAGAGTGGCTCATGTGAGGCTCACAAAACAGGGTGGTTTCATCCGTTTTCCAATCACCTGTCTCCACCTCGCCTGGTGGACCATGCTCACGTCTTCAGCTCCCTGCTTCGAGCAGCCTGAGCAGCGGGGCAAGACACGCGGCAGCACATCGAACCAGGGAAGTACGAAGCAGCAGGAGAACCAGGTTATTAGTGCTCAGCCATTTGATGTTTGACCTGCCCGCTGCCTTTGAGCAGCATGCATGGCGCACATGAACGATCCACGCCCACCGGTGTGAACGGCAGCAAAAAGCTCCTCATTAAAATTGAAACTACATTGAACACATCTTGATCTGGCTCAATTACATTGATCTCAAAGCATCTCATCAATATATCTTTCACAAACACAACCCCTCCAGGCCCTCCAGGCACCCGAACGAAAAAAACACACACACAACTGCCCGCCAACCAGACCCGAACACAAAACCGCCCAAACCGCAACCGCAACCCGTGCAGCACCTGAGTCACCAAAACGGTCGTTCGTGTTTTCGTCGATTTCTGCGTCCGTGAAATCCGTGCATCCTTTCTGCGGGGGTCCTTTGCCCCTTTCGACGGTGGCCAGCTTTGGGCACGAGCGCCCAGGACGAGCGCAGGACGAGCGCAGGACGAGCGCTGGACGCGCAGGAGGACAGTGCTGGTGAGCGCCATGAAGTGGGCGCCTGAAGATCTGAACAAAGATTGCCCTAGATCTAAAAATGACACCACCTCAAGTGGCCAAAGGAAGCTTTTTGTGATCTTCAGAAGCCACAGCTGGCTGGGGCTTCTTGAATTCTTGTTGCGCAAGGTTTCTGGTTTTCCACTGCCAATGCTGATCTCTGTCATCCATCTGTGCATGTTGACTCTGTGCTGCTGGGGATGAACCCTGATCCGCCCACAGCCGGGACGGTGGAGCACTCCAGTGGGCCAGAACATGTGATGTTTCCTTACTTGGAGAGTTTATGTATGGTCAATATAGAAGTGGGAGACAGGAGAGGAAGCTTAGACACCAGCCAGAATGACCTGCAATGGCTTTCAAATTGTATACTGTAATTAGTCTGACGACTAGCAAAACAGGACACTATACATCCATACATCCTGAGGCATGTAGATTCATGTAGATTCTATCTCTAGAACCATCTGGAACCACTGCTGATCTTGCTGCGTGCTCGGCTGGGCCGGAGCGATATGACGCGTGCGACGGGACCCCACTGCAGCATCGAAGTGAGCCAGACCAGAATTTCTGCAGTCAATTAATCAATCACCCACAATCACCCACAAATATGCAATTTGAGGACCATTTAAGGAATTGATTTCTGTGGCCAACCCTCCAATCCCACAATGAGTCTGGCTCATTGGTACGTCAACCCGAATTCTTACCATTTACATCGGCGCAAGCTATAGGCAGTGCGCTGATCAAACAGCTCAGCTCATCCTCATCTGCTGAGGGATCTCTGGGCCATAATTGCCCAGGCCTTTGTATCCTTGGTGTTTGAATCACACTCGGCGACCGGGTGGGGAGCCAGGGGCGGTTGTGAGTGTGATGTTCCTGGATTGAAGGATACCAGCTCCCAAAACACCAAGCTGGAAACAGGCAACAAAAAGGGATGGTATGTGGATGTCGATTCATGACTGGCTTTTGGTCACATCACAACCATTCACTTATGTGTCAGATGTGAATTGAATAAACATATTGTTTTGTCCAATGATTCTTGAATTCAACAGGTGAAACACAAGTGGTCGTAATATGTTGCTCAAAACAATTATATAAGTGACAAGCTGACCCAAACCCAAACAACGCATGACATCGCAGTCTCAAATAACACTTCGACACATACCATGTACAGCCCGGCGCCGGCTGGAGTTCCTGCAAGCGGAACCGCCGTCACCATGCAAAATGGTTCATCGGTGCGTTTGACCAATGGTTGACAGTACACATCCCAATGTGCTGGCACAGAGTGGGGGCTGTTGGGGGAAGACTGCCAAGCGCAGACTGCAGACTGCCAAGCGCAGGACACTCAAATGCGATGTGCCATTGCCAGCTTTGTTGGGGTCTTTCTCCACAGGTATCCAACGGTTTCTCGTCTACACATTCCCCCAGTGTCTGAAGGGTGAAAAACAAACGCGTAATTGTAGACTCTGGATTAACAAACCCCTCCCATTGGACCTTAAAACACCTCTTCATATGGTGTATCTTATGAATCAAGAGGTCTACATGAACTTTCTCTGACTCGGCGGAGTTCTGACGGCGCACGCACGTGGCGTACCCCACGCACGGGAGCAGCTCCGGCCAAGCGAGCCGAAGGATCGTGACACAACTTGGGCGTCAACATCGAGACTAGCTTGTTCACCCCCAAAAAAACGGGAGACCAGTACTCTGGAGCAACTCCAAGTTGTTTAGTAGTCTTATTGTTTAATAGTCTTATATATATATATAGATTTATATAGTCTATCTCTTTTCTCATGAAGTCTTTCTTCAGCTGCAGTCCGCAAACACAAACTGTCGCTTGGTGTCACCGAAACCATCTATAGCTGGGCGTGCCAGCTAAGAAGCTCAAGCAACTTACCCACACAACCACCAGTTCATCATAACTAATCCTCATCATCGTTCGAACTTGTCCCCTCCAAGCATCCATGGCTTCCTGGGAACTTCCCCAACAAACCCACCATGAAGATGGCGGGGCCTTCCCCCTCGGGTGGCCCACAGCAAGTGCCACATCCATGGGCACAACCCGGGATGCAACACCAGCAACCTGACGTCGACTCCGTACGATGCGACGGACGGTCCGCGGGACGGGTTTGCGCCAGTCTAGACGACTAGAGGCCGATCCATCCACGACGTGGGACAACAAAACACGATACGTTCCACCCAACACATGACGAAACAACGAGATACTTTTCTATTCTGATCTTTCTTTCGGTGTTTGGAAGATAAAGGTGCCAGGCAAAATCAGTCGCACTAGCTGCTACTAGCTTTAGGCCATCATCCTGTCTTATGATCCATCTGAACTTTTATGTACCAGAAAACTGGCGACATGGTGGGTATTCCCTATGGCAAAATGCTGCCATTTTCTGCATCGCTCGCATTCCCCGGCTTGAGCGAACGCCGTCGCCTCATGACCAGGGCAGTACTGCGGGGTCCCTTGGTTGATCCGTTGAATGGTCGCTTCGCGGTCTCACCATCGGGACTCCGGTCTCGCGCACGCCGGTCCGGAGGGGTTCCGGAGTGGACCTGGGTCGTTCAACGACCCAAGCCCCCCAAGCCCCCCAAATGGCCACCATGCGGCGACGACCGTTCCCGGTGCCATGACCTCATTTCGAGACGTGCCACACGGAGGCGGGCAAAAGGGAAATCCTCCTCCGCAGCACTGACAGCAACAGATCTTCGCAGGCCCTGGCAAGCCGGACCAAATCATGTAGCCACCGGGCCCATGGCCAATCCTGGAAGGATGGAGCATGATGGAGCCGAGGAGGGTGAAGATTTCCCGTTTCATAGAGAATCCCAACTCATTCCAGCTGGCCCAAGGAGCCAACACCGAAATCCTCACATCATTGTGCTCTTTCTATTCCGCATAGTCATCCTGGAGGAGAAAGATTATGGGAAAACCCAGAAAGCAATAGGAAACTGGTAATGTTTTTGGATAGGTTCATATCTCGATCTCTATATATACATACATGAATATTCTAACAACTCCCTGACCTCCGCAGTCTTGGGGGGCTTTTCATCCCTCTTTAAGGCTGTTTCTCTCGCCGAGAATCTTCATGTTCATCGGATGGTCCATCGGCGGGGGGGTGCCTTTGTCCACAAACTTCTGGACCTGGCGAGGCCAGCGATCGTGTGCAAGTTGAAACGATCCGCTTGGTATTGCTTGGGTACTCACTCCTTGAGTTTCCCTTCTTTTTGGTTCGAGGCACCTGGGGCATGTCCTGTGGGGTTGCACCGAGATCACCGGCGACTACTGAACCGTTTCCCTGGAAAAATAGAGGTTAACCTGTTTCATCCTTTTTCATTCCTTTTCGACCTGTTCTTCTTTAGCGTTGACGCAAGCACGTCCGTCAACGCGCCGCGTTGACGCGCGTAAGCGTACCTCCTTCCCTTGCAGCAGTGCCAGAGCTTGCTTGCCACAGTGCTGCGAAGCGATCGTGATCCGTGCAGACACCGGGTGTCCGGGCACTTTGGTGGTCGTCACCTTGGAGAGACCGGGCCCCGCCCCGGAGAACACCTCGTTGGCACGGCGGGTGAACACCACGGGGATCTGGGTGTGGTTGGCTGAACTAGGGAGACGAAACCCATTGGTTGGAAGGGTTTCCTTATGCAGTCACAGCCAGGGGTTGGGGAGTGAAAATCAAAGATCCACAGTCCAAACGCTGCACAAATGTCAGAGTCAGTCGAAAAACCATGTGGCCCAAATCATTGACCTGGACATCTTACCCAGTTCAGCCCGCACGATGGGCCCCAATTCATCGGGTGGATGAAACAAAACATTGCCTAAGCTTTGCACATCCAACCTGATGGATGGCTACTTCATAAGTTCGGGGGACAAGTAGTTCATCACGTTTAACCCTGGTTCATTGGAGGCCTAAGTTCCTTGATCCTCGTATACTTTTTTCAATGGCGAACACTCTGAACCCACTCTCCCCAGGGTCTCATCTCAGCACGACCCTCTTGGGGTTCGCCTTGGGGGTCTTGGGGGTCTGCAACGACCAGAAGAAACATCTGCAGGCGCAAACCGATCGTTGCTTCTTGGTCAATGCTGTTCCAACGCTCAAGCCACAAGCAAAGACGAGCTACAGCGACATGAAAATGATGGATAGTCTGGGTTTGCTGACCCAATTAAACAGAGCCCGACAGTCTCTGCGCCTTACTTCATGCACACGTGGAAGAAGTGAAAACACAATAAATACATATATTATAACCATGAAACTCACTTAAACGCATGAAAACTATGCTTTGGACAAGTGTTTCTTCTCTACTTCCGCATGGCCAAGTGCAGCCAACGTTCTACCTCAACAAACTATCAGGCAAAAATGCTTGGAGTCCATGTAAGTTTCAGTCAAACTACTTGTGACCATCATTAAGATTCGATCCAACTGGACAACCCATTGACTACACTACACCATGGTTTCCCTGATCATCTGTAGAACCTCCTCATCCTTCCCTCCTCCCCAAATCTTCGACTTCTTGTCCTCCATGGCACTCCAACGCCGAAGACTTCAGGATAGGCCTGGGATTGGAGGCACTCGTTGGAGATGATCGCGCCCGACGCGTCCAGGAGCTGCTTCCCTTCGCCTCCGGTCAGAAAGGCCTCAGTTCAGTGATTGGCCTCAAAGAAAGAGACGCGCGAACCAGGTCTGGGTCGGCGGAAGTTGACTGGTTGGCACTGGTTGGTGATGAAGTGCGAAGAAATGTGTATAGTTATATGTAGTTATACAGTTATACTATGTTAAAGTAATTCATGATACTCAAATGGAAAAATGTACGCAAATGCAAACACCCCAAATCACAGAAAGACTTGGATGAGCTCCACAATGGAAGTTGCTTTTGGGTTCTCTAAAGACATCGAAAATCATCGAAACATTTGTTCTACTGCATCTGGAAGAATTCTCCAGTGTTGCAGGTCCTCCTGGTCACACCATGAGAGATCCGTGAGTTGCTTTCCATGCTTATCATAGCTGGAGCGAAAGGTTCAAGTCAACTATCCAACTGACCAGGACATATGGTGCACCTGACCGTCTGGATCGCCAGTTTGCATTGAAAAACCAGGGGATTTGGAGTCCAAATGGGATGGACCGATGGCCCATCCGACACCTCCTTCCGACACCGCGCGTGGCGTGTCCGCCGAGGTGCGGTATTGGGCCGCACGGGATAGCAGGGGATGTAGACATCGAAGTCCAAGGTCTCGCCATTGTCCAGTTTCCTCGGGTTCCGACCCACGCGGCAAGACATGGCCAGGGTCGCTGTGACCGGAAGACCTGCGGAAGAACGGACACATCTTGGATGGGCCAAGGTACACTCGAGGCAGCATTCAAGCGCAGCAGTTTCTCGAGTGTAGGTGCGAAAAAGGGTCTTGTTAATTGGGATGAACCTGGGGACACAGTGACAAAAAGTAATACCTTTTGAAGCACGAGAATCTATACAATTCCTTTTGCCAGGTGGAGTGCCCATCTCAGGTCAATCGATAGTTCTTATGATTCTGCATTGTCAGGACCAAGCTTCAGTTTGCCCGGGCTTAAGATGGCGTCAGTGTAGGTGGGGTCCGACACCGAGGCATGCTTCACCTGACGAGTTCGAGAAGTCACCGGGCTCGGATGGTTAGATAACCACCACATGATCCTTCATGTTGCACTGGGTGCCGTGATATGTCTCATTAAATGAGGGCATTGTGACGTATTGTGTATTGCCATTAGAAGCCACATGGGCGAGAAACAACCTCAACAATCCGTTGGCTGGGTACACAGAATGCGGTCGGTCCCCAGCTACTACATTGCTCTCCAAACCCTCGTGAAACACGGTCGTCGGGGTGACCGTGTTCCGTGGTTTCAGAGTAGATGGCACTGGCACCCGAAGATGTCATTTAGATAGGGGTCCAAACCAAAAGCATTGACCAACCTGGGGGGCCCAACGGTGGAGCTACCTCTCAATCGAAGCTCTCAATCCACTGGCTTCCGGTGGAGCTACCGGGGGACCAAAAACAGGCCTCCACCTTGAACTTCTCCGTGAGGATTCCCGTGACCTTCTGCACCACCGCAGGGTCCGGCTTCCGGGATTTCTCCCCGTAGTCGCCTCAGGGACGCCGACGGAGGACTGAGAGACGGACCCTTCAAAAGGAGACCA
>CAXAMN010006670.1:71297-109948 GCA_963970005.1 Durusdinium trenchii
GGTGGAGGCCATCGCTCTTAGGTTGGAAGCCATCGCTACTAGTAACACGAAGCTACCTGTAACAAGGATACTACTAGGTGGAGGCCATCGTTCTTAGGTTGGAAGCCATCGCTACTAGTAACAAGAAGCTACTAGTAACAAGGATGCTACTAGGTTGAATGAGTTCTATTGGCGTCGTGACTCGACCAGGAGAGCTGCCAGCATCTTACAGGCCATGAGCTCGCTGAAGCTGTGAAGAGCTTGGCCTTCCAGCGCTTTCACCCTGAGGCCAGAACCAATTTGTGAAGGGCTGGAAGAGCTTTCTGTTACTCGTAGACTAAACACTGCTTGGAATGAGACAGATCCATGCCTTTCGCAGGCAAGCTGCCAGCCCAAGCGTTTGCAGCAGATCACCAAAGCGCTTTCTAGCAGCTGCTGCTTGGTACTGATGGGGCCTGGGGTTCGAAGCTACGGGCTTCAGTTATTGCCTGTTAGTCACTGTTAGTCTCGATGGCACCGGCTGTTTGGTTCAGCCATTTGAGATGGTTTTGCCAAGGTGCACGCCTTTTGGACATGGACGCTTTGTCAGATGACTTTGACACACCCGTCTCTTGGTCAACTTTATGCTATAAACTTTATACTGTGACATTGTTATGAAGTTATGAAGCAGAGTACCTTTGCTGTAGGCCTCTTTTCTGAGGTGCATGCCTCTTGTGTAGCACCAAAGTGAGGGCAGCAAGGAGGTCGCAGGTAGTCTGCGGCGATGCTCTCCAAGACTTCGGGATTGATCCAACATATTCAAAAAGAAGAGATCTTAGGGAGCTAGTTGGATTTACGTAGAGACTAGTCTGTTCTTTTTTTCTGAGTGAGCGATTCCATACTCCATGCCAATTCCGGACCAAGTCCCACATCAAAGGACGATCAGGAGACTCTGCTGGGCCTTTTTCCATTGGGATCATTGGGGCAGTTCAATAGCGGAACTGCTCCATTGGGACGACTGCCCTCGGCTCCAAGTGATCACAAGGCAGAATGCCACAAGGGAATGCAAGGAAAGGTCCAACCATTATATAATCAGTGACGTTAGTCACCCTCGTGGGTCATACCCTTGCCCCTTAATAGCCTTTACAAGGAAAACAACTGCAAGGGAAGTTGCTGGTGAGCTAATTTACTTCAACTGCCCATGAGAAAGAGAGGAAATTATTCCTTGGCATTCTACCCACAAGATAGTCTCTTCTTGTCTTAGTTGCTTCTGAAGCAACGGTTTTTCCTCTGGACCGTCAAGGTTCGTGAGACTGGAATAGACAGAATTGACATGAACATGTCCGTCTGTTGCAGAGAAATTTGTTGCAGGGCTTCCCGTACAGATGACCGAGAATAGGGTCCACAGTCCTGGCAAGGCACCTCACAGGTGACAGACTCGGTCTGCGGGTTCTTTACCTGAAAGAACCGCGACCGACCCGGACGTTTGTCCAGGCTTTCGCGGATGCAAAGATGGGCCCCAAGTCTAAGTGACCTTCATACCTTGGAGCTGCGCCCTACTTGTTTGTGTTGTCAGGGATGGTCAATCAACAAAGACGCAGGCAAAGTTAGGTTATTTATATATATATATAGAGTTTCAGATTGTTTTGGCTCTCTGTTCTATTCCGCACACAAGCTGGGGCTGTGTCGGTGAGCAGTAGAAGTTTGCGCACAGCAGGAATTGGTTTGAGGCCGTTCTCCTTAGAAACCAACAGGAGGAACATTTTCCGGCCAACCGTGAGAGGCTTCGTGACCTGTCCGAAGCAAAATACAATGAAACACCTGCCAACAGATTGCAATTAGGTAATCAAGCTGGCGATGTCACGATGCCTAGCTGTACATAGTTTCTATCATTTCAAGAAATGATGAAGGAATGCTTTGATCTGAAGATCAAGTGGAACTCCGGACGCACTCACTTCAAGGGAATAACATCAGTGGTAAGGGCTCGATGCAACATGAAGGCGGAAGGAGTGGTGCAAGATGGTTGTCAGGTGAAGTCCTATTCAGCCTTTCAGCAATGTGGGGTGTAAGCATCAACGAAGTTTACTCACTCACTTTTGACTTTCTATATACTACAGTATGTATATGTAGTTGTCATTCCCCAACACATGAGGCTGTGCGCAATTTGCCAGAAGCAACGAAGCTTGGTGTTCAGCTGGCTTTTTTGAACGAATCTTTCATCCTTACAGACGTCTTTCGTTGATGATCCTGTTCGGGTGCACAGTGCATACTGCCAGTGCCAGGTCGCAGCTGCGGCGCTGTGATTGTGGAAAGATTAGCATGCAGGCGTTTCATTTGCAGGAGGCCATCGCTAGTAGGTTGGAACTGGGTTGGAGGCCATCGCTAGTAGGGTGGAGACCATCGCTACTAGGTTGGAGGCCATCCTGGAGGCCTTCGTGGCACTTGAGTTCCCCAAACTCCATGCTGCCACTTCATCAACAAATCAGCTGCGAATCCAACATCCCGTCCACAAATTAATTCACGCTGCTCTCATGGATATTCTCCTTTGCAAACGGCTTTGTTTAGATCAGTATTTTCAAGACAGACAGAGTGCAAGCTGATTGTGTGGACCTTGTACACAACTAATTGGCTTGGAATGCAGTCAACACGTCAGGGTGACGGCTGCCCGTGCACAGCTCAGTGTGCTGACATACATCAGTCCCCCAATGCGTTGGATCCTGTCGATCCTGACTTTCAATTGCAGTTACTTTGCTTACACACGGCAGCACCTTTGATTCTTACACACTTGTAACGCTCATGTGCGAGATTTTCTCCTTTTAACTTTTTAAGATCATTGTTGCAGCCACAGGGCAAAGGTGCACCGCTCAACAAAAATTCTCGTATGAGGAGCTGTCAGAAACAACCCGGTGGCTTGAAGCTGAGCCGTAGATTGGACAATCTCATGCAAGCCGACCTGTTGCCTTCTCCTTACAGATATTGTCACACAACCTGACAGTTCGATTATTGTTTGCAGAAGCTTCTCTCACCTGTCATTAAACTGGCATTCTTAGCTCTTGCCATAGGGGCCAATTCATTGCTCCGATGAGTGAGGGATTGTGCAGGTGTCACTGGAGTCTTGGACTTTAGATGGTTGAGGAAAGCCCTGCCGATCCTTTTAGGAGTCTATGTTCCAGCAGTTTGGTCTCCATGCGCCAGTCTAGATCAGATTAGGGATATTTGGTTTCTTGAATGTATTTACAAAGAATTAGATCCTCTTGACATTTGAGGTAGCTTTCCACGACTTTGCGATGTGCGCCTCTGTGGCTCCACTGCCTCCGGTCTTGAGATTGAGGCACGCGGCAATTGAGCAAGCGATATTCTTGGCAAGCAATCTGGCATCAAGGCGGCGAAAGAATTTCTTCGAAACATTGAAAGGTCCTAGTGTAGTTGTCACAATGGTCGTAGTGGTAAGTAGCACTCGTAGTCATAGTCGTAGTGGTAGTCGTAGTGGTAGTCGTAGTGGTAGTCGTAGTAGCAGTAGTAGCAGTAGCAGTAGTAGTAGCAGTAGTAGCAGTAGCAGTAGCAGTAGCAGTAGCAGTAGCAGTAGGAGTAGTAGTAGTAGTAGTGGTAGTAGTAGTAGGAGTGGTAGCAGCAGCAGCAGTCTTAGAATTCTTAGTCTTAGTCACAGTCCTGGTCTTAGTCTTTTTCTTTGTCTTAGTCGTCGTAGTTGTCGTCGTTCACTGTGGGTCAGGGAGCTGTCACGAACCCCTTACACCGAAAGTTTAATGTTGAACGCGACTTCTTTCAAGTTGCCTTAGGGTTCGACTTGTTTCGTCCATTCGTCCAAACACTGTGGCAGGCTTGCTGACATTGAGTTTTGGGGTGGAAGGGGTCAAGGTGGTTTGAAGGGTTTGAATATTTTGTCCATGTAGGGTGGTAGTACAGTACTGGGAGTAGCAGTAGGAGTAGCAGTAGGAGTAGCAGTAGGAGGAGGAGGAGGACGAAGAAGAAGAATAAGAATAATAATAATAAGAAGATGATGATGATGATGATGATGATGTGGAGGAGGAGTAGAGGAGCAGCAGCCTCGATTAGTTGCCGGCCTCGATGGCTGTGGCTGTTTGCGGGGCACCAGGCTCCAGACTCCTGCCGGCAATGCTTGCCCTGGTCTCTGTTGCAGCCCACTCCAAAGTGCCAGACCAAGAAGTTTTCGTTTCAGGGAAAAGTGTGGTGTATGTTGTTGAATTGGTGATTCCAGATGGTAGTCATTTGACCTGGACTTTCAGTTTGCAGCTTGCATCTCATTCTCTGGGCTTTGTCTTAAAAAGACGCAGAAGCAGTTGCTCTGTGCTGGGAGATCAGTTTCAGCCACTGGTCAGGCCGATCATTGAGATTGGCATGGCAAGAGTGAAATGGTTGGAATCTGAGTGTGTCAGTCGAAGAAATGGATGGGTTCTTGCTTCTGAGTCTACGGTGTTTACAGTGAACACTACAGTAAGTAATCTGTGGAGTCTCTAAGTTTGTGCCTCGCAGCTTCTGCATACGCCAAGACATGAATCAAAAACTTAGGACCGGATAACCCCACATGTGAACAACTTCGAAAGATTGAGGCTGCAGGGGTAAAGTGCGGAAGAGTGAGCATGGGGAAGAGACAGGTGAGACAGATATAAGGCGTGAGGGTCTCTGTGTGTACGTGAGGTGTGTGTTTGTGTGTATGTGCTTGTTCGTCAGTGTGTATCAGTGTGTGGGTGGATGTATGCTGCTTGGCGCTTGTGTGCGTGTAGGTGTTGGGGGGTACTACAGTAGGTATGCGTGCATGTAGGAATGTTCGACAGTGTGCGCCTGGAGCATGTGTCTAACAGCAGGTGGCCGGAAGACATCATGGCACCGGCGATCCGTGTGCCAACAAAACAGTCAAGTCAAGCCCAGGGTGCTCGGGCAGGCTCAACACAAGAGTCGGCAGCTCACAAGCCGACGTGACATCAGCAAGCCGCTTCAGTACGACTTCGAACAAAGATCTCGTCAGAGGGCCGGTCGACGGAGACGAAGTGGTCGAAGTGTCCTGAGCAGGACCACGTACAAATCAACGGACACCGAGCTGTTACATCTCTTGAGCTGCTACATTAAAAACCGAATCGCAGACAGATTGCAAACTGAACGGAGTCTAACACGTCAGGGGCACAGCAAAATGCAGCTGCGTCGCTGAGTTCAAGGCACGACGATCATGAAGAAAGCATGGCGAAGCAGACTGACTCCTCTCAATGCTACAAATAAAACACAACGAAAGCATTCTCATGAGCAACACCAACCGCTACAAGGCTGGCACGATGCATTCCCCGCCTCGACTCAGCTCTAGACCACTTGGTCCTGGATGCCAGCGCGCTGCTTATTTCCATGCACGAGTACAAGTATAACGTATTTTACAGAACCATACAGTTTGGTCTACTGAGTTTTGAGCTCCCGTGTACGAGCGCAGGCAACGACCTCGGAGGCGACTAGATAAGACAAGCTCCTAAATGCTCCGAAAGACACCGGACGTGCAAACCGTGAAAGTTATCTGCAGTTCACAGCATTTGTTTTTCCAGCATTTATCCTGTCGTCGTCTAGTGACGGCCATCACGCTGTTAAAAATCACGTCTGAAATCAGCAAGGCGCATCAATCAGACAAAAGCAAAATATATATTAGCATATTTAAGGCTTCTCAGGTTTCATCTCCTCATCCTGTAGCGATGGCCGTCGCACTTTCCATACACACATCTGAAATCAGCAAGACGCATCAATCAGAAAGAAGGCGTGGGCACATCTACATCATCCAACATCAACAGGTCATGTCAATCAAAGACAAACATTTCACACATTCTTGGGATCACATCACCAAAAACCAACGATGTATGCTCACGGTCTATCCACAGTCACCAATTCCACTCCATTGGCGTCTCGAGTCATGCCCATGTACAGTGTGCCATAAAACCGCGCACCGTCTTGGTGCGTTGTCAGTTGACGATCTTGCCGGAAAGTGTTCATGCCATGCGCAGTGAACACAATCCGCACCAAGACTCCAGGCGGCCTTCCAAACAGAACTTCAAGCTACACAACAGCTTCTTTCTACTCACAGTCAAGCTTCCCCGGCCTCTGTGCATCAGCAACCACGTGTAGCGATCCCTCGCCGCCTCTTCCGTCATTCGAAGACTAAAGTAATCCGTCGCCCGGAGCCACAGTCTCCACCTGTCACTCAGCTGTCTGTAATCAGCGGCGTCAGAAGAAGAAACAAGACACTGAACGTGAAATGCGCATTTGTACCCAGACCTCTGGAAGGAGCAGCGCGTACATCACCGAATTGGGCGGCTGATAGACAGCCATGATGAAATGACGCACCGGGAAACTGGAAGCTGTAGCTGCGGAAACCAAACACATCGCAACGTACCCCATTACACTCCTTATTTCCAGGCACGATGCAGACAGAAGAACATCGGTCATATTGTTCATGTGCTAAGCGGCACCCTGATTGAGTCCCAGACTCATTGCGTCTGTGGCGCAAAACACTTTACGAGCTTGGAAGCTCACTTACCTGCGCACAGATAGGCAGATCTGCTGTCATCAGTCCCAAAAATGTTTCGAAATGCTTCGTCAGAGTTGCACCAGCCTGCAAGGCAAGGAGCCCCCGCACACGCAATAATCATGCGCAGCCACAAATAATCATCAAGCTGCAATTACACTGCTTATTTCCATGCGCGACGCGTACAACGCACTGGCCACTCGAAATGTCCACTTTGGATTCGCCGACCTGCATTTCCATGAACCTGCAAAACGAAAAGCAGCGCTACCCGTTTCCAACGCACAGCAATGAAAAAGAAAAAATAAAAATGCAATTACGCTCCTTATTTCCATGAGAGACGCACATCAATGCCTAAAGTTGGATTGGCAAACTTGCAGACGTCGATGGAACCGCAGTGCCTTAAACAACCATATCGATCGGCGTGTGGCCTGCGTCCAAAGCAGGGTACCTGACCGACAGGGAACCGCTGACGCAAGGAGAAGCTTTCCGCACTAACGCGATCATGACATTGAAGCAAAGCCGACAAGACACAAGTCCACAAGCACAGGTCCTCATCGATTTTAGTTCCGCTGCACACGAGCAGTCGTTGCGGTCAAGCCGTCCGAGACAAAATCAGTAAGCCACATCATTCATCTGCCAGTTGATGTGCAAAAGCCAAGGCGTTGGAGACAGAATCAGTAAGCCACATCATCCATCTCCCAGCTGATGGTGCACGTGCAAAAGCCAAAGTGTATGAGACGAAATCAGTAAGCCACATCATTCATCTCACACTCGGCAGCCTGCGCCCTATCATCAGTCTCCCGACAGCTAGGCGCGAAAGACTGGCAGATCAGGCAACACGGTGGCCAAAGTGTGCACCGCGCCCACACAAATTGACGACAGATCTGAGTCGCATGTGCCATTGCAGACCCTCGAATCCCCACAGGTTCTTGTGATTCGGAGGAGAGGTCCCCGTCAGATACCGGGTCAGCCGCTCGGTCAATTTGATCGGTTCTGCAACTTGCCGAAAATGTTCTGAGAAGGTCTCGGCCACGCGGTCTGCCATGTCGGTGCTGGCCACACCCATGGTGTTCCTGCTGGCGAAAACATTCAGAGCCGCGTTGCAATTAAAAACAGTTCTGCGCATACAAATTGTGTGTGTGTGTAGAAGTTGCGGGTGAGATGTTTGAGACGTTGTGTGTGAGGTGTTGCGCATGAGATGTTGTGTTGATAGAAGTTGCATTTGAATGTTATTGTGAGAAGTTGTGCGTGATATGTTGCGCACGAGAAGGTCCATCCCGGAGATGCAACTGCGACCGGCAGAGCGCGATTTGACAGCGTCCCAGAGCCACACCTGCCACGCAACTGCTACCGGCAGACCCCGATTTGACAACATCAAGGTCCATCCCGGAGATGCAACTGCGACCGGCAGCGCGATTTGACAACATCCCAGAGCCACACCTGTCACGCAACTGCTACCGGCAGACCGCGATTTGACAGCATCGCGATTTGACAGCATCCCACAGCCACACCTGCCACGCTACTGCTACCGGCAGAGCGCGATTTGACAGCATCCCACAGCCACACCTGCCACGCTACTGCTACCGCCCGAGCGCAATTTGACAGCACCCCACAGCCACACCTGCCACGCAACTGCTACCGGCAGAGCGCGATTTGACAGCAGCAAGTGCCGCGCACAGCACGCAAATGCTACCAGCAGAGCCGCGGTGCCCAGACGACGCCAGCGCGACGCCAGGGCGTACATCCAACCCCTTGGCGAGCGCCAAGTGCCGCGCACAGCGCGCACATGCTACCGGCAGAGCGGCGGTGCCCAGACAACGCCAGCGCGACGCCAGGGCGTACATCCGACCCCTTGGTCAGGGCCAAGTGCCGCACACAGCGCGCGCGTGCGACCGGCAGAGCGACGGTGCCCAGACGACGCCAGGGCGACGCCAGGGCGTACGTCCGACCCTTTGGCCAGCAGCAAGCGCCGCAGACAGCGCGCAAATGCTACCGGCAGAGCGGCGGTGCCCAGATGACGCCAGCGCGACGCCAGGGCGTACATCCGACCCCTTGGCCAGCAGCAAGTGCCGCAGACAGCATGCAAATGCCGCCGGCAGAGCGGCGGCGCCCAGACGACGCCAGGGCAACGCCAGGGCGTACATCCGACCCCTTGCGAAGCAGCAAGGGCCGCCATGCGTCCGACCCCTTGGCAAGCAGCAACTGCCGCACA
The DNA here is from genome assembly GCA_963970005.1 of Durusdinium trenchii. Taxonomy (NCBI): domain Eukaryota; class Dinophyceae; order Suessiales; family Symbiodiniaceae; genus Durusdinium; species Durusdinium trenchii. Next base: position 80,003 of record CAXAMN010006670.1, read on the forward strand.
CAGCACGCAAATGCTACCGGCAGAGCGGCGGTGCCCAGACGACGCCAGGGCGACGCCAGGGCGTACATCCGACCCCTTGGCAAGCAGCAAGGGCCGCGCGCAGCGGCGGTTGAGAGGTTGTATTGTGATGTTGTGTTCCCAGACGACGCCAGCGCGACGCCAGGGCGTACATCCAACCCCTTGGCAAGCAGCAACTGCCGCGCACAGCACGCAAATGCTACCGGCCGAGCGGCGGTGCCCAGACGACGCCAGGGCGACGCCAGGGCGTACATCCGACCCCTTGGCAAGCAGCAAGGGCCGCGCACAGGGGCGGTTGTGTGTGAGATGTATGTGAGGTTGTGTGTGAGAGGTTGTATTGTGATGTTGTGTTGGGTGATGTCTTTGATAAGTTGTGTGTGAGATGATGTGTTGGAGAGGTTGTGTGTGAGAGGTTGTATTGTGATGTTGTGTTGTGTGATGTGTGTGGGAAGTTGTGTGTGAGATGATGTGTTGGAGAGGTTGTGTGCGAGAGGTTGTATTGTGATGTTGTGTTGTGAGATGTGTGTGGGAAGTTGTGTGTGAGATGATGTGTTGGAGAGGTTGTGTGCGAGAGGTTGTATTGTGATGTTGTGTTGTGAGATGTGTGTGAGAAGTTGTGTGTGAGATGATGTGTTTTGGAGAGGTTCTGTTCGTTGTGTGTGAGATGATGTGAGGTTGTGTGTCAGAGGTTGTGTTGTGATGTGGTGTTGTGTGAGAGGTTCTGTTAGTTGTGAGATGTTGTGTGTGAGATTATGTCTTGTTGTGTGTGAGATGTTGTGTGTGTGACATGTTGTGAGATTGTGTGTGACATGTTGTGAGATTGTGTGTGAGATGTTGTGCAGGAGGGTTGTGTGTGGAGTGGAGGAGGAGGTGTGTGACATGTTGTGAGGTTGTGTGTGTGAGATGTTGTGTAGGAGGGTTGTGTGTGGAGTAGGAAGGAAGGAAGGAAGGAAGGAAGGAAGGAAGGAAGGAAGGAAGGAAGGAAGGAAGGAAGGAAGGAAGGAAGGAAGGAAGGAAGGAAGGAAGGAAGGAAGGAAGGAAGGAAGGAAGGAGGTGCAGCAAAAAAAAACAAGAACCCCACACAACAATGTGGGGAACAAAGAAACACTATATAGTGCAATCCTCTGATTCAACTGGACACTTGTGATAAATATGATGTTCACCCACACAGCGGAGTTGGCCGGCAAAACTACCAAACTGCCAAACCACCAAGCTTCAAGGCGCCTTCATGTCATCAACTTGGGGGACCAGCCAAGCGACTTCTGCAGCGGCCCAGAGAATCACTGGGAGGCTGAGAGTCTTTTGAAGTGAAGTGGAGAAAGTGGAATGAGGACCAATATGAGCTTCAAGTTTCCCTAAAAGTCTAGGCGCGTGAGCTATCCTGCGTCCTAGCTAGGAGCGAACAAGTTCTTAATAGCCAACTAGCCTCCCCTTACTTAAGTAAGTAAGCGCCTACTAATACTTAATTAAGTAGGAGCGGGCAAAAACGATCTGAACACCTGCGTGACTTAGACTCAGACCCTGCAGGGTGCATGCGCAACAGATGTGCAACACAAGTGATGTCTGCCCTGCAGGTGGAGTGGAATTCACGTGCGGTGGCTTCAGGTACGATGTGGCGTCGGGACTTCAGAAAGAGTTGGAAGACTCTGCGCAGAAGTTGGACTTGTAGGTCATCCCGTCCACATCATGGTTTCTCCATGTTTCTCCCATTTTGCAAAGTCGACACCTGTTTGCATGGGATGACAGGATGTTCTGACAAAGGTCACGCGACGGCAGTCTACAGTGTACAGGCAGCTATGTGAGTTTTACCATGAATGCCCCATGTTGTACTGTGCTTAGGTACAGGTCACCTGGATGTGCGAGTGTCATTGCCAGATGGCGGGACCTGCCAGGCACTGACCTTATATATCTTGGCTTGTGCAAGTTCAATGAAGCTCACATCTCTAGCCTATGCCATGACCCTCATTCTGTTTCTCCCTCTCTCTCTCTGTTGAGAGGTGCAAGAAATGTATGGGGTGCAGCCGGGTGACCTAGCTGTGCGGGTTGGATTCGATATGGGGAATTTAATCAAAGAAGTTCTGCGTCTCATTGGACATTGAAACGAGGAGTCCTGACCTTTTTTTTTTTGGTATAGCCTTCCCTCGCGTAGGCTACTGATCAGGCGGGCATGGCCTCACCTAGCCTGTGCATATGCACCTTGCGCGGTAACTACCTTCTGCGCAGGCTAACTTCGCAGTCTGGGTAGCCGTTGCGTAGCATCGTTCTGTTTTGGTGTAAATAGGGGGCAAGCAACAAGGAAAGACGGCTCCCTTGATGTAAAAGGAAGTGGCCAACTTCACTCCTTGGTACGTTGCAACCAAGTTCACTCATTCGCCGTTTCCCGTCAGGAGCCCCGGCTGTCCACAGCTACTTTGCATTGGACGCCGAGTTCGGGCACTCAAACGGCGCAAGAGCTTTTTCAAGCAGCTTCTCTCCACTATGGCCAAACGGACGTGAATGCTGTCTCTTACTTCGAGTGCGGATGTTGCTTTTCTTACAAAAACACTACTGTAATAAGTTAGTAGAACAAAAAACGCTCAAAAGTTCGAGGACCTTGACGCATAGATGAATGGAAAAACACAGTCGTAGAACAAAAGCACCTTAAATATACTTGAAACACTATTACATTGTTGGAGTATAATGTTTGTCAATAGGGATGAGGTCCCAGTATAGTTGCTATACAGGTACATGCCATATACTTTTGGCTCAAGTGCCCAACCAGGTAAAAAGGAGCTTTAGCGCGCGAGCTTCATGTTGAACTAAGGGCTAGAACGGGGCCAGGGCACACCTTTCCATCCGTTCGCAGGTTATCAGCCGTATCCAGACTCCTTTGAGCTGGGTACGAGCTACGGCCTTACACAACACCATCTAAACGCACACGCATCGGACAGATCAGTTACCCTCAGTCACTGAAGATGGACCAATCCGACGCCAGCACTGCATCCTTTGGAGCAACTGCTGCGGCCGCAGATCGGATGAGTGCATCCCACAACTCTAGTCCAGGTACGATCGAAGCGGAGACTCTGACAGTGGTGAGAGAAGTTGCGACAGGTAGAGCGCGAAGTCGTTCCCCGTCAGCGCACTCGACACCACCGGGGGGGACACCGAGATCAGGCCGTAGCCCTAGGGAGACAAGGAGGAGAACTGACACCGGAGCTGTGAGAGTGCTAGCATTGGAGGATGGGTCAACTGTACCAGTACCGTCGGACAGCGAAGCTGGAGACGGAGCAAGGGCGAGCACTGACAACCTACAACTAGCACGGGCCGATGGAGACCTCAATGCGAAGTGTGCACAACTACTTGCCGAAGTGCATATGTTGAACCACCAAAACGCATGGATGGTCGAATGTGAGCAGAGACAGAACCAGATTATACAACACGAGACCGAAGTCCACGAAGTAGTGATGGCACACCTCGAAGAATGTTATGTCGAAGGATATGGAAATCAACGAAGAATCTCCCAACTTACTGAATCCAGAGACTGCTTACTCTCAGCAGCACACGATTTGCAATACCAGATTGACACTGATCGTGTGGCAATGCAGGATCGTCTCACCCAGTTAGGGGAGTACGCTGATCGTAACAGCGCAGAGATGGTTAGTCAAGTTGTGAACATCGGCACGGAAGAAATCCAGGCTATATCGGCGGAAAGAGATCGAGCCGTAGCCGAGGTCATGACTACAATTGCAGACGCTGAGAACGTCAAGGACCTGTGCAGGCAGGAGTTAGTTGGAATACAAAGGCAGAGCGTCAGGAACAAACACGAATATGCAGAAGAGATGAAGATGAGGGAAGCAATGTATACAAGCAAGATCAAATGGTTATCAGAAGAGAATGAGGAGCTCAACAACCGATCTAATAATCAGGACAATTTCATCATGACCATCAGGGAGCAATTGAAGAGGGCGAACGAGGAGTTGACACAGGCGAGGATTCAAGGATCCGGTCGACCGTCTCAACCATCCAACGCCGAACTCAAGAAAGCCGAGGTCAAGGTGAACATGTTGGAAGAGGACATTCTACGTAAAGAGAGGATGCTGAAACGTCTTCAGGAAGAATTGATCGAATCAAGTGCAAGTGAAGCACAATTGAAGGTCGCACTGGAGTTAAACCACCAGACATGGGATCAGAACCCAATGTGGAGAACGAGATGGTGACCAAGCTTAGAGCGGAACTCGGACGTACCGAGAAGTCATTAAGGTCCGAGGAGAAAGAGGCAATGGAGTACTACGAAGGTATGATGCAGAACCAGCAGGACATGATGGAATTCGAAGCGCATGCAGCACGGCTCAGAGATGAGAGGAATAAGTACCGGAGGAGGTACGAAGAGGAGCGCTTGAATGCTGAGAATGCAGCCGCAACCGAGCATGGTGCCGCTTCATCCTCTAGCTCGGGTGGCTCCAAGATATCTCGGAAGGAACACGAGAAGATCAACATCCCTGCATGGCCCAAGATACACGACCTGGAGGTTTGGAAATCCCAGGTTGTAGCGGCAGTCGTGACGGCATCGGGCGACGAAAGACAAGAAGACTGGATCCAGTGGCTCTCGGATGCCTTCAGATCACCGTATGACCCATTTCTGCTCGAGACATCGGGCGAAGCAAGATTCGCTAGCATAGACGCTAAGCTAGGTATCACCCTACATACGATCATCCACGCAGCAGGTGAGAGATCTCATGACGTACAACTGAAAGTGAGGCAGATGATGCAGAGACGTGCGAGAGGTACAACTCCTGGAATGGTCAAGGGACGAGAAATGTTAGCGTTGATCGTCGATAGCTTCCGGAGTGCCGACAACGTCGATGTGATGTATGCATCCAAGCACTTATTCGATCTAAAGTTCCCTGGGGATAATCAACTATCCAGATTCCTTGGACAGTGGGATGAGATCATATCAGGTATGGATGCGGATGATATGCTTCCTGATAAAGCACTTCGCAACCTGCTTTGGGATAAGATTAAGGATTCCAAGGTCATGGCGTTAGACTTGTCTGTGTACGATAACATGTTGGATAAGGATCCGGATAAGACCTACCAGAAGTTACGAGAGATCATGGCGAAGTGGATACGGAAATCAATCGAGACCACAAACAAGAAAGAAAGGGAAAAAGCCTTTGGGAACCTCATGAAAGCCACACCAGCGGCGGAGAAGAAGGACCCTAAGGCGAAACCCAAGAATACCAAGGCCGATCCACTGAAGGACGCCGCTCCGGTACTTCCTCAGGCTAATCCGAAGGATCGCAACAAGAAGGACAAGAAGCAGGATCGTGGAAGATCAACCACGAAGAGCCCAAAGGGGGATCGTGGCAGGTCAGCGACTCCAGCAGATACATCCAAGATAGGATGCGCCTTCCACTTCCATGGGAAAAACGGATGTTCTAGAGGAGACAAATGCAAGTTTAGTCACCAAGAGAAGCACAAAAGTTCTGCTAAGAAACCAGAAAGCCTCAAGGGTGACAGATCAAAGAGTCCTGGTGGCAGGAGCACTAGCCCTAAGCCAATGAAGGATCAGGTCTGTTGGAATTGGCAGAAAGGATCGTGCAAGTTCGGGGACAAATGTCGACGCCAGCATCACGCTGCTCCTGCTACAAAACAAGAGGCTAAAGGCAAAGCCAAGCCCAAACCGGCTGCGCCAGCCTTCACGCTTTGCGGAGACATCGAGAGTGATGGCGAGGACGTACAACCCGCACTTCCCAACGTACAACAAGGTAAGCTGGCGCTTCGCTTTAAAGTCAGATTCGATGACCGGGCGAATGTGACCACGTTTACCTGCGATCCTGGTAACGAGCTAAATACCCGTCCCCTCAGGAAGAAGAAGGATGAGGTGCAGAAGGTGGATACCGAGCTCATTTCGTCGTTGAGAGCCCTCAGAGTGAACAATATAGCTGCACGAGTAGCACATGCCAAGGGTAAGATGATGGAGCTATACTCAGCTGAACACATTGCCAAGGCATGGATACAAATCACTCAAGATGAAGGGATCGAGGTGAACGTCGACCTGTCTGACTTCAACACCAGCGAGGTAGTAAGGAAGGATTCTATCAACTACACGATACCGGGAGACACGATGTTCATGGCTGTGGAGAGGTATTATGGACCACCGATACGCTTCATCATGGACACAGGATGTGGACATGACTTGATCTCAAGAGAGAAAGTCAACGCCATGGGCCTTACCACCAAGGAAGGACCCAAATCCGTGAGCTTCATGACAGCGAATGGTGTAACTAGTACATCAGAGATGGTGGACATCAATGTGGACGAACTACCCATGATGTCCGAGGCACACGTGTTGGAGAGCACACCATCAGTCTTCTCCATCGGGAAACGGTGCATGGAACAAGGGTATTCATTCATATGGCCGGCAAATCAGTTGCCATACCTCATCGACCAGAACGCGAACAAGATTCCGCTATCGGTGCATGACAACATACCCTACATCAAGGTGAATGATGATGACGGGAGATGTTTACCAAGACCAGACGGCTTGGCTACGATACTTCATCGCATACTGTCAGGTGTGGGGCATGAAGACGAGGCCACAGCAGGTCAGGAGGCACAACAAGAGGAACCTCCGCCCAAGAAACCACGGAGACGGAGGAGAAAGAAGAAAGATAACCAGAGAGATCGAGATGGTGAATCTGATATCAATCCAGCTGTTGCAGGCGTCGAAGGAGAACCAGAGGAACACGGTGATGATAGGTATTCTCCTGAAGAGGGATATGACGGGGAAGACCCGAGAATCGATCGTGATCACGATGGTCAACCTGAAGAAACCGAAGACGACGAACATGGAGGTGATGCGGATTCTGAACGAGAAGAGAGTGACATTGGTGAAGAGGAAGAGGGACTATTGGAAGTCGATGTGGTTGACGGGGAAGCCAGACTATCAAAACCAGGAGTGCTGAAGAATGAGGCGAAATCCATATTGCACCTGATGACGCACCGATACAAGAACCCATACTGCAAGTCGTGTGTGAGAGCAAAGATGAAGCACTACAAGACTAGCAAGGGAGCTTTCAAACGGAAATTGAAGGCATTTGGTGACCTTATCACCTTCGATCTCATGAACACTCAGAAGATGGCGAGAGATGGGATCATGCCGGATAAGGATGTATTAGTGATTCGAGATCGGTTCACTGGTGTGATATGGGGCTATCCATTGAAAGCAAGCAATAGTGACGAAGTGGTGCAGGCGATGAAGCACTATATCGGTAAGAGAAAGGTCACCAACGCTTACTCGGATGATGCGCCACAATTTGAAGCAGCACTCAAGGAACTCCGGATTCCGCTAGACCAATCGCTTCCAGGACATCCCCAGAACAACTCACTCGCCGAAAGAAACAATCAGTTCATGATGCTTACCACATCGACATGCCTACTAGAAGCGGGACTACCACCATGCTTTTGGCCATTTGCAGTGGAGTGCGTAAGCCACTTGTTGAACATCGAGAAGCTGAGCGATGGCAGCAGTGCATGGTTGAAGTTGCACAAGAGCGAATTCCCAGGCATGGTGATACCACTCGGGGCGAAGGTGTTCTTCAAACCTAGTGATGCGAGAGAAAGAGACCAAGACCACAAGTTCGACCCCAAGAGCATACCTGGCATCTTCGCAGGGCACGTTATGGGGACGGGGATGAACTGGTCGAGGAAATACAAAGTATGGGCTATAAGCGATTTCGCTCAACAGAATCTAGGTTATGATGCCGAGAGACCGTTGAGGAAACTGATTACTCCTCACATCACCGAGAAGATCTTCCAAGACGACGGAATAGAATTCCCTTTGAAGAAAGAGTACGAGAGGTTGAACAGCACTCTCGAAGGAATGAAGGTCCTGAAGGAGAGAGCCGGTTCTCCAGATGCACCTACCAATCCCGAGTTACCCGATCCCGACGACAGTGACGATCAAGGCGGTGACGATGATGCGCCTGACCCGCCAGACGGGGATCTGAAGTCAAGAGCTAGCGAGATCGACGCGATCGAGGATGAGAAAACGGAGGAGCTCGCAGAGAAGAAGAAAGAGGACTACTCCGGTCCCGATCACTACTCCGTTGGGGGGCCAGGTGATAACATCATTTACTTGAACAACGACGGCGAACACGTCAAGATCGCAAAGGACGGTCGTCTATATAGAGTGGGATCGGATGGAAGGCGACTCTTCCACAATTCACCAAGGCCCAAGGACTACCTCACGCCTGAAGAATGGCAGAAGCTATCGGTGAAAGATAGAGCTATGGCCAAGAAGGCCGGAAAGCATGTAGACAGGGTCGTGGATAGATTGACGAAGAAAGCAAAAGGGCTTGGGAGCAGCACGGATAAGAAGGAGGACGAAGAGCCTGATGAACTCCTGAAGGACCTGGAAGACGTCAAGAAGGATGGTGATGGAGGTAGTGAAAAGAAGTCCAAGAAAGACAAGAAGGATAAGAAAGCCAAGAAGGATAAGAAGTCCAAAAAAGAGAAGAAGTCTAAGGACAAGGAAGAGGAGGGTGTAGGTGGACCAAGCTTGGCTACGCCTACTACCTTTAGGGAGTGGGACACTGATGATGATGAGGACCCATGGTCACCTAAATCCTTTACATCCGAGTCCACGTGTATCCCCAGTGATGAAGAATTCCTCACCGATTGGGACGAGAGTGCCATGTGGGAGGACAACGATGACAAGCTTGTTATGGCGGCTTGGAAGACGGAGAACGTCTACAATCCACTGAACGGTCAGATATGTTGTTGCATCACTGGTGATCCCACCGACAACGATATAGTTGATGAACCATTTCCGACGATGCCATGTGTAGTACGTGATACGCAACATCGCCCAAAACTTATGGGCAATAGGTTGTTCAACGCTGTGGTATCAAGACCTGTGAGCCGTGCCGAGATCCTATCCAATAAGAAGGCAATGCAATCTATGTTGGATGAATGGGGCGGACTCTGGGATGAGGAAACATTCGACGGGTCGTGGCTGAGAGAATATGATGAGATAGTGGCAACCTCCAAGGAGAAAGGAGAAGAAGTTCATTTAGCAAGAGTACATGGAATATGCGTGGAAAAGAACTACCAACTGCCTGACGATGACCCGAAGAGGAAGTTCAAAGGGCGAGGGGTTCTACTCGGAGATCAAGTGAAGAACCAGAACTTCGAGGCAGCGTTGTTCCAAGATCTTGGAAATTCTCCAGCTACATTCGAAGCTGCGCGATGGGCCGATTTCTACGGTTGCCTGGAAGGTAATGATGTGCAGATGGCAGACGCCATTCGAGCATATATCCAAGCATTATTGGGCGGTGTACCGTGTTGGGCTGAACTACCGTGGGAAGCGTGGCCCAAGCACTTGCAGGAGGAGATCACCAGAAGGGGTCTCAAACGCCCTATGTGTCGTGTGAACAAAGCATTATACGGACATCCAGACTCTGGAACGATGTGGGAGCAACATTGCGACGAATCTGTACGTGCATTGGAGTTCAAACCCGTCGGACCAGAATGGCCGTCGATGTATTACCACGAAAAGCTGGACTTGCTGTTAGTGATATATGTGGACGACTTGAAGTTGGCAGGCCCCAAGGAGAACTTGAAGAAAGGATGGGACCTACTCCGCTCCAAGCTGCGCATTGAACCGGAAACCGAGGTCGGATTGTATTTAGGATGTGTTCTGTCGAAAGGCGAAGATAAATTGGCCGATGGTTCCAAAGTTACTACAATGACATATGATATGAGCGCTCTGCTCAAAATGAGTGTGGTCAAATACCTCGACATAGTAGGTAAGGACACAGTATTGAAGAAAGTTGCAACACCGATGTTACCGGATGTCACAAAGGATCATCCATCGAGAGCACCATGCAGTACCCAAAAGGGACTTGCTGTCACATGCACATGGTGTGGTACTTGCTTCTCGCCTGACCAGGCAGCTTCCAAGGCCAGGTCAACGGACGATGACGTCAAGTCTGATACGAAGGAGCAACCTCGTGGTACCCTAGCACCTCATGCTGCTAGTCTCCTAATGAAACTGTTGTACGCTGCTAGAATAGCGCGTTTCGACCTGTTACGGGCCATCAATGTGCTGGCTCGCAATGTGACAAAATGGACAGTTGCCGATGATGCTAAATTGCACCACCTGATGTGCTACGTGCATCATTCAGCCGATCAGAAAATGGTAGGTTGGGTCGGTGATTCCAAAGCAGACCTGTCGTTAGCCCTATTCGCAGATGCGGACTACGCAGGTTGTGGTCAATCGTTGAAGTCGACTTCCGGTGCACACATGCATGTCCAAGGCAAACGAACTCGTTTCCCGTTGGCAGGAGGTAGCAAACGTCAAGGGTGCGTTAGCCACTCCACCCCGGAGGCTGAGATTGTCGCGGCGGATTACGCATTGAGGACACTTGGAATCCCAAGCATCAGTGCATGGGAGACTTTGATGAGGACGCCACCACGAATCGTCTTTTATGACGATAATCAAGCGATGATCAATGTTATGAGGAGTGGGAGGAACCCCACGATGCGTCACATGGAGCGCACTCATGGTATTTCCATCACTTGGTTGTATGAGATGTTCAAGCGTGACTATCTGTTGCTCGTATATGAGGTTACTGCTCGTATGGCTGCCGATATCCACACTAAAGGGTTCGATGATGCCAACTCATGGAAACATGCATGCATGCTGATCAATATACTGAGCGACGATGGTCTGCGCAGCCAAGCGTTGCTCGACTTGATGAAGCCAACTCACGATGGGTTGTCTTCCGCCAAGCAGCTCCAGAAAGACCGTCACAGTAAGGTGCCAACATATCCTTACACCACCATTCCGGTTGTCCCGCCACAGCTGTATCAGCCGGGACTTTCGAGCAAAGAGGGACTGCAAGAGATCCCTGGATGCGACCCCTATGTTATGGTTCGTACTCCCAAGCTGTACAGGCTGCGCCCCCCCACGGGCTCCCCCTGATATGGCTTACCTTCGCAGCACTTGGATCTTGCAGGACGCACAATGGCAACAGATCGAGGATAAGGTTGACCCTAACTTAGAACCCGTTCGGTTTGACCGCTGGGTCGAACGTGCGTTCTTTCAGTTTCACCCCTTGTCTTCTCCGTTACCCGAAGCGTCAGCTCCTGCGTCTAGTCATTTCAATGCTGCGACCCTTCCACGTCTTTTGTTTAGCTTGCGTCCGCTTATCCAATGTCGCGAGTTGCAACAGACTCTCCGTGATTCGTCCTTGTACTTGTCGATTCATCACTGCTCGACCTCTGCCTTACACGTGCTCAACGCCCTGACGCGCCTTGTGCATGGGGGGAATGGGGGGTCTGGGGGGTCTTCGATGATTTTCGACAATTTTGTTTCGGATCCTGAAGAGCAAGAGCACTCAGTTCACGATCATTGGAAGGTAGACGAAGAAGCTAGGACGTTAACAAGAATACACTCGTCTCCTAGGAGAAAGGCGTTCTGCCCGGGTGACGCGCCATCTTGTCCAGTCGACATGTCACGGATCAAAGACGATAGGATGACTTACCGTCAAGGAAGTCAATTCGAGTCATCAGATTTTGAGGATTGTGTCAAAGACTATTGGCGACACTCAGGTAGAGGTACGCATACCAAAACGCACCTCCGATGGACAGGCAAGACTGTGTTCACCCTTAGGGGAAACAACGCTGAATCGGAAAACGAGGAAGCTAAATCGGCTGCGATAGCATTATGCAGCACCCCAAAGCGTATGAAAACGATCCCATTGAAGGATATCATTGTCCCAACGTTCGTCTCCATTAGCAAAGCCAAGAGCGAGGAGAGTAAAGAGCACAGAATAGTTGATGTCAATTTGAGACGACATGATGGGAAGATCGCATATCGGTACCAGTTCGTGTTGTGCGAGGAAGATGACAACCTAGCCGCCCGCGACGAGCAGATGGTAATCGATCTGTACGATATAGGTAAAGAACCCGCATTCATCCTACTGTGTTCAGAGGAATGCAATCACTTCACCCACTTAGCGGCGAAGCACGACTGCACCATCGTCACTGTATCTCAGAGCGACGACCTCACTTCACCATACGGAATTGCACGTGCGCTTGCAGCGGTGCGTTCGGAGAAGGATGCAGTAATGTTTGCAGGACCCTGCGCAGGCGGATCGGCATGGTCGAGATACAACGCTAAAGTCAGCGATGCGATAGCTAAATCTATAGAGCTTAAGCGAGCACTATACTGGGACCTTTGGGAACGTTTTGAAACTGTTATGGTTCGTGTTTTGAAGATCGGAGCCGCTGCACTGTTTGAACTACCAAGATACTGTGCCTACTGGAAAGATCAAAGGGTTCAACGTTTGTTGAGCGGCACTGATTGCGACTGTCATGTGTTTGATGGATGTATGTACGGGTTAGGTGCTGAGTTCAACGATTCGCATTCCAACAAGAAACTCATCAAGAAACCTTGGGAGATTGTATCATGGAATCTTGAGTTTGGCAACCAGCTCAGCAGAACATGTGACAAGAGCCATAATCATAGAGATTGTGCAGGTAAATACACTAAGACTACTCAATTATATAATAAGAAGATAGTCGGCATCATCCTGAAGACCGTGACCAAGAGAATCGCTGCATTCCAGAAGTCTGAGAAGATGATGCATGCCGTTCCGTGCCTTATGATTCGAGCCTTGGGTAGTTCCTTCAATGAGCGCTCAGTGTGTGATGCAAAATCAAACGAGACTGTACACACATGTTATGAGCATGGGACACAAACATCACACGCACGACGGATCCAACCACATGGCATTCATGATTGTCAGGCATGTTATGTTTGTTCGTGTGACCTCAGCACTGCTTCACCCGTACGCTTCAGCGACGTGGCTATGGAGTCTGTTGGTGGTGTCATGAACTATAACAGCAACACGGGCGGCTACCCGACTTTCATCATCAAGATCCTCGATGGCCTGGTTGAGATGAAGGAGAGAGGGCAGATCACCCTGCCTCCAAGGATGTCGAGGAGTACGCATGGATTGGACGTGGTTGAAGCATGGATTGCCGTCGGCATTCCTCCGCTCGTCCCGTTATCCATCAACTATGCAATGTCCAGGACAAGATCCGACGACACCAAATTCTTGACCGCTTCACTGAAGAAGTTAGTGGGCTACATGAACGAGGACGAGAAGAAAGAAACTACAGGCGACCTGGCAAGACGCTATAAGCTATCCATGGCCTCCATTAAGGGGCGCTTCGGGAACGATGCGAATGGGGTTTTCAGCAACCTCTCTCGCTACCTTGTGGAGCCTGAGGAGATTGGGGTGATTGATGACTTATGGGACGACGTCCGCGCCTTCATCAACGACGGCAGACTCAGTGACACCATGGTTGCCTACCAGCAATGGAGGAACCTATCCGGGTCGGCCAACGAGAGCATGAACATGCGTGAAGCCGCGGATCCGTCAGATCACGTCTATGCTACCCGCCTTGAGAGTTACTACACGATCTTCAGCTCGATCTTCTATCACACCTCTGACAAACTCACCAGTCGAAACGCGAGGGAGAAGGTACAAGAGCTGATAGATACGGTGAACAGAGAAGTCCGCAACATGGCACTGGCAATAAGGGTCCACAACTCGGACAGCACATTGGACAAGATCCACGTGATCGATGTGCTCGAGGACCTGATTGCCAGGAAGAGAGGACTGCCGAAGTACAGGTCGGCGGCTCAGAACCATATGGAGACCTTTCTAGGCTCCATGAGTGTTATGGTGCAGTACCTTGACAACTGCAAGCCTCTGGTAGCCACGATAATACCAGGTGAGCTCAGATTCATGAGGGAGAAAGTCATGCCGATGATCAATCAGTGGATCCCGGTTGAACCCACAATGTTTCGAGTTCAGTACAACGCAGCTGCAGCGGAGAGCGGGAGGCAAGATGAGTACAACCGACGGAGCAGCGCCTTCAAATCCTACACCGACTACATCGAGGAGTTGAAGAAGAAAATCGAGGACAAAATTATCCCCTCGTTGCCATTTTGGAACATGCAGGAAAGCGAAGGTCCTGAGCCTCCTGACGTTGCTCATAGACCAAAGTGGTGCCCGCCGCTTCAGATATACGGTGACTTCACTAGGCCGACGGCCAAACCAATGCCTCGCGCACCAAGACCTCCTCCACCGTCGTCGTCATTTGAACAGCAGAACTTTTCGGAACGTCCTTCCGACAGTTCAACTGGGCATGGGCCGGCGTCCTACAAGCGGTGGGGAAGGACAGGTGGGTCAGCATCCACTGGTGCGGCATCAAGGGACATCTCAGTCACTACGTGGTTTAGAATGCCGTTTCCGATGGGGTCAGACAAGCACTACGTATTTGGGAAAGACTATTTTTCGCGAGACATGAAGGTCTACGCAATGGTCAGCGCCAATCAGGTGCCATCCGGGCACACCGTAGAAGGTCCCTGTACCGTTAACGGACAGATGACATGGTTGCAGTACTTACGAAGGTTGACGTCGTATTTGATGTTCTGGCATGGGGGGTACCAAGAGACGGTGATCGATCGGAACTACCACAAAGAAGACGCCCATTGGTTCGCTCAATATACCAACATCTACGACTCAACACAAGTGTCACTTGCTGGAGGACTACCATCTCCGAGGACGCTATACAACCTTTGTTACCCAATGGAAGCCAAGGTGAGTGACGAAGCGGAATTGGAGCTAAGGATGCGTGAAACATTGAAGGGCTTCATCCCAAGTGTCACGTGTCAGCCAGCATCTCGCACCATCGACGGTGGAAGTGTGCACTGTGAGTTCATCGGCGCCATGAAGACCAGTAAGGTGATTCTGATGTCGGACTTCGAGTACATCACCAAATCGAATTCCGGGAAACAGACAGTGTTCGCCCAGAGCTTATTGTCACTTGGATGGGATAAGGTCATCAACATGTCATGTACGCCTGAGTACAAGAAGGGAGTGGTGACGGATTCATATGGCTTCATCGACTTCGTTCGTGATCGAATTGACGATGTCAAACGCCATGAACCCACCTCCATCCATGTGTGGTTGTCATTGAGCCATCTAGTGACTGCGGGCGAGAAGGGGACATACAAGACTGTGATTGTTCCCACGGACTTCGTTCCAAGACTCAGGGATGTGATCATCAAGCTTGACGCATGCTGCCAACTACCTACCTTCGTAAGGATTTGCGCAGACGTGGAGTTTCACCATGCCGTCGGTTCGTTCGGTAAAATCGCCAACATGATCAAGGACGAGCTGTCGCTGAATGGCATGATGTCCACAACGTCGGACAGATTCTGGCGAGCCATTTCGGTCGCCGGGAGCGGTCACCCCTACTCTATGAAGTCTGGAACCTCTTTGGTCCACGCTGTCATGGAAAAGTACTTGTTCAGAGAAAAGATGCTCGCTTCTTGCTTTATGGCGCCGGATCCCTTGACCGAAGCGAATAGCCTCCATGATCCCAACTTGGAACACGTGTTGCAGGACAAAGAGAGGTTGTATCAGTACTTGTTCGGAGATTCCGTGGGAGGAAGCCACGCATATCAGTCCACTGCGGGGCCTTCAGGTGAGAATGAGTCTGAGCGGAGAAAAAGGGAGAAGGTAAGGAGAGAGAACAAAATGCCATGGATGGATGAGTACTGGGGAGTCCTTCAGCCAGAACCAATATACTCGAGGACTCAAAGATGGTACGTCATTGATGACTTCAAGGAGGGTGAGGAAATTTGCTGCGACTACTGTCTGGTCTGCAATCCCATAGACTCCGACTTGAAAGACGATTGTTATGCAGAATGCATCAACGGAGCAGCAAATAGATGCCGTGGGATGTCCGCAGAAGACTACGTCCAGAAGCGATTCCATGCATGTGCTCGATTGCTTCACAACTTCGGCATGGGGCAAACGGTATCTTCTCCCACCGTCATGATCTCCGAGATGAACCCGCGCGTAGACTTGATGAAGTTCTTACACGAAGCGATGATCATCTTTAACGGGAACCCAGGTTTCCAGAAGGAGATCTCGTTCTTCGGGGGGATCAGGTTGTCATCAACAATGACGGAGAACTTCTTCAAAACGAGGAGAGGACCTAGCATCCATGTGGAAAAGCAGATAGTCGGCAGCGCCAAGTACTACCAGGGATCCTATGACCTTGGAAACGTGTGCTACACCAAATACCTCAAGACCATATTGGAGCCCGATGTATTCCGCACTATGTTCGGAGATGATCCCACGGAGGAACGGGTAGGTGATATGGTGGAGGCGCTGCTGGGCATGTTAGAAATTGCTCAACTCTTCAGACACCTGTTCTTGGGATGGGGCGACATCGAGGCTTTGAGGACGGGATTAGAGGAATCCATCAAGCGCGTCACTGCATCGCTGTACGACAGGACAACGTATGAGAACCGAAAGCGATCGATGATCAGAACATTGGACCCGCACTCTGATGAGGCGGCAAACGTGGCACTGATTCTCGTTCGCATGAGGACCATGCCGCCTCCTGAATTCGACATCGACCACTTCTTCGAAATTGGGAAAGAACCAGAACAGGGAGCGGAGGCTACTGACCAGCCCGAGGCCGAAGGTGTCGATATGGAGACTGAATGTGAACAGGAGAAGGAGGAGCAAGACGTTGACATGTCCGATCCGAAGACATCAATACTGCAAGCCATCGACGAATTCGAGAAGAAGATCGGGCAAGCGGAGTTCTGCATCCACTGCATGAAGTCGGGACACACAACTCTCAATTGCGAGAAGATCCCTTCATCTTCACCCACAGTCACCTCAGTGTTGAGTGATTGGAAGAAGAGAGTGAAGGGAGAGGTTGCACCCGACGATGTACCATCCGGACATCCAACCGAGGAGCCTAAGAAGAAGAAGCAGAGAGCATCGCCTACTCCAGATAGGAAGGTCGACAGCGAGTTCAGGCGAAAAGAAATGTTGAAAGCAAGAGTCGTGACAATGTTTGACCATGACGGGTTCACCTTGATTGAAAGTGCCGATGGAGTCGAAGGAGGGACACATTCCTACAATGGGCGGAAGCTTGCGGAAGTAGGTCCTAGGGATATGAGGGTGGTGTACGAATTTGTAGAGAAGGCATTTGTGCACTCCAGCTCCCTCAAACCAAAGGCATGTCATCAATTCTATCCCCTACCGACACGGAGGGAGAAGGGATACAAGCCGATCGACCCCATGACGATGGTCGGGAAAGTTGAGCTAGTACCGATCAACGGAGTCACTTTCGCTGCACAGAACTCCGACTACGGCAACCACAAGTATCCGACTCCAGACTGTCGAGTACCTGAATACAGCCAAGCGAGCCAGGTCCTGAGTCGCCGATTGGGAGCGAAGTTGAGACATCGAATTGGACGCCAGTTCAGGACAGGAGGAAGACTCACACCAATCAAATGCGATGAGGGCGCATGGGTGTCATGGGAAGACCTGTTAGGTGA
Source organism: Durusdinium trenchii (assembly GCA_963970005.1). NCBI lineage: Eukaryota > Dinophyceae > Suessiales > Symbiodiniaceae > Durusdinium > Durusdinium trenchii. Next base: position 97,452 of record CAXAMN010006670.1, read on the forward strand.
TAACGCAGTTTGGGAAGACGGTTATCACTATGGCAATATAGACATCGTGACAAGAAGGCGCGTTTGGAGAAGTACCTCGACCAGAACTATGAGTGTTTCCGCATAACCAAGAGGATCAGATTCCAAATGTTGGCGGTCCGTGTTCACCCTGATGAACTCAATGACCCTGATGACCCGATGGAGAAGGAATGGATTGACGAGCTCAAGGGCATGGGAATCTCCAAAGGAAGACTCCACCATAGCGATGGATGGTGCTTTCCCGTGGCTGTAAGAGCAACCTCAGCACACTCATCGGACGGTGGAGGTTATGACGTTACCATCAACATCGACCACATTGGATCGAGAATGACCAACGACATGGCCCTATCTATGGTGACTGCATTTCACGCTACCAATCTTGGAGCGCTGACTTCAATCATGCGACGGGGGCTAGTGCCAGGAGGTCTCGGTTCATCGGGAAGGGATTCTATCCACTTCACATGTTTTCCGCCATGGGCCTGGGAGCAGGGCTACAAGGGAAAACCTTGGCTGGGTCGTAAGGTCGCATTGAGTGATCGCCCAGTGGTTCTCTACATTCCGGTGTGGAAGCTGCAGGAGTACGGGCTTCTCATCTCAGCGACTGGATCTCTATTGGTTGAGGACGTCGTTCCCTTCGATGAGGTTAAAGGGGCATGGTTGCAATGCGACAATGCAGAACCCGGACAGCCTGAGGAGATCGAATGGATCAGGTTACTCAATAGAGAACCCGACCCTGGAAGCTACCTTGTTCTGGAGTCCAAATACGGAAACCCGATCATGACTCCACGCTATCAAAAGCTTGAGAGTTTAGCGGTTGAGGTTCAGGACGACACTTACTCCGAGGACGACGCCAAAATCTCAAAGCTGTTGGGCATGATCGAGGAGAGTGGTGTCTACCCAGAATATGATAGCACCGAGTGGCAGGAAATCTTTGAGGAGATCGTGTACCGCCGGGCAATGAAAGACTATGACTCAAGACCGTGTCCTAACTGTCTTGGCGAAGTCGATGTGCGATTGACGATATGTCCGCACTGCGTAGCGGTTTTGATCGCGAATGGGAAGCTCACGCATGTGGTACCCAAGGAGACAAGGGACCGCAATCAACGATCACCTCCGAGGGATGTCCCAGCCAGTTCTTCCGGTGAGGCAACTTCTGCTGCAGGTGCAAACATCGATGAAGTCATCAAGAATGCACGCAAGACAGCCGAAGAAGTCATTGACGTCGAGGAATCCGAAGGAGAGGAAGACGAGGAAGTTCCTATCATTTTGAAGGAACGACCGGACGAAGCTGAAGGCGAACCCGAATATCGAGAGGTCCCTCAAGATGGATACGGGAATGAACTTCCACAGCCTTTCCCCTTCGCAATTGACGAATTGCCGCAAGAAGCTGCGATCCCCATCGACCACAACTTTGCAGTCACACAGCAATTTGATCTGAGGTTGATGAAGTTGATCAAGAGCTTGGCCAACGCAACGTTCGACATCAATTGCTTTGAGAGTCGTGAAGACGTACTGCGAAAGTTCGACGATGGACAGCGGCATGATACTCCATACAATAGATGGCCAATAGTACCGAATGATCCGGATACTGGGTTTCCAAGACGCCTTCAGAGAGCCGAGGTCGTAGGCATGAGCAAATGGACCAACGACGTGTATGCAACAGAAGCGTGGCAGATCTATGAATTCCACGCCCACGTTATTCACCCGATGATGATCACTGCAATCCGCTGCGGGCTTAGCCATAAGTACCTCAAAGAGGTCGGCAGCACTCGGCGTAACATGAGTGATCCAAAGGCTCGAAGATCTGAGACCCAGGAAGAGATCATCGAGAAACTGGCATTCATCTCAAATTTCATCAGACGCTTGATCAGGAAGACTTTCGGAGCGAGCCGATATAGTTACTACCAGAAACCAGATGACGAAGGTGCCGCTCCATACAAATTCATCGACATTAGCCCCGCCATCAAATCGGAGCGGAAGAATGTCACAAAGGAGATCCTCGTTGCATGCCGCTACTATGGCATAGAGGTATCCGATATCCAAGCACAGAAATTGAAGCTCTTTGAGGAGCAGATCCGAAGGGGAAACCCAAGGAACGTTGAGCTCATCAAGGACTACATTGGCTTTGTCGGAGCTGACTACATGCGACAACTCACGAATGGTTGAACATCGGGGTCATACCGACATACTACTTCCGGTACTTCAAGTACTGAGGGATCTTGGGTAATTCATGATGACCGTTTTGGCATCATGGGAGGGAGATAGGATTGTGTTTCACACCGTTGGTAATCGCATGATACCATAGGTAGGTGCACGTCTTCCGTTTGTAGCTCCGTTACCTGTTTGATCCAACTGTCAAGCGGATGCAAGATCGTTTGCTAATTCAGTTCGATAGGACATACTGGTTGACCTCCAATGCACTTTTGAGAACATGATTCGTTCTCCGGTTTTTTACATCCACTCATCTCCCTTCCCCGTCGAAGTACGGATGTGGGGGGTGTCAATAGGGATGAGGTCCCAGTATAGTTGCTATACAGGTACATGCCATATACTTTTGGCTCAAGTGCCCAACCAGGTAAAAAGGAGCTTTAGCGCGCGAGCTTCATGTTGAACTAAGGGCTAGAACGGGGCCAGGGCACACCTTTCCATCCGTTCGCAATGTTGACACTATGTCACGAAAGGTAGCCTGGTAAGGACTACCTTGAGTTTGCTTTGCGAAGCAAAGGGACTGGCTTGAGAGCTTGCTCGGGACTAAAGATTGGTAGATCAATGTCTAACACCCCCACCCCCCCCTCCCCCCCCTCCCATGTGATGAATGATTGATAAATCAATTGATTCGACCCCCCCCCCTCCCCTCCACTCCCCTCCCCGTCCCCTCCCCTCGTCGCCAGCACAACTAAATTCTGGACATAAGGTGAAGTCATGCGCTTAACAGTCACAGCAGTACGACGCTGGCCATGAGGTTGGTCATACGGGTACCTCTTCTGATTGTTTGCTTCTGCTGTCACCACCTCATGGGCTTTGGTTGCAGAAGATGACTCCCTGTCAGGTCACGTGCTTGTTTGTGAATGGGTGGTAAGCTGCTTTGGCAATTTTTTCAAGGCACTGGTGCCAATCTTTTGAAGGTGTTTGCTCTAGCTATCGCACATGCTGCGGAGTGGTAAATATTTTCGTGGTTTTGGAGGCCATACAGACATCCAGCAGTGGCTTTTGTTCTAAGCGCCTGTTCTTTGCAGGTATATTTGCATTTCTGCATATGAAATACTTGGCCTGCTCATTGTGTTTTGGCAAAGCCACCAGGGACGCTTCGAAGATACAATAAATGTTCTAAGACTAGGACTAGGGCTTTAGACATGTTCTATATAAGGTTGGAGGCCATCGCTAGTAGGGTGGAGGCCATTATAAGAAGAATTCCAAATGGTGTTTCCAAGAGTGCAGGGTTCTCACTTTTTGAGCAGAATGCTCCAAGCCTCCGTCTGCGGCTATATCTACTAGTGGCTCCTGGCCATACTACTAGGAGCAAATAGCTACTAGTAGCGTCCTTGCTCCTGGTAGCGATGCCCTTTGCTCCTAGTAGCGTCCTTGCTCCTAGTAGTAAGGCCAGGAGCCCCTAGTAGCGTCCTTGTTCCTACATATATAACTGTATCTTTGAAATTTGTGTGGGATGACTTCAAGCGTTTGACCTCAGCATGCTTGAATCATGGTTCTGGAATTTGGTTTGATATCATTGAAGTACCCAAGGTTCATCTTTGCCTGGAACATCGAGATCAACCGTTAAAGGTGCGAACTGCCATATATAAATAGCAAAGGCATAAGCGTTCTTGGCAATGAAACATGAGTGTTCTCCTTGCGCTTTGCGAACGGAGAGAATGTACACTGAGTTGTTTTGCTGCCTGGGAACAATTTTCTCCTATGCTGGGATGTCATTGGCACGTTTTGGTCCATCAGATCTAGAAGGCGGAGGAATTCAGGTGAATCTCCGCGAAGGCTTCGCAGGCAATCTTTGCTTTGCGGCGAACAAACCAGGCTTTTCGCCGCACAAAGGCGCCTGACATGCGGTGGCCCGCCAGAGTCCCAGAAAGGTTGGGCACGGCTAGTGGATATCAGCTTTCTGAAACAGAACCTGAAGCGCAGAAGGTGAGGGTGATGTATCACCGAGAGAGACTTTCATGCAAGGCTGATGTCGCCAGTTGGCCAAATGCGGCTGAATATTCAGATGCATGGCGCCACTTGAGCTTCATGGAGGCTCAGTGTGAGCTGGTTTACCGTTCAATGAGCATCCACCAGGGAGAGAAACGACTCGCATCGACTAACTGGTAGCCACTTGTAGCTGCCATGCCCTGCATTCAACAGAGCCGGCTTACAGAATTGTCAAAAGACGGCACAGCTAAAAACAAGAGCCTGAACATTAGCCTAGCATCATGCTGCAACAGAGGCAGTTTCCAAAGCTGTAAAATGTTTTTGGCATTTGAGATTTGTTCACGCTGACGCCATGTCGATAGAAGTGCAGTCCTTGGCGATCAATGCACTCACCAAGCGCATCCAAGAGGAAGCCAAGGTGTTGCCAGATGGCATCCTGAGGGTCGCTGATTTCCTGAATTACAGGGTCGACCCAGTCTTAATGGATGACTGCGGAGCAATTTTGGCAAATAAACTTTCCAGCAAGAAGCCTACCAAAGTTTTGGCTGGATGCTCCAGTGACTTGACTGGAAGCTGTGTTTGTGTTCGACGATTCCCTTACCGTAGCCATCGCTGGAGTTAGCTTGGTGAATTTCTTGAAACGTATGATCCTTTGCAAGCAACAATAGTAGCTTCTTGTTACTAGTAGCGATGCACCTTGCTACTTGTAGCGATGCACCTTGCTACTAGTAGCGATGCACCTTGGTACTAGTTGCGATGCACCTTGCTACTAGTAGCGGTGCGCCTTGCTACTAGTAGCTTAGCATTCTTTTCATTTGCGTTCTTTTCTTTATAGTTGGATGCCGCACACAGGTCAGGGTCTTTTACCTGCCCTAGCAACTTCCAGGCAGGACTGCAGCAACTGCCTTGAAACGACTGAATTGTGTGTTATGGTTTCCATGCGTTATATTGTTGGCAGCGGCCAAACAGGTTGCAAAATCACAAGTTCAAGACTTGAAGACATGGCAGAACAGCCTTGAGATGTTATGATCCTCTCCTGAGACACCTGAACATCCCGGTAGTCTTTGCCTATGCTTCTGTCCCGAACGCTTGGGGATCTCGCGAGACCATCTCAGCCACGATACAGGAAGCCAGACATGGTTGAGTCATCAGTGTCCTTTCTTTTCTAATGTCTTTAGATATCTTTACATATTGCCAACTTTGTTCTTTAACGGTCTTTAAGAGACTCCAACTTTTATCCATTTTATGTCCATCTTGGTTTGTGTTGACATAGGGTGCCAAGATGTATTGTCAATCTATCCCAAACATTGCCAGGTCCCTGATATATAAACCGGGCTCTTTTTTGGCTTTCTCTGGCGGGAGCGGAAAAGAAACAATCAAAACTACTTTCCAGGTGAGCCGGGCTAGAAAGCAAGCAGCCCCCCTTTCAGCCGCATTGATTTTTGCCGACAGTTTAATATCAACCTAGCGTGAAACAGATATACTCGTGCCATGCACAGACTTTTAAACACCCGCACATGCAAACCTTGTTGCTCCTCGGACAAATTAGGAGCGAGCTCATTTTGTATTGAAAGATGCCATCTCTGCAGAAGACCGTGTTATCATCATTGACGACATCGTAAGGACAGGGCAAATGGTTCATCCTTAACACAGATCATTTTGGAATACAGATTCTAGGGCGATTCTTTTCCTCCGTCTAGACTGCCCCTGAGCGATGAGTGCCGAAAGTGGTGTGTAGTCTTGTGAGGACAGGATCAACAGTTCAGGCTCTCAAGTCCATTTGTGAGCAAGCGGGTGCTACCTTTGTTGGCGTCGGTGCGATCATCCACAACCGGCTGCTGGAGAACTGCATGAATGGCTTTCAAATGGAAACGCTTGCTCAGGCGGCCGGAGACTTTCGCACCAAATCTTTGCGGACATGCGGTACAACATACACAGGAGTCGAGAAGCATTGGGTACAACATGGTGCAACTGTTACACCTGCTCTTTTGGACACACATGCACACTAGATTGCATGAACACCCATTTGGAATGCAGGTTTCGCCATCCTCATCTTCCTCACAACCTGTGACCATTAGCCCAGCTGTCGATGACTTGGCCTTGCCGGAGGTTGTTGCTGCAGATGTTCTCACCGAACGCGTGATGACTGACGGCGTGGTTCTGCCCGGAAATCTTCTGAAGGTCTACTCCTTTATCAATCACCAGGTGCCGCTTGCTTGACAATATCCTCCGATGTGAGAATGAAGTGCATGCGTGATATAAATATGCAAGTGAAACGGATACTGGTTTAACAGAATCCCGCTCCAACAGAGACACTATATCCTGAGGCCATCCACGATTAAAAGAAATAGACTTCCATGGTTGTGATTCCAACATAAGGACTTTGAGGCAGTGTCTTTGTTGAAGGACTAGCTACTAAGAGGCATACGAGGCATGTCCTGAGCCAGCCAATGAAAGCAAGCTGGATGAACAATCCTGGGTAGGTCGACACTGGCTTGATGGATATGTGCGGGCAATTGCTCGCACGTGTTTTTGCTGGGTTTGGCATTCAGAAGGTCCTCACGGCACAGACGGGCGGTCTACCACCAGCGCATGCTGTATCTTGTCACCCAAGTCTGGTGGCCATTCTTTTTACTGATGGTTCACATTTTGTCCTGTTGGCTTTTCCTCTATCATGCGAATTTGGAGCTGTTTAGCAAGGGTGATCAGAGATATATCCAGTTGTTTCTTGTGAAACATTTTGCTTGGATGAGGTGGCTACCGCGTTGCGGGTACCCTTGGTCTGTGCGCGAGAGACGCATGAAAATGATCAGTCTGTGATGGAAACTATGTATAGCGCACCATCTGAGAGCTTTACGAAAAAGAAGAAACTCGTGCTCTATGTTACAAAGGATACCTGGCAAGATTAGAGCAGGAAGTGAGTAGAGTCACGTCAGACTGTCGACCCGGCTGATGACTCATTTGTTGTCAAGTCCTCAAAATGTTCTTTTCTCAGTGGATCAGGCACTGGTGGTGTGAAAACAAATTTTCTGCTGGTTCTTGAAAGAGACATGTCGTGTCTGTTATTTTATTGTAATTTAAGGGGTCCTCGTTACTGTTGTTGATGCGCTTTGCTCTCTTGTTTCAGGAGAGCCTTTGTTCGAATGATACTGTGCTCGTGGTCGACGATTTCCTGGCCACGGGAACTACTGGAGTTGCGCTGCATCGACTTGCTGAGCAAGCAGGTGCTCAGGTGGCGGGAATGGCCTTCTTGGTGGAAAAGCGCTTTCAGGATGGTCGAGGAGCATTTTGCCATCCAAAAAATCATATGCATCATGAGCAGTATCGAAGAAAGGCCAGGAGCTTGTTCGCTACTAGGGGCTCCTGGCATCGCTACTAGTAACAAGGACGCTATTAGTGGCTCCTGGCATCGCTACTGGTGTGGTGTGGCGGGACTGCACCCTAGCACCTACCGGTCCGGGCCCACCAGGCACTCTGCAACCGGGAGCCCCCGCCTGCCGACGGGGGGGGAGTAGCAGCCTGGAACTTAGCAGCCTGGGAGTAGCAGCTCCTGGCATCGCGACTAACTAGGAGCAAGGACGCTATTACAAGTTCTATTCGGGTCGCTTCGCGACGACAACCGCCCGCACCAGTGGCTCTCAGAGAGAGGGCAAAAGAAGTCTCTATAATCAATCCATCTTCGGAGTTTCCGTCTGATACATGTTGTATGTCTCACTTGCAATTGCAAGCATTGTTGGATCTATGTTTCGACACCCTTGAAACTGTACATTTTCAACAAGGTCGAAAAATAGAGTGACCATGCACAAGAAACTGTACAATGTGCATGATCAAGACAAGACTTGGAGATGAACGTCGCATGAAGTGGATGAGTGAAAGTGGAGTATCCATAATAACTCTATTTTTGGACCTTGCAACTTGTTTGTATATATAGGTATGTTTTCTTTGCAACTTGCAAGCATTGTTGGATATATTTTTCGACCCTTTCACACTGTACATTTGAGGGTGTCCAAATTTTATCAACTGGCACTTTCTTTGCACACTGTACTAGCAACCAGCTGATGCACCAGCTGATACATATGATACCGTTATAAGCTATAGCAACCAGCTGATGCATATGATGCAGCCATGACATATGGTTATACTAAGACATAGACTGTTGAGACGCGTCCTTTGTTTGCCTTTCATGGAGCCGGTGACCCAACTGATACGATATTTAGAAACACAGTCAGACATAGATGATATGTGAACACCATATGTTCTTTTTCTCCACTCCTACTCCTCCCAGACACACCTCATGATGCAGGATATGCATTTTCGTTCCAAACGAACATGCACCCCCTAGCTAAAACACTATATTAACTATATCATATAGTGATGAAGGCGAATCAGCCGTGCCACGTCCCTCAGAACCTTTGGTGCGGGCGGATTTACACTCACAGAGTCGAGGGCATTGAAGTGTGCCAAAAAGAGTGTTCCCCAAGCCATTAGAATTTGCATTCCGTGTGCTTTACTTTCGCATAGGTTTCTAGCCGGAAACGAAGGATACCCTTGGACATTGGGCCCTTGATTATCGCAGCCTTCTTTTCTGACCTCCAGGAAAGATTTTACGAGAGCTTCCAAAGATGGCTGGGAGGATAGTCTCGCTTGCCTGCATTGAGTCTATGTCGGAGGAGACCAGGTCCAAAAAAGTTGAAGGAGGGACACCTATGTACCCCTCAAGGCTCTTGTCTCAAATCCCCAGTGGTGCTTTCTATCCCAAAGTAGTCTTTGGTTCTTGAGCCAACCATTGTCAGGGCAGTGTATAGGTCAGCTCAACATTGAGATAACGACCCAGGAAGCTCGAATACCGACACGACAAGACAAAGTTAGCAAATTTGATGACAGGCGTAAACCAGGTCCCGCTGAGATTCTTCTGGAATAGCCAAAATGCCTCAAGATCTCATGTTCGCTGAAGTTCTACCCTGTGGAGGAAGGCATCTCGCTAGACTGCAAGGTGGTCGGCGACTGCGAGCCCTTGCAGAGCGTGAATGACACAGCGATGATCGACCGCGTCTTGGAATGTGCTCAGCCTGCTACTGGCTACGGCATGATCAACGCCACCACCTTTCTGAATCATGTGGTTGATACTAAATTGATGGATCAGGCACGGACACGTCCTCAGTCATTTTTGGGATTCTCGGGTGATGGATGACAAGGATGAGGATGATGAGGAGGATTAAGATTATGATGATGACGACGAGGAGGAGGAGGAGGATGATGATGATGATGATCGAATCTAATATATATCCAAGAATTGTCAAAGCCTTCCAAGGGTTGCCCATCATCAGACCTTTTTGGCACCTAGGGACCTAGTTTACATTGGTATCAGGCAGCCTCTGTCCTGGCAAAGCGCTTTGTGGACGCTAAATGCAGCGCAGTGCTGACGGCAGAGATGTCCGGTGTGGCGCCCGCCATGGCATTGGCACGGAAGCTGCGTGTGCCCTTGGTTTGTGCCAGGGCCACAGCGAAAAAAAAACAGAAGGAAAGAGAGGATAGGCCCTTTAAAACTCTTAACACTCTTAACGGGTCCTTGCCTTCTTTTTTTGCCTTTTTGTTTAGACCCTTGGTAGACACTAGATGGATATTATGCTTTGACCGTTTCGTTTCGTGCCAAGGCCAGGAGGGAGCTGAGCAAAGTGATGGTGGTGTCGGGGGGCACGGTGTCCGCGAAGGTTGAGGGCAGCACGGATTCGGCACGTGGCATGCTACACATCTTCAAGGACAGCTTTTGAGGAATGAACTATTTCTAGTCTCTTACTGTAATTCTATATTCGACGCAGGTGTTGAGGAAGCTTCATATCTCTGGACACGTTGGCCAGCCCTCATACTCAGGACCACTTGAGGAGAGATGATACTGCGCTCTTGTCAGCAAAAGCAGAGATTTAGAAGAACAAAGAATCGCATCTAATCATACTGATGAAAGCATCACATCCAAGACGGTAGAAAGGTTTGCGGTGGAGTGAACATCATGTTCATATCCGAGCCAATAAAGGGTACAGGAAGACCTACCCCCCAAATACCCTTTAAACTTTGATCAAAGAAACCTTGGTGAGCTGCTCATAGGAACTGCTTTCCAAGCTCATCTTACTTACAGACCCAACTGATTCTTAAAGTATGGATCCACACGGTGACACAAACGCTTTTTAGCCATTGTCGCTGACTCTTGCTGTGTCTTGCAGCCAAAACTCTGCAAAAGGTGCTGGTAGTGGACGACATCCTCGGAAATGGTGCTACAGCTTTGGCAATGCAGGAGCTTTGCGAGCAGGTCGCGCCTGTTTATGTCTAGACAGTGAGAATCTACATTAACGGGAGTTTGCTGGGATACACTACCAAATTGTGGAAAAAGGGACATTGACAGGAAAAGGGGTTGGCCAAAGAAGGGAACAACCCCATTTGCCCTAGAACCTAGAAAAGAGGCAACGAATGAACAAATCGAGCAGTCGTTTGGTATAAGAGTTTCTGGTGGCAGTTTGTTTTGAGTCAGTAGATGTGGGTGGATAAACACTCAGGGCTTCAAGAGGCTCCAAGGGAGCTTTTACTGTAATAGAATTTCTGTCTCAAGTTGGAATTCCTCTGTCCTTATTGTCAAATATGACCAATCGCATAGAAACAGGCTGAAAGTGGACAGCTTCCTTTTCGTATTGCCCACGATCTCCAGGTGGGTGCTACCGTGGTGGGCATGGGCTTCCTTGTGGAGAAGGCGACCAAGCACGGTCATGTTTTGGAGTGGAACTACAAACTACAATTTCAAAAATTGGATGTCGGAAGGGTCCAGTCTTAGAAATTCAGAATCTGATTGGTGCAACGTGAAGCTCTACTTGGACTGCACCAAGGGTGTAGCCACCAAAGGGTATGATGGATCATTTGTCAGGTGTTCCAACATGGACGTGGCAAAATCCTTGCAAGGCGCCCACAACTGGAGGTGTCTTGGCGGATGGTTCTTTTGCCCTTTTTCCCTGCTGGGATGTTGATCGGTTGGGAGTTTCTGTTCTCTTAATGCTTTCTGCTTTCTTTCGAACAAGGCATAGAAACGAAAGCATGACACGTGCAAAGGTCGCAAAGGTTAAACAGCTGCTTGTGAGACTCCGTTGACAAAAAGAGCTGACAGATTGCAATGAATCTCACTCTGTGTTAAGTTCAGGGCTCAGTGGTTTTTGTTTCTCCTAGTCTTCCAGCTAAGGATGGCATCGTGGCGCTTACAAAGATCCTTTCGATGGATGACAAAGGACATCCTAGCCTAGCCTCACCACCAAGCACATATTAAAGGAATACTACTCTTTGTGAGACTGGACACAACATACAAGTTCAGCCGTTCCATGAAAACCCACACTACCCTTTGGGAGCATCGAGATCGTGGCAAAATGATTATGTGATGTCTCCTTGTTTTGGAGCTTTGTGCCATTTTAGGTTTTCGTTTTGAGTGCGTTTTTCCTGCATGTCTTTTTAGGATTGAAGATCTTCCGCTGTCCAGAGCCTCACCGAGACACATGGCTGCGGGTCGCCAGTGATTTGGTGCGCCGAATGAGCGCTGAAGTGGAGATCGACGTGGCAGCTAATGCCATGAAGTTTCGATCGGTACCTTGGTGGCGGGCTGCGCCTAGCGGCATAGCCCTAATTTAATACCTTTCAATCCAATCCTTTGATGTCTGACAGCCTCTTACCGTGTGCTGAAAGGTTCTTGGACTTCATATGAGCATGGACCCTGTGCTGCTAGATGCATGCGGCGACGTTTTGGCTGCGCAGTTTGCTGGCGTCACCAAGGTCTTGACAGGCGAGGCTTTTCCGGTGTTAACGGAGTTTGTCCAAGGGACGTCCTTTCAAGGAATCTTTTACTCAACAACCTTGGTTTCCAATTCTCCAAGAAGTCCTGGCAAAATCCAATTCTGAACACCTGTGTTTGTCTCAATTATACAGCAAATGTCAATGACAAGGAAGATGATGACAATGGCAGCAGTAGTGATGATTGGTGGCGATCATGATCATGTCAGTACAGATGCTGGTGCTGCTGTTCGAGGCGCTGAGGCTCCTCCTCATGATGTTGACGCTGTTGCTGTTCCTCCTCCTCCTCCTACTACTACTTCTACTTCTACTACTACTGCTACTACTGCTACTGCTACTGCTACTGCTACTACTGGTACTGCTACTGCTGGTACTGCTACTACTGGTACTGCTACTACTACTACTACGACGTTACTACTACGACGTTACTACTACGACGCTACTACTACTACGTTACTACTACTACGTTACTACTACTGCGTTACTACTACTCCGTTACTACTACTCCGTTACTACTACTA